>JAHRHZ010000013.1:12033163-12090722 GCA_024137785.1 Ginglymostoma cirratum | reverse complement strand
CAAGTTTTCCTGCTCCTATGATGCTGCTTGGCCTGGTGTGTTCATCCAGCCCCACGCCTTGTTATCGCTATATTTGATTTGATCTGATCTGATTTATTACTGTCACGTCTACTGAGGTACAGTGAAAAGTGTCATCTCATGTGCTTACAGGCAGATCTCACTATACAAGTGCATCAGGGTGACAAAACAGAGTGCAGGCTACAATGTTACAGCTGCCGAGAATGTTCAGAGGGAGATCAACATTAACATTCAAGATGCCTTTTCAAAAGTCTGAATACAGCGAGGAAGAAGCTGTTCTTGAACCTTGCCATATCTGAGTTTGCCAAATCCCCTAACTTCTTTAATCTTGCAAATGGTAATGTAGTTCTTCAACTTCAGTTCTACTGGTATGTTTGATGTTTAGCGTGACATTGAGGAAATGCTGAAAGTTTAGGCCTAAAAGAAAAGAGATCTTTTCAATGAAAGAGAATATCAGGTGTAATGTAAATTTATTGTCAGTCTATTTGATGCAACTGCAACTCTTACTTACGAGGAAAGGTTGAGAGCGCTAGGGCTTTTCTCTTTAGAACAACGAAGGATGAGAGGTGACTTGATAGAGGTGTACAAAACGATCAGAGGTATAGATAGAGTAGACAGCCAGACACTTTTTCCTAGGGTGGAGGTAGCTTTTACGAGGGGACATAGTTTTAAAGTGAAAGGAGGTAGATATCGGGGAGATGTCAGAGGTAGGTTCTTTACTCAGAGAGTGGTAGGGGCGTGGAATGCATTGCCGGAGAGGGTATTGGAGTCGGCCTCATTAGGGACATTTAAGCGGCTATTAGATAGGCATATGGATAGTCATATAAGGTAGCGGTGGAGGTTAGATAGACCTTTGGTTTAGGGTAAAAGTTCAGCACAACATCGTGGGCCGAAGGGCCTGTACTGTGATGTACTGTTCCAAGTTTAATGTTCTATGTTCTAACTGGTGCTGGCCATATCTACTCCTTGATCCTTCTTAAATTTTCAATAGAAATCAATTTGTTAAGACAGGAACTCCTTGAGCAATGACTTCAACAGTTGGTCTGTTGTTTCTGTCACATAGGTCAGCTCAACAATGCTATTCATTATCAAAATGACAGTATCAACAGAAAATATCAAGGGAACATCTGAATTCTAGATTATAATTATAATTTTAACTGGTTTTGATTTAACAAAAACATTCAAGTGAAAATATTCAAATACCACTTCTTTATCCATAAACCTATCTTCATTTGGTTTTTTCTGGTTTTTCCACCTGTACCATAAGCTATTCCAGCAGACTTCTCAATAGCTGTGGTAATGTGGTACAACATCCCTTCCTTTATTTCACCATCCCCCCTATAGCAGCTTATTTCTCCTCTTCCAAAGTCCACAATAATGGCTTAGATATTAAAACTCTGTCATGTACGAGTATTTTTCCTAGTTAATATGCTGCAGTTCATATTCTCTCTCCTTTACATGCACAACTCCAATTCAACCATACCATCTTTCACTGGAATAATAAACAGGGTTTAAAGAATAAATTATTGAAAGGGACTTTGATCAGTTGGGCAAATGGGCCAAGGAGCGGCAGATGGAATTTAATTTAGGTAAATGTGAGGTCCTGCATTTTGGAAAGGCAAATAAGAGCAGGACTTATATACTTAATGGTAAGATCCTGGGGAGTGTTGCCTGAACGAAGAGACCTTGGAGTGCAGGTTCATAGTTCCATGAAAGCGAGTCACAGGTAGATACAATAGTGAAGAAGGCATTTGGTATGCTTGTCTTTATTGGGCAGTTCTTTGAGTATAGGAGTTGGGGTTTATGTTGCCACTGTACAGGACATTGGTTAGGCCATTTTTGGAATACTGCATTTAATTCTGTTCTCCCTGCTAAAGGAAAGATGTTGTTAAGCTTGAAAGGGTTCAGTAAAGATTTACAAGGAGTTTGCCAGAGTTGGAGCGTTTGAACTATAGGGAGAGGTTGAGTCGGCTGGGGCTATTTTCCCTGAAGCATCAGACGTTGAGGAGTGGCTTTATAGAAGTTTATAAAATCATGAGTGGCACAGCTAGGTTGAATAGCCAAGGTCTTTTCCCCAGGGTAGGGGAGTCCAAAACTAGAGGGCATATGTTTAAGATGAGAGGGGAAATATTTAAAAGGGATCCAAGGGGAAACTTTTTTCATGCAGAGGGTGGTGCCTGTGTGGAGTGGGCTGCCAGAGGAGGTGGTGGAAGCTGATACAAGAGCAACATTTAGAATGTATCTAGATGGGTACATGAATAAGATGGATTTGGAGGGACATGGGCCAAATGCTGGCAAATGGGACTAGATTAATGTAGAATATCTGGTTGCCATGGACAAGTTGGACCAAAGGGTAAATTCCCATAATATATGACTCAATGGCTCTATGATTCTTTGACAGCCACAAATGGGTAGACTGAGTTCTCCTGTGCTTCGAAGATTGAATGTCGATCCAATCAAAGTTTTTATGAAAAAATGATCAACAGATTCAGTAGTGTATTGAATACCATTCAAAACCATTTCTTACATTTAGAATTTCAGAACAAGGTTGTCATAAACAAAGGAGAGTAGAAATGCAGAATTTGCTCCCCGCCAAAGTCTGTGAATGTCAGATCATTTAAAATTTTAGAGTGGGTGTCAAAGGATAAGGAGGACAGGTGGCTAAAAAGTTGAAATACAGATCCATCATTATCTGCATTGTGTATCACCTGTATCAGGTTGAATGATATACTGTTGTGTTATGTTGTATCTCATACTGCCAATTTTGTTGTCACTTGATTTGTTGATCATCCTCTAATGTAGAAATTGTGTACTTTTTGCATCCTCTTTCAAACTTAATGCCTCAATTTTCAAGATGGAAGTTCCAATCCGCAAGGTTTTATGTAAACAATTTATTTTTAATCTGTCCAATGACCAGCTTTGAAAGGGACAAGGGAACTTCTACTAAGTCAAAGTCTTTGGCCATTTGTTTTCTTCCCATTACAACTGAATGGCTTAGTCAATCCAACACTTCAAGAATTTTTCTGAATGCTGAGTTTCATTATATAACCATGTTGTAAAGTAATGTTCCCTTTGAATAATGCCACAAGCTTTCTACTAACATACATTATTTACGGGGATAAAACTGAGCATGGGTTTGAAATTTGGATGATTGCAGTGTTATTTTGTTTGGAAAATGCATAGGTTCACTACATCTAAAAGCCTGGGTTTGATTAACCTTTTTCTAAACGCATTTTTTTTGACAAATCACATTATTCTTCATTCGATGTGAGAATCGACTGGTTCCATTGCATTTAACTAAGCTGTGAGGTAAGAGGTGGTGCATATTCTAATCTTTGTTGTGGTGTTTTGTCTTTTAACTGTTGCATTAATGTTTAAGCCACCCTACTGGCAAGTCAAGAAACTTACATTTTTGTCACGATTCTAAAAATTCTACAGCAAACTTATCATTGGATGCACAATACACCGAAGGAGGGAAACCTCAAGGGTTGTGTGGTGTGAGATAATTCTGTTTATGTCTAAATGACCCGGTAATCACCAGGGCTATAGACAATAGGATACCAGGCTCTCATTGATAGTGCTAGCAATAAAGTGATTCAGTTGTTCAAAGTCTGTGTTGGTTTATCTCCATGTAGATATTTACCAGGGGCAGTATTCTGCTTCCCAGTGTAATTAATCAGACCAAACAAACTTCAAGTAGGAAGAAAGCAATTTAGTGACAAAGGGTAGAAAGGGGTTTATGGCAGCAAATGTGTGGCAGGAGGAAGCCAAAATGCTCATTATAGAACCTCTTCAGATAAGTGCAACAAAAAGAAAGGAACATGCCTTGTATTTTCTTTGAAATTTGAACATCTGTTCAGTTCCTCTACACTTAGACCTCCTGGGCCTGATATACAGATATAAACTACAATACTGTTTAGTGTGTGAAAATGGTACCATTCTTCAATGAGACATAATGAGCTGAACTCCACCAAAATAAATACATTTATAGGTTTCAAATATTTATACTGCTGTTAAATTCATTTTTTTATCGCTGATATATTTATATATATATTACACTGTTTCTGTACCTTCGTTTACCTTAAGAAAGCTAGAATAAGGTGTTAATTATTTGAGATTTGAGGGTTTAATGTTGTCCTTACAATCATTCAATTCCATTTGAACAGTCAGATTGGGCCCAGTTTAAAAGCTCAGCTAGAAAATGACAATTCAGCATTCCTTCAGTGCCAAATTAGAAATTCAACAAAGATGATTTATTTAATTTGCATTCATGGGTGCGGGCATCATTGACTGGGCATTTATTGCTCATCGCTGAGAAGGCAGTAGTGAACTGCCTTCTTGAAATGCTGCAGTCCATTTGCTGTAGAATGAACCACAATGCCCTGAAGGAGGGAGTCCCAGAATTTTGACACGGCAACGGTGAGTGAATGGCAATATATTTCCAAGACAGGATGGTCAGTGGCTAAAAGGGAAACTTGCGGGTGGGTGGCGTTCCCATGTATCTGCTGCATTTTTCGTTCTAGATGGAAGCGGTTGTGGGTTTGGAAGACATTTGGTGAAATGCATCGGTGGTGCAAGGTGTGGATGTTTGTGGATGTGGTGCTAATTAAGCGGGCTGCTTTGTCCTGGATGGTGTCAAGCATCTTGAGTGTTGTTGGAGTTGTACCCATCCAGTTAAATGGACAGTATTCCATTAGAGATAGTAGGAACTGCTGGAGAATCTGAGATAACAAGGTGTAGAGCTGGATGAACACAGCAGGCCAAGCAGCACCAGAGGAACAGGAAAGCTGATGTTTTGGACCCGGATCCTTCTTCAGAAGAAGAAGGTCCAGACCCGAAACGTCAGCGTTTCTGCTCCTCTGACGCTGCTTGGCCTGCTGTGTTCATGCAGCTGTACACCTTGTTATCTCAGTATTCCGTTACACTCCTGACTGCCTTTAGGGAATCAGGAGATGAGTTACTCACTTCAGTTTTTATAACCTCAGACTTGCCCTTGTAGTCATTGTATTTATTTTGGTAATCTAGTTCAGTTTCTAGTCAATGGTAAACAGCAGGATGTTGATAAAGGGAGTTCTATGGTGGTAATGGTATTGAATGTCAAGGGATGATGGGTAGATTCTCTCTTGTTAGAGATGATTATTTCCTGGCATTTTTATGGCACAAATGTTATTGCATTTATCAGCCTAAGCCTGGATATTGTCCAGGTCATGCAACATATGGACACGGACTGCTTCAGTATCTAAGGAGTCACAAATGGTGCCAAACATTACTGTAATGAGCAGCGAACATCCCCACTTCTGACCTTATGATGGAGGGAAGGTCATTGATGAAGCAGCTGAAGATGGTTGGGCCTAGGACATTATCCTGAGCAACTCCTGCAGAGATGTCCTGGAGCTGAGATGACTAACCTCCAACAACCATAACCATCTTTCATTGTGATGGCTATGACTCCAATCAGCAATCCTTCCGGATTCCCATTGACTCTTTTTCCGATCCCACACTCAGTCCAATGCAGCCTTGAAGTCACGGGCTGTCACTCTCACCTGACTTTTGCAATTTAGCGCCTTTCTCCATGTTTGAACAAAGGCTGTAATGAGGTCAGGAGCTGAGTGGCCCTGGCAGAATCCAAACTGGGCGTCAGTGAGTGGGTTATTGCTGAGTAAGCGCTGCTTGATAGCACTGTTGATGACTGCTTCCATCACTTTACTGATGATTGAGAGTAGGCTGATGGGGTGGTAATTGGTGGGATTGAACCTGTCCTGCACAATGTGTACAAAACATATATGGGCAATTTTCCACATTGTTGAGTAAATGTCAGTGTTGTAGCTGTACTGGTACCGCTTGGCTAGCGGGGGAGTGGCAAGTTCTGGAGCACAAATCGTCAGCATTTTTGCTGGAATATTGTCAGGGCCCATAGCCTTTGCACTATCCAGTGTCTCCAGCCATTTGGGCAGTGCTGCAGCTCAGTGGTCAGTACTGCTGCCTCACAGCTCCAGGGACCAGGGTTCAATTCCATCCTCAAGCGGCTATCTGTATGGAGTTTGCATGTCCTCCCCATGTCTGTGTAGGTTTCTGCCGGGTGCTCCGGTTTCCTTCTACAGTTCAAAGATGTGCAGTTAAGTGGATTGGCCATGCTAAATTGACCGTAGTGTCCAGGGATGTGCAGGCTAGGTGAGTTAACCGTGAGGAATGCAGGGTTACAGGGGTAGGAGTGAGTCTGGGTGGGATGCTGTTTCCAGGGTTGGTGTGATGGGCCAAATGGCCTGCTTCCACACTGTAGGGATTCTGTGAGTTCTTGATATCACATGGAATGAATTGAATTATCTAAAGACGGACATTTGTAATTCTGGGAACATTTGGCACTTTTGGCTGAACATGCTTCAACCTTATCTTTTTGGCTGATGTGCTGAGCTTTCCCATTATTGAGGATGGGGACATTTGTGGAGCCTGTTCCTCCAATGAGTTGTTCAATTGTCCACCACCATTCACAACTGGATGTGGCAGGACTGCAGAGCTTAAATCTGATCTGTTGCTTATGGCATCACTTGGTTCTTTTTACCAATTGCTCTTATGCTGTTTGGCACACAAATAAGTCCTGTTGTAGCTTTACCAGGTTGACCCCTTATTTTCATCTATGCCAGGTACTGCTCCTGGCATATCTCCTGCAATTTTGATTGCACCAGGGTTGATCCCCTGGCTTGATGGTAATGGTTGAGTGGGGGATATGTCAGGCCACAAATTTGCTGATTGTAGCAGAGGTCTGTTCCGCTGCTGCTGATGGCCCACAACACTTCATGGATGCCCAGTCTTGAGAAAAAACCAAAAGAACTGTGGATGCTGTAAATCAGGAACAAAAACAAAGTTGCTGGAAAAGCTCAGCCTGTCTGGAAGCATCTGTGAAGAGAAAAGCAGAGTTAACGTTTCGGGTCTGGTGACCCTTGCTCAGAACTTCCTCAGTCTTGAGTTAAGACCATAAGACCATAAGACATAGGAGTGGAAGTAAGGCCATTCAGCCCATCGAGTCCACTCCGCCATTTAATCATGGCTGATGGGCATTTCAACTCCGCTTACCCGCACTCTCCCCGTAGCGCTTGATTCCTTGCGAAATCAAGAATTTATCAATCTCTGCCTTGAAGACATTCAACGTCCTGGCCTCCACTGCGCTCCGTGGCAATGAATTCCACAGGCCCACCACTCTCTGGCTGAAGAAATGTCTCCTCGTTTCCGTTCTAAATTGACCCCCTCTAATTCTATGGCTGTGCCCACGGGTCCTAGTATCCCCACCTAATGGAAACAACTTCCCAGCGTCCACCATTTCTAAGCCATGCATTATCTTGTAAGTTTCTATTAGATCCCCCCTCAACCTTCTAAACTCTAATGAATACAATCCCAGGATCCTCAGCCGTTCATCATATGTTAGGCCTACCATTCCAGGGATCGTCCGTGTGAATCTCCACTGGACACGCTGCAGTGCCAGTATGTCCTTCCTGAGGTGTGGGGCCCAAAATTGGATGCAGTATTCTAAATGGGGCCTAACTAGAGCTTTATAAAGTCTCAGAAGCACATCGCTGCTTTTATATTCCAACCCTCTTGAGATAAATGACAACATTCCATTCGCTTTCTTAATCACGGACTCAACCCGCCAGTTAACCTTTAGAGATCCCTTTGTACTTCGGCTTTATGAAGTTGTTAGATCTATAGGATGTCCATCCAATTTAGTGAAAGTGATTGTGCTACACGACATGATGGAGGCTATTCTCAATGTGAGGACAGGACTTTGTCTCCATAAGAACTGTGTGGTGGTCACTCTCACCAATACTGTCATGGACAGATGCATCTGCAGCTGGGAAATTGGTGAGGATGAGATCAATCATGTTTTTCCCTTTTGTAGGTTCCCTCACTACCTGCCGCCCTACCCATCTGCCAGCTATGTCCTTTAAGATCCGACCAGCTCGATCAATCATGCTGAGCCATTCTTCGTGATGGGCATCTGCATCCTTGCTGCCCTCAGTAATATCACAAGCTGTGTTTAATGTAAGGAGTACTGATCCATTGGCTGAGGGGTTGGAGCCAGGGGACATGTGGTAATCAGCAGGAAGTTTCCTGGCACCGTCTGACCTGTTGCTGTGAGACTTCATGGGGTCAGAGTCAATGTTAAGGACTCCCAGGGCAACTCCGTCCTGATTGTGTTGTGCCACTACTGCTGAGATCCTGAGCAAGGTTTGAACAGATAATATTCTGACCAAAGAAATTATGATGTTAAAGTTGCTTTTAAAAGCAGATTACCATGCACGCCTGATGATTGAGCTTGTGTTCAAGTCAATGGCTAATGAACATTTTTCATATATTCCATGTGCAGATCGACCATCACATTTAGCCAAAGAATATAAACACTGTGTACTTACCCCCTACTTGCCACTGAATTAAATCCCACCCTAGTACGAAACCTCCCTCCTCATGGAATCACAGAATACCACACTATTGAATTCAATGAAAACAAAACTTATTGGCTCCTTTTGCACAGCTTTTGGGGCTAGTGTTGGCGGGCACATTCTGCAACTTGGCATCTTTGAGGTAGCAAAATGATGGGAGATGGTGGATTTCAACTCCACCTAAATGAAATAAAAGGCAACACCCACTTTTTAACAAAAAAGTTAGTCTTATATACTTGTGTAAAAGCTATATTTTGACGGTATTGTCAGCTTAGCCCATTGGTTGTATACTACCTTGTAAAAAGGTAGTATGCAACCACTGAGCTAAGCTGACAATTCAACGTCTTCAATCCTGTTAAACCTCTGCCTGTTATATTAAAGCTGATGAAGTGGATCGTGCCTGGTGGAGCACTCATTCACCAATTCCAAGTGAGAATTTTTTTAAAAAATTCACATCACGGGTTACTTTTAGAACTTCAAAGCCTCTCCTTTTCCACTCGCAATTTCTCCACAATACATTTTAATGTAGCACAGTGACAGCCTCTATTCAAACACATGATTTAGGAGCAGAATCAGGCCATTCTGACCCTTGAGCCTTGTCTTCAATTCAAAAACCAATCATGGCTGATCTGTTTAGAGTTTTGCCTTCTAAATTTCCATGTACTCCTGATAACTTTTGATTCTACTGCATAACAAAAATCTATCCCTGCTATAAAAATATTCAATGACCACAATTCCACCACTTTCTGGGGCAGAGTGTTCCAAAGTTAGACAACCCACTAAGGAAAAAAGTTCTGTTCATCTCTGTCCTAAAAGGGTGACACCTAATTTCTAAACAATACCCCTTCCCTCTGGCCTGGTTCATAAAAGGAAATATCAATTTCAGAAGCACATTGTTAAGATCTTTCAGCTCAGTCTGTCCAATATTTCCTCAAAAGGCAGCCTGCTCATTCCGGGTATCAATCTAGGAAACTTCCTCCGAACTGCCTCCACACACCTACATCCTTCCTTAAATAAGGAGACTAAAACTACACAGTAATCAGATGTGGTCTCACCAATGCACTATATGATTGAAGCATAACATCTGTACTTTTATGTTCAATTCCTCTTGCAATAAAGGATAACATCCCCTTAGCTATCTTAAGGGTTGGCAAAAGGTGACAGATTGGCGTATTGGAAGGGAATATACTTAATTGCTTTCCCAAAATAATTAATATTGTCACTAACCTTCCCAAACTAACAGCTTGGCTTCTAACAATCTCCGAGCACTGTGTTCAGTGTCCAAGATTGGAAAAATGCTATTCCTCATTAAACATGATAATAGCCTAGTGAGCACTCAAAAGTTCTGCAATAGAGTTTTTATATTGGCCTCGTGATTGAACACCAGGTTGCTTCCTTACTTATAGCATGAGCTGTAGGATACGTCAAATCAATTTTAGTAGTATATTTCAAGAGATTGTAACTTTTTGTTTCACTAACTTTCTCCTCTTGCCTTTTCTTCTCCTGAAGCCACTAACTTTTTAATAGGCTACAGTTCCACGAGTTAATCTACTAAGCTTCACCAAAAGATAAAACATTAGAGCAAGTGTCAAAGGGATTTAAGCTGACATCCACACGTGCACAAACTTTCCATCAAGTATCACCATCTATTAATGAGAAGAAGGAGCTATTCCCATCTTTCAATTCCTTAACCTTGAGCTCTGAAGTTCAAGAAGAGTGGAAAGGCATTAGTGACAGATGGTTTGATAGTGTTTCTATGACTATAGACGTGAAACCAGGATGGTATGTTGCCTCTCTATTGCCAGGGTCATGAATGACATGGAACAACTACACGGCATTATTTTGGGGGAGAGTGAAGAACCAGAGGTTTTGGTCTTCTTTGACATAAACAATGTAAGTAGAAAGAAGGTGGAATTTATGGCGATGGGAAGACACCGAAAAGCATGACCTCTATGGCAATAATCTCAGGACTCGCCTCAGTACCACATGTGTGTGAATATAGAAATAGGAAGATTGAGCGAATGAACACACGGGTGGAAAAATGTTGCGGGAGAAGAAGGCGTCAGATTTCTGGAGGAATCAGGATGAATTCTGGGGCAGGTAGGACATGGAAAAGGAAGATGGTTTGTACCTTGGACAGATTGGAACCAATATTCTCATGGCAAGGTTTCTGAGGGTTGTTGGGGAAGGTTTAAAGTAACTTGTTAAGGGAATGGGATTGTAAAACGAAATTCAGGTAGAATACAAACAAAGTTAGTTATACAATGTGGAATAATTGTAAAGGAAATTGGGAAGCAGCAGAAACAAATCCTTTAATCAACCAAGGTCAAGATCTACTATCATTGACTTGTATTAAAAAACTGAACTAAAGCACTCTTTCAGAAAGCACACAGCAATTGCAACAAAATAGGTGAATTGACAGCAGTACTGGAAGTGAAATAGAATGATTTAGTTGCAATATTGAAGACATTCCTGCAGGGTGACCAAGATTGGGAACTCAATATCAACACTTGGGAGGGATAGAAATGAAGGAAAAGGAGGTAGAATGCTTTTGATAAAGGATATGATCAGTGTATTAGTGAGACAAGACTTTGTATCAGAAGAATAGGATCTGAGACATAAAAAGGGGCAGCAAGCATTGACAGGAGAAATTATTGGCTGCCAAACAGGACTGGTAATGTAGAACACACTATAAGTCATGAGCCTAGGAGTGCATGTAGTAAGGGTGCAATCATGGGTGACTTTAATCTACATATAGATTGGGTAACTCTAAAGAACAGCAATGCTGTGGAGGGAGATTTCCTTAAATCTGTTCAGGATAGTTTTCTGGAGCAATATAATCAGAAACCAACAAAGTCATAGGCTATTTCAAAGCTGGTATTGTGGAATGAGAAAGGGCTAATTAATAATACTGCTGAAAAAAAACTCTTAAGAATAGTCACTGCAATATGATAGAATTTTCCATTAAGTTTGAGAATTTGTGTTTCAGCCTGAAGTCTTAGTATCTTAAAGCTAATCAAGGAAGTTTGCTGTGATGGATGGGAAAAATACATTAAAAGGCCAAACATCAGATAGGCGGTGGCTAGAATTCATAAATAAAGAAAGCAATGATTTTTTAATATAAAACATACAGTCTATTATTGCAAAAGTATCCAACAGGAGAAGTGAGACAGCTGTGATTACAAAGAGAAGTTCAAGATAGTATAGATTAAAGAAGAAGGCTTATAAAGTTGTCAAAAAATTATAAACCTGAGGATTGGGATAATTTTTTAAAAGAGGAGCAAGAAATAGATCAACAATGACTAAACAGAGTATGGACGCAAGAAGCATGAAAATAGATTGTAAAAGCTTCTACAAGTGTGTAGAAAAGAAAAGATTACCAAACAAAATGTGGTTCCATCACAGAGACAAGAGAATTTCATCATTGAAAATACAGAAATGGCAGAGAAGCGTAATAGATGCTATGTGTCACCCTGCAGGAATGTCTTCAATATTGCAACTAAATCATTCTATTTCACTTCCAGTACTGCTGTCAATTCACCTATTTTGTTGCAATTGCTGTGTGCTTTCTGAAAGAGTGCTTTAGTTCAGTTTTTTAATACAAGTCAATGATAGTAGATCTTGACCTTGGTTGATTAAAGGATTTGTTTCTGCTGCTTCCCAATTTCCTTTACAATTATTCCACATTGTATAACTAACTTTGTTTGTATTCTACCTGAATTTCGTTTTACAATCCCATTCACATAGAAAGACATAATAACTTTCCCTGAAATAACTAAGATTCAAGCATCTAGCAAGAGTGGGAAACTGAAAGAAATTAGTAATAATAAAATAAGTAGATCCATGGAACACAATGACCTGCTCCCTCAAATCTTGAAAGAGATAGTGACAGATGTGTTGGTGATCATCTTTCAAAATTTTATTAATTCTCCAATGGTATCTCTAGATTGGAAAGTTACAATGTGACCCTACCATTGAAGAAGGGAAGAAGAGAGAAAACGAGAAATTACAGACCTGTTAACCTAATGTTCATTAAAGGAAAAATACTAGAATCTATTAAAAAGGATGTAATTAAAGGATATTTAATAAATAAATGATTGGACAGAGTCACCTTGGGTTTATAAAGGGAAATCATGTTTGAAAAACCTGATAGAGTTTTTTGAGGGTGTTACGAGCAGAGTCGAGAAGGGGGAGCCAGTGGATGTGGTGTATTGGGATTTTCGTTAGACCTTTGATAATGTCCCACCCAGGTGGTTAGTAAACAAAATGTATGAGATTGGGAGTAATACACAAACATAGTTTGAGAGTGGTGAACAGGCAGCAGACAGACAATAGGAATAAATGGGTCATTCTCAGATTAACAGGTTGTCTTCACCGGGCTACTACAAAGGATCAGTGCTTGCGCACTAGCCGTTGAGAATTCAATGATTTGGATATGAGGCCCAATGGTGATATTTCAAAGTTGGTACATCATTAAAAAAAACAAAAAGACTTGCTGGTAATGAGTTGTGAGGAAAATGCAGATAGGCTTCAAGGGGATTTAAACAACCCAACCAAGTGTGTAAGAGCATGGCAGGTGGAATATAATAAGGATAAATGTGAGGTTATCCACTTTGGTAGAGGAATGAAGGCATAGGGTACTTTTTAATTGGTGAGGGAATAGAAAGTGTTGAAATCCAAAGTGACCTCGGCTTCCTCGTTCATAAGTCACTGAAAGATAGCGTACAGGCGTAGCAACTAATTTGGAAGCAAACAGATGGTAGCCCTTATCACAAGAGGATCTGAATACAGGAACCAAGGAGTCTTGCCTGAATTGTTTAGAACAGTGATAAAATGAGAGCTGGAATATTGTGTGTAGTCTGGTTTCCTAGCCTACGAAAATTTATACTTACCATAGCAAAGTGCAGCTGAGGTTCACCAAGCTAATTCTTTGGATGGTGGGACCATCCTACAAAGAGAGATTGAGGAGACAGGGCCTGGATTCTTTATTAGAAGAATGAAAAGTGATTTCATAGAAACATAAATTTCTCAAAGGGTTAGACAGAATCGAACAGCTAGGAACAGAATAGACAGAACTGAGATTGAGCGATAATTTCTTCAATCAGCAGGGGGTAAATCTTTGATAATCTCTACTCTAGAAGGCTGTGGGAGCTCTGTTATTAAGAGATAGATTGATAGTTTTCTAGTTACTAATGGCATTAGGGAATAGCAGTAACAGTGGAAAATGGCATTGAGGAAGATGATCAGCCATGGACATGTTGAACGGCCAACTCCTGTTCCTAAGTTCCTACGTTTTGCCTGAGATATCAAACCAAGGCACTGTCAGATGAATAATCTATGTGCCGTGGCATTATTTGGAAAAGAGCATCAGAGTTCTTCCAACTTTCATACCTCAAACCAAGATTATGCAGTAGATTAACTGCACATTTATCTCACTGCTGTGTATGGAACATTGCCCTGTTTAACCAACTGCTGATCTGCCACTCAGAAAAACAGTGTTCATACCCCAACAGAATCTCTTGGCAGCAAAATGCTTTAGGTTGCGCCAAAGATGTGAAACAAACTATCTAAACGCAAGTTATTTCTTTCTTAAAGCCTGAAAACTTAACTATGCAATATTCCTGTGTAAAAGATTGATGTGAGTTTGCATCAAGTTAGATTTCATACTACAGTAACAGATTCATTAAGCTCAAATGGACCTGGCATATGGACAGAAGGGCATTCCTGGTGAAAACAGGCATACTTACCCATCAGTTGGCAGAGCGAGGCCCACCGAGGTGTTTAGAATTATAGACTGTCAGCTTTTCGTGGATCCAACTCCCTTGCTGTTGGGACCCATGAAAATTCAAACCAAAGCTGGACAGCACTCTTCCTTCCCAGAGCCTGCAACCTTTGCCAGAATTTGCAGCCATTGAACTGTGCTCACCACTCTAAATTCATTTCTTATAGTACAGGCATCAAATACTGCATGTTAGATAAGACACTTTGGCCTTGACTGTGTAAGCTTTGATCAGGTCAGTGATGGAAGACCAAGGCAAAACGTCAAAATGCTTCTGCAAGATGAATAATTTTGCAATAACATAATTTTCAGTCTTCAAAGAATGAAATGCTAATTGTTAATCATTCTAGCAATAAAATTAGCATGAGCTAGAAATTGGAGTTTGTCATTCCTACTCACACTAACATAATTTGCATATTGTTGACTGATCTGGTGAAGTTTTGCCTAAATCCATGGAAGTTAAATTGTTTCACCAGTGAATGCTCAACTCTTTAACTGATTCTGCCCTATGTAGCATTATTGGAAGCCTCCTCACGCTCAACCTATGTCTTGCTGATAATGTTCAACAATGAGAACTACATCAGCTAAATAGAGCACTCACTGACACACTTCCCTTGTTCTTGCATGAGAATATGACATAACAGGAAGGTGCAGGAAAGAAATGGATGAGGACAAATGCTGGTCATCATGGGAAGGGACATGACTGCTGGTGAGGTGAACGTGAATGATGCTGAGGGCACTTCTCTCTTTTTCCTGTCCCCTCACCACAGCTTAATTCTTATCCCTTTTTGATTTCAAATACCCTAGAATTAGAAGCTTTTAGTCAGCAGTAGACAGTGCAGATGGAGCAACACCATTACATGAGCTAATACAACACAGTATGGAGCTGGAGGAACACAGCAGGTCAGGCAGCATCAGAGGTGCAGGAAAGTTGACATTTCAGGTCGGGACCCTTCTTCAGAGTTGCAGCTACTAACTGAGGTACTGTTGCTATGGGTGGAGTCTATAGACATTATGAAAGATTTCAGGCATTGGGACCACATCCAGATCTTGAGCTTGCAGGAGTCAGAGTTGACTGACAGTTGGAATCTTCCAGGAAGCGCCTAATTGAGAGAACAACTATGCACTTGTCAACCATTTAAGGATGTTGAGCAGATTTATGTGGAAGTAGACCCAATTGGAAAATCTGGAAACACTGGAGAGCTGGCAATCGCACCGGCAGAGTGGGGTGCTTTGAAGGAACACATATTAGGAACACAAGAGTGCTTCAAAATGGAGCTGTCCTCAGAAGATTGATTAATATTTGAAAAAAGATCAGAAAGCCTGCGGCTCATAGAACTATCAGTTTGAGGGAAAACCTCTCTTTATTGGAGGGATTATACCAGTCTGTGGCTTTTCCACTTTGCGGTGCTTTCATACAGACAAGCATCCTGATTGGCTTCCAATCTGCTGGTGGGTGGCTGCCTCCAACATGATGCTGGCTTCCTGACTGAGCATCACCAGGGAAAACCTGGCCACATCTTGCCACTGTTGGTCATTGTGCTTGTTCCTAATGTTCTGACCCTACCTCCACCTCAATCACTCTGAGGCTGAAATGTGTCCAGTTTCAAGTTCAAGCTTCAATTTTTTTTCTCACAATCCAGCTTCCATATCTATCTCTCCAGAGCTCTTTGTATGAGTTTTATTTTGCAGGAATAAAGAAGTGAACTGCACATGTTCAGACTCCAGGCAACAATGCATTTCTACCTGCTAGAGTTGGATTCTGGCAGTTCATCCGAGGGAGAAGCACACACAATGAGGTCTGTAGGAGAGGTCTCACATAGTCCTGATAATGGGAGAAGCTTATAGATGTCAGTAAACAATCACTTAGTTCTCTGGAAAGCCTGTGCTCCGATGTCAAGGATCATGAAAGGAGTTTAACACCAGCTTGGTACATGACTTTGTGCAAAGATTAGAGGCCATTTATTCCCACAAGGAATGCCTCATTAAATTCATTAGCACATGGGGAGCCCACTGTGCTGCAGTATTTGATGCATTTACAGCTTCCATTGAGCCTTAAACAGTTCATATTGCAGCACAGATTCCATCAA
Organism: Ginglymostoma cirratum; assembly: GCA_024137785.1. Classification (NCBI taxonomy): domain Eukaryota; kingdom Metazoa; phylum Chordata; class Chondrichthyes; order Orectolobiformes; family Ginglymostomatidae; genus Ginglymostoma; species Ginglymostoma cirratum. Next base: position 12,074,403 of record JAHRHZ010000013.1, on the reverse strand, counting down.
AGGTCTGATTGCTAATGTGGAGACTCAGACTGCTGTCCTTATGGTTCTGGATGATAATTCACAGTATCTCAACGATATTGCAGTCCATGTTTTCCTCCAGCTGCTCAGTGGAATTGCTGTGATTGTGTATTAAAGTGCCCATGACATCAGGGCACACTAACCCTCAGGATGGCAGCCTTTCTGCTCTACATCGATTGCTGTTGTCTATTGGACACTCAGTCAAAAATGCAGCAGACCAGGCTGAGATCAGCAATATATATAGACAAACTTCCTAGACCATTAGCTGCTGCAGATTACAGTTTTAGCAATAGAGGTCAGTTGCTTTCTACCACCTCACTTCAACACATTGACAATGGCAAGGTATAATGAGATGGAGTTCAGAAGAAGGGTCACTGAACCCAAAACATTAACTCTGATTTCTCTCCACAGAAGCTGCCAGACCTGGTGAGATTTTTCAGCATTTTCTGTTTTTCTTTTAGGATGAGATATAGCTGTCTCTCTGTTTATAACAAGTTCTAGTGACCTCTCATACAGCAGTGTCCTGCAAACCATGTGATGTTACTTGTATCTCCATCAAGAAGCCAGATATATAAAGTGTTGGAGGCATGGTCACATGGCAGGCACTGACAATGTGGTCCATGCCTGACATTGACATCACTGTTATGGCTACAGAAGGCAGCAGATTTTATTAATGATTTCTTTTGTGAAGACAGATCATGCATTAGGCCTTACTGAAGTTGAGGTAAGGAGATTGCTTCTTAAGGACCCTAAACAGACATGGCTCTCCTGTCTTTCTTGTCCTGTGTTTTCAAGCAACATGCCCTGCCCTGCATGGCCTTTCTATGTCCTCCCAGTCTAAGGACGCAGCTTTGGAAGAGACTTGTTTCTGCACAAAAACCGAAGTTGCTGGAAAAGCTCAGCAGGTCTGGCAGCAGCTGTGAAGAAAAAAATCAGAGTTAACGTGTTGGGTCTGGTAACCCTTCCTCAGAACTGGTTCTGAGCTCTGAGGAAGGGTCACCAGACCCGAAATGTTAACTCTGATCTTTTCTTCACAGATGCTACCACACCTGCTGAGCTTTTCCAGCAACTTCTGTTTTCATTCCTGATTTACAGCATCCGTAGTTCTTTTGGTTTTTGTTTCTGCACAAGTTGTCTCGTGATCAAAAATAATGTTCAGTATCTGCTGAATGCTCCATATTGAGTTTTCAGACTCAAGCCAAGTTTAGGAAGGCTTCAGAAAATTGCACAAGCAGCCAGAAGAAATAATTCAACACCTAACCTGTAAGTACTTGTATATACTCATGTAAACTCAATCATGCAAAAAGATTACAAAAAGCACATAATTTTTCATGATCTTCATGTCATGTTGATCCGAGATTATAAGGGATCAAACCAAGTTGTGATTATCAATTCCTTACCGGTGATTACAACGGTTCATTTATTTAAATGTACATGAGGGAACTTAAAGATTCCCCCTCAGTCAATCTACCAACAATGTTCCAGCCAACCAACAAAGATTTTAACATGAAAGTACTGCAGTTAATTCCTTATGGTATGTATTTATATACTTTAAAAAAACATTATGCCAAAGTGTCCTGATGAGTGAAAAATGAAAAACTCAAACAAAGTATATCTTTTTCAAGTGGTGTGAAAGTTCTGTACTAAGGTTATTTATATTGTGTTGAATGAAATGGATATATTGTGTAATGTTATTAAATAAAGTATTTAACATGTACTATGAAATTCACAGTGGGTTTTGTTTTGGTTTGAAATCAAGCACATACATCTTTCAAAAACGTTACGCATGAATAAGTTAGCTTCATGATTTTTGACCTAAAAATTATCTCAAAATTTAAATTTTACACTAGTATGTGCGGTAGCTCATGATTCCTTAAATTATTGCAAGTGGGCAGTCTTTCATTCTGTCTAATGTTGAGATCAGTTCTCCAAGGTTATAACAGGATGTAGTCTGGAACCTGGCAATCAACAAAGGCAGCTCTGATAACAAATCAGGAACGGAAACAGAAATTGCTAGAAAAACTCAGCAGGTCTGTCAACATCTGTGGAGAGAAAACAGAGTTCACATTTCAGGTCCAGTAACCTTTCTTCAGAATGTCAAATCAAGTTTATACTCTGATTTACATCATGCTGTCCCTGCCTTGCATGTTACCTGTGACAATTAGGAGTGTATGTGTAATCCCATTGACCAACTATTACCCAGTGCAATTCCTGTTAGAGATGTGTGCATGCATCTTGGAAACCATTTTCGAGGATTAGATTTCTGTCTAGCGCCGAAAAGATGCGCTGCCTTTGTAATTGGCAATCTGCCTTTGTAGGTTCTGGGCTTTTTTAATCAACTAAGTTGCCAAAGGAGCAAATCTGTTTCAGTTCAGTTGTTTTTATCCCAGTAACACATTCATACTTGAAAAACTGTGGAAAATTTGCCTTTAAGATATTGTATCTTTAATTGCAACAAATGTTGGGAATGAAGGCAATGCAGTTTTGCTGTTCCTGATGAAAAACCTCCCAGTAGGAATACACCAGTAGTCCTTTTCTTATTGGAAATCATTTTGGTAATCTACCAATGTAAAGAGACAAAATATATAAAGGGCAGGGAGCAAAGAGTACCATTTTTCACATGCATTTGAGGCAATAATGTTGTAAGTTACTTCTAGTCTTGATAAAATGGTCTCCTTTCTACATTGCCCCTATACTTCAATTAGAGTGTTTATTTTAAGTCTTCATTTCCTTTTAAAAATAAATGATTTAGAATTCTCAATTGAGAAAAAAAATCATAAAAATCACAAACAATAAGATATTGTTGATTTAGGAAAAGCTACATGCATCTTATTTCACTCAGACAGTAAAACAGTAAGAGTGTAAAGATTGCAGTTAATGCTACATCAGAAGCTTTTGACTGAGGTCTGAGATTCTCATTATATATTAGGAGCTTTGGCAGACCAACAGTTAATTGATTATTGTTGACTGATAGATTGATGAGTGGAAGAAGGCAGTAAGTGGAAAGTATGAAGCTGGCTGTGTATCAAAACTGTGTTGTTCTAGAAATGATTTTCAGATGCACATTTGTTTTGCAACAAGTCGTAGTTTAACCTCAAACTGACCTTGACTAAAAAACGTTGGCAACATATGAACGGCTGCTTCTTGCAGTGCTAAGTAGAAGTTATGTACTGCTTTTCTTTGTTAATTTTCAAAATATATTGAACTAGACTTTGGATTGATGCAAGACTAACAATCACGTTGTACAGTAAGTAGATAGTAATTTCAAAACAACAGGAAGTACAAATCATTCAGTTACAAGCCAAGTGAATTGAGGCATTTCTGTTTTTATATTTCTGCTATTATTTCAGATACCAATTGATAATTATATTAAAAGTGTATCTTCATGGAAAACATTGACTAATAAATACATGAAATTATCTACCTGAAATTAATATATGATGTGATATTAACAGAATGTGTGATCTTGTGACTCCAGCTTAATTACTACCACTGATGGAATGACTTAAATATTTAGGGTCAAATATTTTCAATGAACAGCAAAGTGACCATGGCTGTGAAGTGGAGTTAGGTGCCTGTGAGTAAGCACATTACTTCATTGCAACAGAAATAAAAGTGGCTTTGCCAGGATCACCCATGTTCAGATAACAACTAAAACCAAATGCACTGTGCAATTAGAAAGAGGATACTCAGCCAGGCACGTTAGCCTGGATTTTGTGTTCGGAATATGGTGAGACTGACGATATTTACCTTTATTATCTGTGAATTGTACAGCAACCTACAGCAGCTGCACAGTGAAATGAGGAAATTTGGACTCTGTTGATAGAGTTGCTTTGTTCTCACTGCTGCTTTGCTACTCAACTATCTTGCTGAAAGATTTGGCATTATAATCTATGGAATGTAACAATTAGTGATAAAGGACACATCGGTGAGACCAAGCGTAGACTCGGAGATTGTCTTGTAGAGCGTCTGTACTCTGTTTTTGACAAACAACAACACCTTCTGGTTGCCAACCATTTTAATTCCACCTCCCACTCCCTGGGTGACATGACTATGCTGGGCTTCCTCCAGTGTCACAATGACACCATCCACAAACTGGAGGAGCAGCACCTCATATTTCACCTCAGGAGCTTACAGCAATGGCCTAAACATGGAATTCACCAGTTTTAAAATCTTCCCCCCACCCCCCAGTCTCATCCCATGTCCAACTTTCCCTCTCGTCGCTGCCTCCTTGACCTGACACAACCTGTCCATCTTCTCTCCCATCTATCCATCTCGCCCATCTCACTGACCAATCCCCACCACTCCCTACCTGCACTCACCTATCACCATCCCACCTACCTTTCCCCAATCCCACTCCTCCTCTCTCTATTTATTTCCCAGCCCCCTTCCCCCTCCCCATTTCTGAAGAAGGGTCCCAACGCGAAACATCAACTTTCCTACTCCTCTGATGCTGCCTGGGCTGCTGTGTTCCTCTACCTCCACACTATGTTTCTCTGACTCCAGCATCTGCAGTTCTTGCGATCTCTTTTGTCAAAACATTTTGCCTTGTACTCATCAGAATAATTCACAAGATACACTGGTACAAAGGAAAAACAACATTTATATGGTATGTCAGCAGTGTTAATTGTTTGGCAAGTGGATACTAGTTAGTAGAGGCATTGTAATGGATGATGCACCAGGTAAGGATAACTATAGTTAACTTGCTAATCTTTGTTTCTGTTGTATGCGGGCAGGTTGACTTTGATTGGTCAAAGCATGGTTCTTGCCTATTCTATTGTGTTGAACCAGGCACTGTATATCTAGGTGTTCTTTTTGTTTGCAAGTATAGGGTCCTGCATGTTAATATATGTAGCTTCTAGTATGCACAAAGTGCGCTATGCTATGAAACCAACTCTCAATGCTAAATCAGTTGTCAGCATAATTCTTTGTACACTTTGGTTAATTTAGCAAATGTTGTCCATTGTAGCTTTACATCAGATGTTGTGCTACATCAGATGTTGTGCTGGGTTGGAATTGCCAACTGCCTTCTTCACCACCCTGTCTACCTACAACTCAACTTTTAACGAATTATGCACCTGCACTCCTAGGTCTCTTTGTTTGGCAATACTCCCCAAGGCCATTCCATTAACTGTATAAATTCTGCCCTGGTTTGTCTTACCAAAATGCAACACCTCTCATTTATCTAAATTAAACTCCATCTACCAGTCTTCAGTCCATTGGCCCATCCAGCCAAGGTCCCATCGTGCTCTGAGATAATCTTCTTTATTGTTCACTATACCATCTATTTTGGTGTCATCTGCAAACGTACTAACCCACCTCCTATGTTCACTTTCAAATCATTTATACAAATGACGAAAGCAGTGGACCCAGCACTGATCTTTATGGAATGTCACAGGCCTCTGGATGGAAAAGCAACCTTCTACCAGTCTCCTACCTGCAAACCAATTTTGTATCCAATCAGCTAGCTCCCCCGAATCTCATGTGATCTAACCTTACTAACCAGTCTACCATGCAGAACCTTGTTGAATGCTTTACTGAAGTCCAGATAGACTCTGCCTTTGTCACCTCCTCAAAAAACTCAATCAAGTTAGTGAGACACAATTTCACATGCACAAAGCCACGTTGACTGTCTCTAATCAGTCCTTGCCTTGCCAAATGCATATAAATCCTGTCCTTGAGAATCACCTCCAACAACTTACCCAGCACTCAAGTAAGGCTCACCGGTCTATACTTCCTTGGCTTTTCCTTGCAGACTTACAGCCAACCTCCAGTCTTCTGGCACCTCACCCGTGGCTATCAATGATATAAATATCTCAGAAGGGGACACAGCAATCTCTTCCCTGGCTTCCCACGAAGTTCTGGGAAACTCCTGATCAGGTCCTGGGGATTTATCCACCTTTATGCATTTTAAAACCTCCAGCACCTCCTCCTCTGTAACATGTACATTTTTTTAAGATGTCACTGTATCCTCAAGTTCCCTAGCTTCCATGTCCTTCTCCACAGTAAATAATGACACAAAGTATTTGTTTATTATTTCACCCGTCTCTTGTGGTTCCACACTTTGATGGCCACTTTGATCTTTAAGGGGCCCTATTCTTTCCCTAGTTACTCTTTTGTCCTTAATGTATTTGTAGAATTTCTTGGATTCTCCTTAACTCTATTTGCCAAAGCTATTTTATGTCCCCTTTTTGCCCTCCTGATTTCCCTCTTAAGTATATTCCTACTTCCCTTATAGTCCTTATGGATTCACTTGATCCCAACTCTCTAAACCCAACTTTAGTCTCCTTCATTTTCTTGACCAGAGCCTTAAATTCTTTAATCTTCCAGCATTCCCAATACTTACCAGCCTTGCCCTTCACACTAATAGGAATATACTGTCTCTCAACTTGCATTACCGTATTTATAAAGGGCTCCCACTTCCAAACTGTCCTTTAATCTGCGAACAGCCTCACCCAATCAACTTCTGAAAGTTCCTGTCTAATATCATCTAAATTGATCTTACTCCAATTGAGAACTTTAACTTTTTGATCAGTTCTACTGTTTTCTATAATTATTTTAAGATTAATAGAATTATGGTCACTGGCCCAAAAGTGCTCCCCCCCGACACCTCAATCACTTGCCCTGCCTTATTTCCCAAGACAAGGTCAAGTTTTGCTCCTTCTTGAGTAGGTGCAGCCACATACTGAATAAAAAAGTTTTCTTGTACACACTTAATTTCTCTCCATCCAAGCCCTTAATATAATGACAGTCCCAGTCTGTGTTTGGAATGTTAAAATCCCCTACTATTACAACGTTATTATTCTTAACTGAAATCTCCTTACATATTTGCTTCTCAATTTCCTGCTGAGTATTGGGGGCCTACAATACAATCCCAACAAGGTATTTATCCCTTTCTTATTTCTCACTTCTACACATATAACTTCACTGGATGATCTCCAGGAATATCCTCCCCAATGTTCTCCCTAACCAAAACCACCACTCCCCTTCCTTTTGCCTCATTTTCTATCCTTCCTATAGCATCAACATCCTGGAACTTTAAGCTGCCAGTCCTGAGCATTCCTGAGCCATGTTTCTAAATAGCTATGATATCCCAGTCCTATGTTCCTAACCATGCCCTAGGTTCACCTTTCAGGTATCTGACATTGAAGTAAATGCCGTTTAATTTATCAGTCTTACCTTGTTCTCTTCCAAGCTCTTGTCTACCTTGACTATTTAACTTGCTTCCCTTATTTACTGTACCAGCCTCAGCTTTTTCTATTTTCTCACTAACGCTTTAGTTCCCACATTCCCCCTTACTAGTTTAGAGCCTCCCAAGTAGTACTAGAAAATCTCCCAGCAAGGATATTGATCCCTATCCAACTCAGGTGGAACCCGTCCCTCATATACAGGTCATTTCTGCACCTGAAGAGATCCCGCTTGTCCAAAAATCTGAATCCCTGCTCCAGCTCCTCAGCCATGCATTCATCCATTCTATCCTCATATTCCTAATCTTACTAGCATGTGGCTCTGGTAGTAGTCCAGATACTACTACACTTGAGGACCTACTTTTTAACCTCCTGCCTAATTTCCTATATTCTCTCTGTAGAACCTCATCCCTTTCGCCACCTATATTGTTGGTACCAATATGCACAACGACTTCCTGCTAGTCACTCTCCCCTTTATTCTGCAACCTCGCCGAGATATCCTTACCTTGGAAGCAACACACCATCCTGATGTCCCGCTGACTGACAGCAGGAACGTCTGTCTGTGCCCCAGACTAGAGAGTCCCCTATGACAATCGATCGTCTTGACGAAGGTAGCCTGAGAGAAACACAGAAAGGTTCATTGTATTTTGAAACTGCTGTAAAACGAGGAAAAGGAATGGAAAACAGAAATGAAAATTAACAAGGAACATAGGGATATTGCTTGTCCAATCTAAGGAACAACAAAAACTACAAGAATTTTCCCAAGCAATGTATATGCGAATATTAGATTATCTTGTCCTCACTAGATGATACAGCCACTTATTAAGACCAACATTTTGACTCAGCTTTTGGTTACACTGCCTAATATTTTCTCTGGCTAAATATTCATGCAGTTCCTTGAATCTCTTTGAAGTGCTTTAGGTCCATTTGACATGAAATCAGCTACAGTTGGTTGGCGTTGTTGAAGTTATCAGAATTGAAAACAGGAAAGTAAGGTATCTTATTTACTTTCAAACAAAATGGAGAGGAGAATAGTATATCAGAATCAAATGTAAAGTCTATAAAGTTCATAAACTTAAACATACTGCACTGAGGGTTGGTTAATGGGTTCAATATCCCACAAACAGTTGTTCTAAGAAGACTGAAAGATGTTGGAAGCCTTCAAATGACACACAAAGGTTACCACCGTAAAACAGTGAAAGCGGTTTTAAAGAAAGACTTATTTTAGGAAGTTATACTTTTAAATCTCAGTTTTCCCTCACTGAAGTGTGTAACAGAAAATGGGACTCCAAGCCCATCTTGAATTTAATGCAAAGTAGTGAGGAGCGAGCCAACATTCTCCTGGGGTGGGGTTGCAGTTTAGCAAAATTACCCCATGAACGAATAAAAACAGCTAAATAACAGAAAAACACATGCAAAAAACAGCTCAAAAAAGGAAAGAATGAAATAAAACTGGAGGGAAGGAGGTGGTCAGGAAATCGGGAGTGGAAAGGAAAAATGTAATATCCAAAGTTGCTGATTTCAGTACTGAGACCAGAGGGTCTTTAAGAACATTATTGGCATCTATACTATCCAGTATTTAAGTTTATTTTTCCCTGTCATGGATCTAATATAATAGTGCTGATCTCCGTTCCAGAAAAACAGTACCAGATGCTTTGAAATATTGGGATGATTGAGCAGAGAGAAAGACGCACGCAATTCATCAAAGTCAGTACATTAATCCCAGACTAACATGGCTAGTTCAAGTGCTGTTTGTTTTTGAAGGGAAATCTGGTTTACTGCAGACAGCTGGAATTCAAGTAAAGGTTTTAGATTCCATTAAAGTGGAACATCAAGATCAAGCCAGACCTTCTGGTTCGACAAGTCAACTGTACTATGTGGTGAAGAGCAGATCATGCATTATCAATGAAGAAGACTTGAAACGATTTGTCTTAAAACCTTTGTCATAAAAACAGAGCAAACCCATCTTCCTCTGTGCAGTACTGCCAGGATAGATTTAGATAAACAATGTGGAGTCACTCTGCAGGCCTCTGGCTTCTCTGTGCTTACACTGTTTGAGAGGTCTGTGGTATCAAACTGAACACAGAAGAGAATTACAATGCTGTTACACATCCACATACATGACAAAAGGAATGTGTGCTCTTTACCCTGGCTAATGCTGGCTTTGGTGTAGCATGTCAGCAACTGTAAGCACTATGAAGCTGGTCCGGGAATATCATGTAATTTGATGCTGGAACTCATATGTAGGTCAGATGTTAGCTACATCTTTGTTGATCCATTTATTATGAAATAGTATCCAGTTCCTTGTTACCCTGGATTAAATGTGATGGCATATAAAAATAGCTTCACAATAATTGAACATTTTATTTCAATTGAATACAACCTTTTTATTGTGTAATAATGTAAAAATATTTTGCATTGCAAATAACATTATTTAGGCCTATTTGTCCCAGCAATGAAAGTATTGCAATTATTTGCATAGTTCATAGGTGTATTCATGTTGGATGTTTCCATGACACAATAGTGATTTCACACAAATAATTATCAAATTTATTGAATAGGCACGAACTTGCTATAAAGGAGAAGTCATTAGTGTTTTAATTGGTCTGGCACAATTAATTATTGCTCACGGTTTCTTGGCTACAGAATTCTCTGGTGTTTGTTATTCTAATTTCGCAGCTTGATTTTGTCTGTTGCCCCCAATTCTTTGAAACATATCTTCAGTCAAGGCTCGCACTTCTAAGTTTTTGCATTCCTGAAATTAATAAATACAACAACTGTTTTTCAGGCACAGCATGGGTGCAAAGCATATCAATGTAGCAGTGGGATAACCAATTGTCGATCTACAGTTGGCCTACGTGAGTCTGGTACAAGGGCAACTCTTAACAGCCAGTTCGTGCTATCAGGCTGACACTATCCAACTTCTAACCCCCTAGTATGATGGATTGTTGATTGATCATACAAACTGGTAATGGTTTTCCAAATGAGCATATCTAAATCATGTGCTTGAATCCAATAAACTTGGGTCGTATTGATCTGATCAGTGAAATATATCAGGGATTCTCAGGCTCTCATTCTCTAATGTCAAATTTTGAATACATGGCTCTACAATGTAGCAACTCTGACGTTCAATCTTCATCTCTCACTATATCTATGAAACTGGCTCTGCAGGCGACATTTGTAAGAATTCTTCTGTGAGTTCTGTGTTAAATAACAGAATGAAAATGAATGATCAAGGATCCGATGCCTCAAAGTGGTCATCACCCTAAACACAGCATCAAATTCAATTTTATAAGCAGTGGCATCGGATGTTGGAGTACAAATAGCTCCAATTCTCTCAGTTCACTGACAAGTCAACAAGGTTCATGGCACCAAGCTATGGGAAAGGTAAGTTTCTTACTTCTTAACCGCGTTGAAAACAGCAAAAGAAATTTGGCCGCAGTTCAGCAGTTTCGCTATTCCCTGTGAAATTCCACTGGTGAAGGACCGTAGAATTGTGGAAGGTTCTTGGAGAGTGAAGGAAACTAGATTTTTTTGGTAAAATTTAGATCCCTCCAGGATCCAACCATATTTTACTCAATCAAGTTTCCCACCCCATTCTACATTATCGCATTGAAACATACACCATCTCCAAACAGAGGAAAAATCATATCAGTGCCTACCCTGTCAAGCCCCTTCAGAATCTGCCTAGCAATGTCAACAGACCTGTCAGGAAATGTCTAGAAATATCAACAAGTGAAAAATGTGTATTTTTTGAATGAGAGTACATTTCACAATAGACTGCGTTCTGCAATAGAGAACTTTAACTGATCTATTGTTTTTTTCTACTTTGCATGAGTACATCAGGATGCTGAATGAATAGCCATGATAGATGAACAGTGTAAGTATAGTAGGTGGAAGTAGGCACTGTTGGCATAGGAGTGTGAAGGATTATTGAAGAGGGTAGAGGATATTAGGTTGCATAGGTTGGAGTGAATGGGGTTTGGGGATATGTTGGGGCTGGGGATGAGGGCTGGAGAAATGGTTTACATTTCTCCCCTTTGGAAACGTAAGGTACTCCTTTGATTCTCGGCTTGGATGGAGGTAAGGTAGCCTTTGCAATTGTAGAAAGGCACACTGGTTTATAAAATGTACATAAACTTGTCTAGGCTGGCAAAGTGTTAAAGAACTGCCCAAGAGCACAATGACCTGGATATCTTGATAGCCAGAGTGTTGTTTCTGTGGTGCAAATGTCAGAATCCTGCAAAATCACCCGGGAAATCAAAGATTCCAATGAGCAATTTGCCTGTGTTTGGAACCCTCTGTCATAAACACCTTACTTTGGGGAATTCAGAAGGTTTCACTCCTCTTAAATTAATATTCACCAGGAATAGTTAGTCAATCAATAAACTAGTGTAACTCCTTGATAACTATTTTATTGACACCAAACTTGCCACCTACCACTAACTACACCTCTCTGACCCTTCACAACTCCCTCACCGGACCACTGATGATCACTCCAACCAACTGCTGCCCTAGCCCCACACATACTTTACATACTAACCCCCAGCTGCAGTAGCTGTCAAAGTGTCTCGCTGTACTGCTGGACGATTAACTCCCAGAACACAGTACACTAACCACTGCAAAAGAAGCTATGGCTTGACCTCCCCTCACTATCCTGCACTATAACGGAACTGAGTTAATCTCCCTCCCACATTCCTGAAGGAGCAGGGATCAAAATTTCCAGGTATAAATGTGGTGCTCAGCGTGAATGTAAAAAAAAATGAACACAGTGGCAATCTGATTGTGCTTGCCAATAGCTAGAATTTACATTAACAGTGCCTTTTCATTAATTTATTCATAGGACATGGGCATCTCTGGCTAGGCCAGCATTTATCGCTTATTTCTAGTTGCCCTTGAGAATGAAACAGTGAGCTGCCTCCTTGAAACACTGCAGACCAAGCGCTGTAGGTAGACTCATGCAACTGTCAAGGAGGGAAGCCCAGGATTTTTCCCCAGTGCCGTGAAGGAATAGTGATATATTTCCAAGTCATGATGGTGAGTGGCTTGGAGGGAAACTTGCAGGTGATGGTGTTTCCATGTATCTGCTCCCTTTGTCCTTCTAGATGGAAGTGATTGTGGGTAAGGTGCTGACTAATGAAAAACACATAAAATCCCACTCAGGGATTTGTGCTGCCTGACTGATATCCCAGACTGTCTTTTTCATATTGGGGTGCCTACCAAGTGAGCATTTTGATGGATTGCTCTAGTGGTTTATTGAGTGGCAATGCTTTTAACATAAGGGATTAAACACTTAAGATTTAAGTACTTAAGTGAAATATTTGCTTTAGTAAGAGATTTCAAAGTACGCCTCATTTTTATCAATGAGAGTGTTTTTCCAAATAGTGACATCATCAGTAAACACTGTTAGTGTGCTTTCTGAGGTTTGCTTATGGTGAATATAGGTTAGAAGGCATGGAGAAGGAAGGGCAAAAAGTGGTGAGAAGGGGCTATGAGCTGGAATGAGTTGGAAGGAGTTGGCATGGAGGGTACATAAAACCATGGGAATGATTGAGGACATAGATATGCACAGGGATTGTGAGGGGCTGTGGGAGATTGGTAAATATGCATAAGGTGACAAGGGGACATGATGGGTCACAGGATAGGTAGGATAGCTTAGGGTGGCTTCGATGGGGCAAGTGCAGTGTGCTGGGATGAACAGGAGTGAGCAGGTGGGCATATATTACCTTTTAATCCTCACTATTAAACTTTGATAACAGTGCTGGAATCCTGAGGCAGGCTTTCCACTCTACCCAACTCGCGAAACAACAAACTTTTCAACTTTCCTCCAAATCCAGTCTACCTTCCCTGCTCCCTAACTGAAAATCAGAAGTATGGCTGGCTACTTTTAAAGGTCAGCTTTACAGAGCCCAGGATCTTTCCTGCCATTGCTCTGACCTGGGAAGGAAAGTCGGGTCTAGAGAAAGGGCACTTCCAGTTGGGTATCTGGGCAACTGTTCAAAGGCTATCCAAAGAATATCTCAATGTGGACTTTACTAACTTCAAAATCTCCCCACCCTCGGCCTCATCGCATGACCAACCCTCCCTCTCATCCCTACCTCCTTGACCTGTCCGTCTTCTCTCCCACCTATCCACTCCTCCCACCTCACTGACCAATCCCTACCACTCCTTACCTGCACTTACCCATCACCATCCCACCTACCTTTCCCAGCCCCACCCCTCCTCTCTCTATTTATTTCAGAGCCCCCTTCCCCCTTCCCCATTTCTGAAGAAGGGTACCGACCCGAAACATCAGCTTTCCTGCTCCTCTGATGCTGCTTGGCCTGCTGTGTTCATCCAGCTCTACACCTTGTTATTTCAAAAGAGGGGTTAAGGTGTGTCAGTGGGGGTTGAGTCGGTAGCATTCATGCCTCTGGATAACAAGGTGACAAGTTCAAGTTCCATTCCAGGACCTCAGTGTATGAAAACCAAGGCTGACACTACAGAATGGTACTGAGGGAGGACTGCACTGTCCAAGGTTTTGCCTTTCAGATGAAACATTCAATCAAGATCCCAGATGCCTGTTGAAATTAATATTAAGTTTCTATGGCACTACTTTGAAAAAAGGCAGAAGGGTTATCCCTGGTGTCTTGGCATTATCTACCCCTCAACAGTCATTACAAAAACAGCAGGTCATTTGATCATTATTACAAAGTTAACCACTTGCATACTTTGAAAATAAAGTATTGGCAGAATGCAGATATTAGCTTATGATGCTAAAAGATGAAAGCAGAATTGGAATAACATTTAGACGCTGGATAGTCATCAACTGCAGAGTGTTGGGTTTGATGATTGGGTACTTTAATGTAGGGTCAAGAGGAGAACTCCTGCTCCATATTCATGTTTTCTTCAATGCAGTGATCCCTAGGGCTGCTTTTTCTGACTGTAGCCTATGATTGCTCTGTCTGCCACAGACCAAAGCAATCTCAAAGGAAGAAATTCAAACAGGGAAATTTTGCTGACAGCCACTGTTTCTAATTTCCAGGTTGTCCTTGTAACTTTTTTTTAAAAAAGTATCTTTCAAACCAGAGCTATCAGGATAATTTTAACAAAATAATTTAGGCATTAAAGAGGCAAAGAGATGGCCAAGATGGGATCTCGTGTTGAAATACACATCACGCCAGGCTTAGCACAAGATCCTAACTTGGTAAGAAGAGTTAAACCTAGTGTTAGGAAAGGCCACCCAGAGTCTTGTTAAGCTACTAATTATCAATTAAGTTACCTGCTGGTACTCATTAAAGAATCCAAATGGCACTTTGGAGGCAAATGCTTATCCTAAGGCCCTTTCCCACTGTTTGAAACTAACTGAGGGATTGATGCTGATCTGAAGCACATTTTAAAGTGAAACAATACTCTATTTAAATAAATAAAAACAGAAAGTGTTGGAAATCTCAACAGATTAAGTAGCATCTATGTAAAGAAAAACAGAGTTAGTGATTCATGTCAATGATGTTTTAGCAGAACTCTTAGATATCAGGACAAGGACAAAATAGAGATTCAGAAGGCCAATAAAACATTCCAGATGCAGTGACACCAGATGCAGTGGGCTGTATTGCAGTAGGACTCATGATGCAGAGAGCCATCTCCTTCTTAAAGTTCAAGTGATGCAAGTATACCTGCCACCAATCACATCTGTTCTCCTTCTTTCTATTGTGTGCTGCCAAACCCCAGGCGAGATTCGCCAATTCTTTCCACTCCTGGGGGGATTAGGGATGAACTGGCTGCCCTTCTTTGGTAAATATGTTCCTCAGCTGCCGAAAACAAGGTTAATTTTTTAAAAAATTCTTTCCTCATGGTTACATATTCCACACCTCAGTTGCCCGTAACATGACTGCTGAAAACAAGTGTTAATGTTTTGTGTGGAGTAAGATGAGTTGTCTATTTGGTTGCTTATTGTTCCAGATCTAATAACACTTTTATCATCATTGCTTAAAATAAATTTAAATATACATGTCCTCCTCTCTTTCATGGTCCACATGGTTGAAATTACTTTTATTATACTGTGTTGCTGTGCTATTTAAAATAATTAGTTATATGTCCACTTTAGTAGCCATATTATTTACCTACAACCTTTATTTGAAGAGAAAGCTGTAATTTTTAAATTACATTTATATGGGAATAAAAGTTCTCCTAGAGTATTTTACTATTTGTTGTATAATTAAACAAATAATACCCTACATGATCTTTCTTGCCATAAAGAGCCAGTGCAGTGAGAATGTTAATTAAACAAGTGTTCATGCTTATTTTTCGAAACCTTTCTGAGCCAGGTTTACTTGGATATTGAATCAGTACCTCGCAGAACATTAAACCGATGTTGAAATAACAGCTGCTCAGCTGTGAAATTAGAGATGTTTAGATCTGCCTTATATTTGACTATTAGTCAATTGTGGATCTCGCTGGATGCAGGTTTTTTTTAAGCATAAAGCTGAGGGGTAGAAGTAGGAAGCCCAACATTACTTTCACAATCCCATTAAAGGCTATCGTCATTAAGGAAATAGATGTCAAGAAGAAAGCCATACAAAAACAAACGTCGAACAGGAATGCTAAACTAAAGGAGAGAAAAGTGGGATGCATGGAGATCTACAAAAGCACAGTTGCTCCCACTCTGCCTTGTAGTGTTCTTGTATGTCAGCACTGGTATCTTATCCAAAGCTTCTTATTAAATGCGAACACAGAAGAAGAAGAGAGTTATTGGACAATATTGTTATTCCTGATAGAGTTACAATTTCAATATGGTGGATACTCTCAGATGAACTCTGCTGTGTGTTAACAGTATGTTTCTGACAGCTTCCTGCCAATCTTCTTCTCCATTGCTCTATTTATGGAATTTAACCAAAGGGTTTCTATTTCAGCACTTCCTTGGTACCAAAGATAATAACCATCAGAGCAATGCTACACACCATACTTGTCCCTTTCCATCCTTGCTAATGGTTAAATGCAGCTTTATTTGTACAACAGATAAGATGAAATCTATATTATACAATGGATGTGATTGCACTGGAGAGGGTGCAAATGAGATCTACCATGATATTGTCTGGCCTGAAGGTTTTTAATTATGCAGAGACATTGGAGAGTCTGACATGTTTTCCTTGGCTTGAGGATACTAAGGTGGGACATGATTGAAATTTTGAGGGGCATTGACAGGGTAGACAGGAAGAAACTTTCCCCTTGGTGGTGGGATCAATGAGAACAGGGCATAGATTTAAGGTCAGGGATGTAAAGAAAAATCTTTTCATCTAGAGAGTGGTAGGAATCTGGAACTCACTCTGTAAGAATGGTAGAGGCAGAAATCGTCAAAACATTTAAGAAGTATTTAGATGTACACTTGCAATGCTAAAGCATAAAAGGCTATGGGCCAAGTGCTGGAAAATAGGATTAGAATAATTAAGTGATTGTTTTTGAGTGGCATAGACTCGATAGGCTGAAGGACCTTTTTCTGTGCTGTAGATCTCAATGATTCTGTGACTAAGAGACATCAATGAGTTATGCTTGAAGCAGTAGAAAACCTCCTTATTTATGGTTCATTGCCTGGCAATAAAAAGGCCTGGTGCCAGCATATTTTTAGATAATTATTGACACAACCTCTGGAATACAGTCAAACTGGAATGAAACCTATGTGTAGAGAAGTGGGGTTCTTTGCTCTCATTTTGATTTTGCTATTAGTAATCCAAGAAGATTTTCAAGTTTTAATGCAAAACTGAAAGTGATCTCCATATCAGATTCACTGCAGAATAGTAGTTGCACAAAGAGGAAAGTAAATACTAGCTGGCTACTAATCAAAATAATTGTTCCCTTTCACAAATGCTAGCTTGAAGATAATACTTTATGAAGTACGTTATGAAATATGTTTGCGTTAAAATGGATACCCAAAAATTATTGCTCATGAAGATGTTTCTCAATGCATGATTGTTTAACCAAAGTTACGCAATGATAAATTGCATTATTTCTTTAAAGAGTCAGTCCATAATATTTACAGTTCTATCCTTTTCTTTAATTGAAAAGTCTGATTCACAGCCTGTATGAAGTTTGTGGTCATAGTTTCAAGGTGGCAGACCATTAATCTCTGATGGCGGTGCAGAAAGAGAATACTGGACCATACAATGTTGGAAGTTCAAAGTTCCATAATAATTGTCGAGAGTGCAGGGCACATACTAAGAGCGCTTATCCCAAAATAGTAAGACTTAAGGATCTTTCATTCTATAGTTTTCAAACAAATGGTCTAAAATTGCGAAAGGACTATTTGAATTCTTAAAGCTGCTCCCCATCTTTTCGCATTTTTTTTTCCTCTAAGGGATCAAATCTGTTTTGGTTGTCCAGTTATGAGACTCTTTTTGTGGGTCCTAAATCCAGATTTATCACCTTAACTGCTAGCAAGTGTGGAAAATGTTTGTGATAATCAAAAGGATTGGGCAAGTTTTAAAAGCCAAAAAAAGATTACCAAAAAGAATTGAGGGTAAACTTGCAAGTACTATCAAGATGGATTTAAGACCTTCTTTAATTACATGAGAAAAAAGACAGAAGCTAAAGTGAACATTAGACTCTTAGAGAATGAGCTGGGGAAATAATGGTGGGGAACCTGGAAATGGCAGAGGGATTAAATAAATACTTTGCGTCACTTTCACAATAGAAGACACTAATAACAATCCAAAATAATTAAGAGGCAAAATGGGAAAAGGAATAAAAACAATATGAATCACTCAAGAAAAAGCATTAGGGAAATTATTGGAGCTAAAGACTAATAGGTCCTCTGGACCTGGGATGCATCCCAGAATATTAAAGGCAGCAGCTACAGACACTGAGGATGAACTGGTAGTAATCTCTCAAGAATCCCTAGTTTCTGGAGAAGTCCCAGAGGATTTGGAAATTACCAGTGTAATTCCTTTGTTTGAAAAGGGAGAGATACAAAAAAAATGTACATATAGGCCAGTTAGCTTAATGTCAGTTATTGTGGAAATGTTAGAGCCTATTACAAAGGATGTAACAGCAGAGCATTTAGAAATACTTAATAAGATCAAGTAGGGTCAACATGGCTTTATGAATTATGCCTGACAAATCTTTTAGAATTCTTTAAGGTAACAGCAGAATAGATAATAGGAAACCAGTAGGTGTAATACATTGGATCTGAGATAGCATTGGCAAATAAGGTTAAGGATAATCGAAAGAGATTCTACAAGTAGGCTAAGAACCAGAGGATAACTAGAGAAAGGCTAGGGCCGTTAAAGATCTTTGTGTTGAACCCCAGGAGATGGGAGAGATAGTAAATGAATATTTCATAGTGGTTTTTACAGCAGAGAAAGAAATGCAGGCTAGTGAACACAGGGAAATAAATTTGGACGTTTTAGAAACGGTTCAGATTACAGAAGAGGAAGTTCTGGAGTTCTTAGAGAATATAAAGATAAATCTTCAGGACCTGATCTAATACATTCCAAAACATTGTGAGAAGTATGGGAGGGAATTGCACAACCCCTGGCAGAAGTATTTACATCTTCTATAACTATGGGTGAGGTGCCTGATGACTGGAGGGTTGCTAATGTTGCAGCTTTGTTTAAGAAGGGTTGTAAGGAAAAACTGGGGAACTGCAAACCCTTGAGGCTGACTTCAGTTGTGGGTAAATTGTTGGAGGTGATTTAGAGATTTATTTCTCTCACTGCATTTCCTTATCCATGAAAATTTATTTTCCCTATTACTGGTAACTCCTCTGCAAGAGTATTCTTTTCAGAAATTCTTCCTTCACAACAGCAGTTGAGTTCTCTGGCCCTTCTTGCTGGTAACTGGTCTTAAACGTGTATCCTTAATATTTTGGGAAAAGTGGGTTTTTTTAGTTCGTCCTTTCTCAAGACAATTTCAGGTCTTTTTCCTGATTGTTACAATTTTCCAGATAATGTAGCCCACTGTAATAGAGTCAGAGGGTCATAGAGACCTACAGCATGGAAAAAGAGCCTTCGATCCAACTTATCCATGCTGACCAGGTTACCCAAACTAAACTAGTCCCATTGGCTTCCATGTGTTCCTAACCCTCTAAACCTTTCCTATTCATTTACTATTCAAATAACTTTTAAATATGTCATTGTATCCACTTCTACCACTTCTTCTGCCAGTTTTTTTCCATACACTCACCATTCTCTGTGAAAAACTTGCCCCTATGATGTTTTTTTTAATCCTTCCTCTCCCACCTTAAATCTTTGCCCTCTACTTTTAGACTTCTCCAGCCTGGGGAAAAGACCTTGCCTATTCACCTTATCTATGATTTTGTCAACCTCTATAAGATTACCCCTCAGCTGCCTATGCCCCAGGGAAAAAATACTCCCAGCCTATCCAGCCTGTCCTTATAACTCAAAACTTCCAATATGTGTAACATCCCAGTAAATCTCTTCTGCAACTTTTCCATTTTAGTAACATCCTTCCTACGGCAGGGTGACCAGAATTGTATGCATTACTCCAAATGTCGTCTGACCAATGTCTTGTAAATCCGCAACATGATGTCCAACTCCTATGCCCAATGTTCTGACCAATGAAGGCAAGTGCACCAAATGCCTTCTTCACCACCCTGTCTACCTCTGATGCCACTTTCAATGAATCCCTAGATCGCTCTGTTCGACAACACTCCCAGGGCCCTGCCACTAACTGTATAAGTCCTGCCCTGGTTTGCCTTCCCACCTTGCATTTATCTAAATTAAACTCCATCTGCCATTCTTTGTCCCATTGGCCCAGCTGATCAAGATCTTGTTGTACTCTTAAGTAACCTTCTTCACTGTCCACTATACTACCATTTTGGTGTCATCCCGCAAACTTACTAACCACGCGTTCTATATTCTCATCCAAAACATGCTATCACATTTGTTATGTGGTTTTAGGGCCAGACTAGAAGGGTTGGAGACAAGACAGACTCACCAGTGAGAAGGAAAAGTCAAGAACTGTTTTCAGCTCTCTTCTGTAGAACTCTGTTTATTGCTTGTTAACCTGATATGCAATTAACCACAGCAATGTGAAATACACCAGACTCTAAGCTTAATGTTACAATGTTAAGAGACTGTGCTTCCTGAACTCTTATCAATCTTCTGTCAACACTAACTCCACCCACACTGTGCTATTTATTGCCTTTGGGCAGCAGGCATGTGATCACTGGACCTGTGATCCCCCCTGTATAAAATATCTGGGGTTACCACAGTGGATTGTTGTAGGAATATGTAAGCATATTGAATCACAAGGATGGAATCTCTTAGCCATTGTGTGTGGTGTGTTTGGCAGAGATTGGTTGAGCTATCACTTGTCATGTCTTTGGATGTACTTCAGTGTGCAATGAAGGAGGTTTGTACCTGCCCCAGCACCTATTTTTGCATATAATTTATTCTGCTACTTCATCTGTGAGGATATAATTTAACTGCTAGAAAAGACCATGCCACAATGAATCAGAATAGTGTGCAGAAATCAAGCCCCCCATTCCTGGGGTTGTCACAAAAGTTAAAGTTTTGAAAAGAAATACACAAAATCCCAAAACTAAGTGATTTTCGGAAGCAGATTGATAGGAAGTACAGCTTTTTGCTCTTAACAAGAAACCCTTATTCATTCAAAGTCATTAGATTCTAACTATAGGTAAACAATTAAATAAGATAAAATTAAGTAAACTCTACAAAAACTCTAAAGCCCTTATACACACATAGAAGTGGACAAACAGAAACAGAGACAAAAACACATCGGCAGAAGGAAATCTGGGAAGACAGTATCATAGTTTTTTCACAGAATCTGTTGAATTGAGTCTTTCTGATCCAAAGGTTTTGCTTCAAACTTCATTTTTCTGAAGTGTTAAACAGGTTTGCAAGAGGTACAGGCAGAACATTTCCTTTACAAAATATCTTTAACTTTCCGATTTGAAGTCACAACTTGCAGAATCTAAAGGAAAGACACAATGGTTCTCTTCAGGTTTAAAGTGGCTTACTGCAGAGAACTGCAGCTTTTCTGTTTCTCTCCTGGTCTAACAAACCTTCTTTCTAATTTGCTCATAGCCCAAGTTGTTCAACTAACTGACAACCAATCACTCGTGCTGGCAGTCAGAAATTCTTTGTAATTGGTCATTTTTCCCTAGACCACAAACCAATCAGGTTTACTTATAAACAAGCCCTCGGCTTCTGTTTGTTTGCATATCGCTGGAACATACAACTACGCAGACACGGTTCACAATATGTGTCATATTCTTTACTTTCAAATCATGCATTCACCCCTTCTAAATTCGTCGACAGTTGTAAAGAGCACACATAAAAAAATACAGGGAGCCTTTACAGCCACCACTGGGCCAATCCATTTTTTGTTACTCCTCATGTAGAATGCCCTCTTAGTGAATGATGTTCTGGACATTCTCATCATCTGACTATACAGTCTGGCTGGCCATTTTGTAGATCTTGTTTCAGTAATGTCTACTATATTATTGGTTGTTTGGAATGCTGTCCCGGCCTGACCTCTGGTTGTGAGGTGTCATGATGTCAAACAACCTGTTTTGGCCCTTGTTTTCCACATTTGTGCTTCTTGGCAAACATTTTGGAAAGCCAGGTTCCTGTACTGGTCCCGCCAGCTACATTGTTTACTAGGCTTGCCTGCTTTGGCTTTTGTGCCAACGGTGGACGAAGTACATAGAGTATGGACACTGTCTGAATCTGAAGAAGGGTCCAGACCCAAAACGTAAGCCTTCCTGCTCCTCTGATGCTGCTTGACCTGCTGTGTTCATCCAGCTCTACACCTTGTCATCCCAGTTAGGAGTACTCTGTCCAATGCTGGTACCACATTTTAGGAAGTTGTACCAATTCCTGAAGTTGCTGCTAAGATTTCCCAGAATGATGCCATGGGATGTGATACACACTTCAGGTTGCGTGGAGAAACCAGAGAAATTCAAATTGTTCTCTTTAGAACAGAGAAGGCGAAGCAGAAATTTGATATAAGTGTTCACAATCATGATATTTTTTAATAGAATAAATAAGGAGGATCAGTTTATAGTTGCAGAAGGGTCAAGTAGTCCAGGTTTAAAGTAGTTCATAAAAGCACCAACGGAGAGATGAGGAGAAATGCTTACACTCCAAATTGTTGGGATCTGGAATAGTCTGCTGAACAAGATAGTGGAAGTAAATTCAATATTATCATGCAAAAGGAACTGGATAAATACTTGAAGGCGGAAATTTTCAGGGATAAGGGAAATCAATGCAGATGCGAGATATTGGGATAGCTCTTTCGAGCAAGCGCAATGGGCCGAATGCCCTCCATCTTTACACTACCATTCTAAGATTTGATGAAGTGATTCCCATGTGAACAATGTAAGGACTCTCATTAAAGCAATCCCAAAGTCCACACACAATTACTGGGCAGACAATAAAATAGAGAAACATTAAGCTTTTTAAACGCCTGCAAGCAATACACAAAACAAATTTCCAGGATTGGAAATGTAAATGTTACAGACAAAGGGTGAGGTATTGGGATTGACATAGACCTGTGGTCCTACATATATGTCATATTCTTAGGAAAAATGAGAGAGATGATTTCCAAGAGTGAAGTTGGTCCAGTAGTGACATTGGGCATAGGTTTCAATAATTAGAGAATTTTGAATCTGTTAAAGTATTTAAAGCCTTTATCTTATACAATATAATCTTTTATAACCTTCTCAAGCTCTAAAACCTCTCCTTACTGAATTCTCTACCCCTCTAATCATTGTCTTCCATGAATACCCCCTGTTCCTTGCCAGCTATGCCTTTGGCTGCCTAGGAACAATGCTCTTGAATTCACTCCGAGCACCTGTTTGCCTCTCCATCCTATCTATGCCTATATGATCCTTGTCAAAATTCAATTCTTTAGCGAGGTCACCTATCCTAGAACCATCCTTGCTCATATATTTCATTTCTTTTCACAGCTTTGTTTTGGAAACATATGTAAGGCCATGAGAAATACAGGCTGGAGTAGGCTGTTTGATTCTTCAAGCCTGTCTGCTATTCAATGAGATCATGGCTAATCATCTACCTCAATGACAACTTTGTTTATTATTTGGAAAGTCTAATTATCCAGAAAACCTATTGACATTGTCTCAAGTCTACTTAATAACAGAACATCTGCAGCTCTTGAGATGACAATCCCAATGATTTACAAACCTTTCACCTAACAGCATTTTCCATCTAAGTCCTAAATTGCCAATCACTTATTCTGAATTATATGGATTTCAGTGACATTATCCCATATTCTTCTATGTCCTGAGAGAATGTAGGCCAATTCTACTGAATGTCTCCTTCCAGGATAATATTCACATTCCAGGAATCTATCCTCTGAAGGTCTGCTCTACTCTCAGAAGGCAAGTAAATCTTTTCTCACATAATGAGATCAAAACTCTACACAATGCAACAGGTGTAGTTTCACCAAGGCAATATATAATTGTACTAAGGCGTCTTTGTGTTTGGGACGCGTTAATCTGCTGTGGAAATGCAATATTACTTTTGCTTTATTAGTTTTAATCTCCAGTTTAACACACACATTTAAAAGTTCCTTGAGGGAAGAATGAATTTCTAAACTGTACCATGATTTTAGCCAACCTAGCAGAAACAGTTTATCTATGTTTTTCTTCAGTACTCCAAGCGCTGAATAAAACAGAAACTCTCAGAGGTCTGGTACATGAAATCCCAGAATGCATTCATACCATATATAGTTCTGGGCACTGAACATTAATACCTACTTAGCCCAATGTGAACTGATGCTAAGAACAAAAAAGATAAAAAAGGCAATTATTGAATTTTTTTCTAGAGCTCATAAGCAAAGGGAGAAAGAAATATTTTAACTGATAAGACGGCCTGTGAAAGGGGCATTACATTGATTGTATAGGTCCTAATTACCTAAATATTGACTGGAAAAGCATTTGAGCGAAAACTAAGAAAGGCTTTCTTCTGGAGGCAGAGTTAGATTACTTCCTCACTCCAATTGTTCCACAAGAGACAAGGTTTGAGGCTATTCTGGATGCAATCTTTAGTAATGACCCAGGCATGCCAAATAAGATAGAACCTAGCAATCATAAAATAAAAGATTATAAAAAAGACAGTGACAGAAAATGCAACTGAAGGATTGAAAATGAGTTTATAAAAAAGATTAATTGAATATTATAATGATTGAGAGATTTGAGCTATAACGAACCTGTATTGAGCTATAAGGAGATTTGGGTAAAATCTATGCCTATCTTTTGGGCAATTAAGTTAGATGATAGGTACAATTCCCTACGGATAAGTGGCAAAAGAAAGAACCAAAAAGGCAGAGCATATAAAATAGAATAGTCATACACATAACTAGCAAGGAAAGAAATCTGGGGGTTTAGAGAATAGACCGACATGAAAGGCAACCTAATACTTAGCTTTGTAGTAAATAGAAGTAAATGGAAAGTATAGGAGGTACTGTCAGAGCAATCGAATGTAAATCAATAGAGGTTGAATTGTTGCAGTATAAAGCATCAACTCTATCTGTGTACTCTTAGTCATCTCTTGTGAAGGATATTATTGACCACCAGACAGTACAGAGGTGAACAATTAAGATAATATCAGCTTTCAGAAATCTGTAACAAGGAAACATTAAGAAAACTGGCCTTGTTTTCTTTAACAAAGAGAGGACATTGAAGTGATCAAGTTGAAGTTTAAGATTATGAAGAAGATTCCTCATGCTGATTGCTGTGGTAAATAGCTCAAAGACCAGTGAAAGCACCATAAATATTGAATGTTACAAAGAAGAAAATGAGTCAAGGAGGGCTTTGCTCTTCACAGACAGTCTTACGGAACAGGTTACCAGGAAGACAATTGATGTAAAGAATACAAATGGGTTCAATCGAGAATTAGATTTTTTTCCCAGAGAGAGAGAGAAATAAGTAACATGGCATGAATGCAGACATATAGGTTAAGATCTAATGACCCTTTCTTGTTCCAAAAATGTCTTACATTCCGTGTATACAAAACTTTGAACGCAGAGTTAATCATGACTTGCTGTATTAAGATTGCTGGAGCATGCATGAGATGTACTAAAGGTGCGGGAATTTGAAGACTCGTCCACTAGTAATCCAATACAATTTCTTGAGTCCTTCGATGCTCTGAGCAACTATCAGAGTCAATTTCATGATCCATCTTTCCTTGTTATAGTCCTCTCCGGCTGCAACCTGTTGTGTCACATAATCCACGGAAGGAAACCAGAGTTTCAAATGAGCTTTCACCTAACATGGAAGTAGTTAGGATGGATTTTGCTTATCATAGCTATGGAATGGGTAAATCCTACCAATCTGTATCTAGCCAAGTGGTATGGAGGCATCTATAAACTGCTGTTGCTTACACAAAGCTGAAGCATAGATATAAATATTGCAAAAAACCAGAACAATTCCAAGTTTAAGGCTATAGTTCCAATAGACTTCACTGATAACTGACAAATATTTTGAAAAATATTGAACTGTTTTATAATAAATGCTGTTTAAAGTAAAATTTGATTCAGAAAATGTAGTTACATTTTTGTTTCTTATCTGCTGGAAGTCTGTATAACAAATCAATACCATTCCAGTGATTATACCCATTCACGAACTAAAATAAATCCACCAGTAATGCAGCAGGTTACCACTCCCGTGATATTAGTGACTATTAAAGAAATGCTTAAACTGTATTTGTCACTGTATCATCAAGGAAGGTAGTGCATGTTCGCAATAAATGAGTATTTGCACATACTGTAGTGAGGACAAGATGTTTGTCCTAGCATTTTTATTTTAACCTGGAAAGTTTTGAAAATTAACATGGGTGAAACACTAAATTCACCCCAATGCTTTGCAACGTGTCCAAATCACTGTTGCTTGCTCGGTGTGTCATCGTTTGTCTTGAGAATGCAGACACCAATTATTTCAAACTTGCGAAGCTGACACCATGAGCAATGGTGTGCATTGCTCCATCAATAAGAACCTATCTCATCACTCTGCACATGTCAGGAGAGCTGAGTGTCTAACAAGAAATGGAAGAGAAATGTAATCTCTTCATTTCACTTTTAAAGAAGTAAAGGGTTAGATTTCCACACTACCAGTAACACAGACGTTGCTATCAAAATTAGTCATTGAATCTATCAAAATTAAACTCAATGGATATTAACACTTTTTGTTTTGATAAAGAGCAATATGGGGGTAATTTTAACTTACTGTGATGGAATAACAGATTATATTTGATAGCGTACCCACTATATATCCTAATTGATTTGAATTCAGTCAGAAGGATAATGTTGAATGGATATTCAATCCAACATAGGCTCTTTATACCAAAGTTACAGTGAAATTCCTTGAACAAGTTAAAAATCTGGCCCAAGTTTCTATTTTATGATCATATACAGGCAAATATCTCCATAACATTAGCCCTTAACTTGAGATGGATTTTTAATGAGCCATCAAAGTATTGATTTTGAAATGCCTTGTTTATTGTTCCACCATTGGGACCATAGCTGATCCAGTAGTAGATGGACTTTGCTGACTTTACATTTGGGTGCTGCTGGAGTCCAGCAGCCAGCTCCGGTTAAGCAGAAATTTTGCCCAAGTAAATAATGGGAAAGTGAAGCCATTGTTTGCAGTCCCTATCACAAAAT
Organism: Ginglymostoma cirratum; assembly: GCA_024137785.1. NCBI lineage: Eukaryota > Metazoa > Chordata > Chondrichthyes > Orectolobiformes > Ginglymostomatidae > Ginglymostoma > Ginglymostoma cirratum. Next base: position 12,047,557 of record JAHRHZ010000013.1, on the reverse strand, counting down.
CCACTGCCTATCAACATGATTCCTCTTCCTAACACCAGTCCAAGGCTAAATCACATTCTTTGCAACATCAGTCTTACATTTGACTCCTGTGTTCATCCACTTATGGGATGTGGACTTCCCTCCATAGCTGGGTCAGCATTTATTGCCCTTCCCTAGTTGTCTTTGAGATGCTGGTGTGGAGCTCCCTTCTTGAAATGCTGCAACCCATTTGGCATCGGTGATCCACGGTGCTGATAGGAAGTGTGATCAATGCCACTGATGGATCAACAATATATTTCCATGTCCGGATGCTGAGTGTATTGGAAGAGAAGTTAGAGGTGGTGGTGTTTCCATGTATCTGCTGCTTTTGCCCATCTAGATGTTAAGTCTGCTGAGACAAGCGTTCATGCTGTCACTAAAACTGGCCAATCCCAGGTCTGTTTGCCCCTTTCTCAGCTTTTCTGTTCTTGAAACCCTAATTAACACATGGGACTATGACATAATTCCTATCACAGAGACACAGTTGAGAGACGTGCGAGACTGGCAGCCCAATATTCCAGAGTATAGAATTTTCAAATGCGATAGTGTTACAAAAAAGAAAATTGTATCTGAACATTGACCAAGGAGTCAATTACTGCAAAAGGATTAGATAACATCAAATGAGGCCATATGGGTAAAAATAAGGGCAACCATGTTGCTGGAGGCATATTATGGAATCCCAAACAGACAGAGGGAGATAGAAGGGAGAAATACAGAGCTATGTTGGCAAATGTCAGGGATATAAAGATAATAGGGCAATAACAGTAGGGATTTCAACTTTTCCAAAACTAACTGGGATTGACAAAGTGTGAAATGCTAAGAAATTGCAGAATCCTTAAAACGTATCATGGAGAGATTTTTTGATTCAACACATAGAAAATCCCCAAGAATGAAAGGTGGTGTGAGACCAAACTTCAGGGCACAAAGCAGAGCCAGGCTGGAGAAGAGTAATTGGGGATCACTTTGATGATAGTGACCATAGCTCAGTAAGATTTAAGGTAATCATGGAAAAGAAAAAGATGGACAGAATTAAATGTTCTGAATGGCTGCTGTTAATATCAGATAGGACCTGACCAAAGTGGAAAAGAAATATCTTCCTACAGGAAAATCTATATCAGAGCATAGGAGTCATTCAGAAAGGAAAAAGTAAGATTGCAGCACCAACATGTTTCTGTAAAGGTAAGACCAAAAGGTCTGGAGAATCCTGGATATGAAGAGTTGTACAGGATTGGATAAAAAAGAAAAAGAATGCTTATGGCAGATACCAAGGGCTCAGAACAATGGGTGCACTAGTGAAGTATAGAAAGTATAAGACATCACTTGAATTAGAAGAGCTATAGAGAGGGCATCGACAAACACATGTGAGTAAAAATAAAGGAAATCAAAAGGAATTTTGCCAATATATTAGGTGTAAGAGAATAACCAGGGAAAGTGTTGGGCCCTATTCGATACTACAGCGACAATCTGTTTGTGGAGTTGGAAAGCATGGACGAGATTTTAAGTAAGTTCTTCGCACCTGAATTCACTAAAGAAAAGGATGATATGGATAAAAAAGTCAGGAAGGGGACAAATTACAATTGAGAGGGAGGTGGGATTCTAGTGGACTTAAAGGTGGATAAATCCGCAGGCCAGACAAGATGTAACACAGGATGCTAGGAAATTTCAGGGGCTCTGACATTAATTTTCAAATTCTCTTTCTCTGCAAGAGACAACAACTTGTGAGTCATGGAGTCACAGCAATCAGTACTGAGGACACAATTATTTATTAATATGTTTAATGGAAAGTGGGAGTGAAAGTACTGTCACCAAGTTTGTGGAGGACACCAAAATAGGTTGGAATGTAACTGGGCAGGATGTCACAAAAAGTCACAGGTATATAGACAGGTTATGTCAGTGGGGAAAACTTGGCAGATGAAATACAATGCAGGAAAATGTGAGCCTGCACACTTTGGCAAGTATAGAAGAGCCAAATATTATTTAACTGGAGAAAGATTGCAGAAATCTGCAGCACAGAGGTATTTGGGAGTCCCTGTGCATAAGTCAGGAAAAGCTAGCATCCAAGTTCACCTGGTAAAACGAAGACAAATGGAATGCTGCCCGTTATTTCAAGGGGAATAGAGTGTAAAAGTAGGGAATTCTTCCTGAAACTATACAAGACATGAATTAGACTGTACCTGGAATACTGTGAACAGTTTTGCTCCCCATATCTGAGGGAAGATATACTGGCATTGAGGCAGTCCAGAGAAGGTCACTAGGTATGGAGGGATTTTCTTATGAGGAAATGTTGGGCCTATACTTATTGTAGTTTAGAAAAGTGAGAGAAGATCTTAGTGAAACATGAAATTTTTAGGGGCCTTAACAGGGTAGGTATTGGAGAGTCTATGACCAGAGGGCACAACCTCAGTAAGGAGTTGCCCAGTTAGGACAGAATTGAGAAGGTATTTCTTCTCTCAGACAGTCATCTATCTGTAGAATTCTTTACCACAAAGGACTGTAAATATTGGGTTGTTAAGTATATTCAAAGCTGTGATGAATAGGTTTTTAATTAATAAGGGAATCAAGGAATGTGGAGAAAAGGCAGGAAAGTCAAGTTGAGGATTATCAGATCAGCCATGATCTTGCTGAATGACGAGCAGATTTGATGGGCTGCTCCTAAATCTTATGGTCTTATAGATGGGCCAAAGCACCTCCTTGCATTCTCTAAAATGTTCAATTATTCCAAATCAGTCCTTGCCAGCCTAGGACATATTCCACCCTTTCTAAACTTGAGGTCAACCGAATCTCTGCTGTCCATGCTGTAACATGCATCAAATCCTGTTCACCCATTAATCTCTGCTTGCTGATCTATATTAATTCACATTTAAACAATGTTTCAGCTCAAAATCTCATTCTTGTTTCCAAATTGCTCCATAACCTTGTGTCTACCCTGTCCTTATAACCATCTTCAGGCCCACATCCCTCCAAAATATGTACTCAACTAATTCTGGTCTCTTGACCATCCCCAGTTTTAATGCTTCCACTGGAGACCTTACCTTCAGTTGTCTTGTCTTAAACTCTGGAACTATCTCTCTGGTTCTCACTTGTTTCTTGTTTAAGATATTCCTTAAAACCTGCCTCATCTTCTCTGATATCTTTTTATGTAGCTTGGTGTCATATTTTATTTCATAATGCTCCTGTGAAGCACGGTAATATTATTATTGGTGCCTCTGAGGACTGAGATTCACCATATTGTGGAACTGTGACCCCATGTAAACATGGGCTTATGATCTCCCAGCTTCACACACCCGAATCAAGAGAGTGGGAACGTTGGTACTGACATTTTTAGATCTAGCAGCTCTACATGCCTTTAATTCGGGTTTCTCAGTTTGAACATTAATTTTATAAGGATTGCTTTGGTGTATACTATAAATAGCTTCAAATTATCTTTGTCATCTTATAACTAATTTCCTCCCATATTGTTGATTTTTTATGACATTTCCCCAATTCATGGAAAATAAGATCAAGTGTGGGAATGCCAACTTGTGCTTTTTTTGTAATCAGATTGGATGCAAGCTGTGATGAGCCAAATGTACTCTGTGAGACACATTCAACTTGTTTATTTAATATGGATTAATGTGTCTGTTGAAATGATGAGAACACAGTGAGCTCATGTTTATGTTGAGAGTAACATTATTGCCAAATTCTTTTGGTCCAGCTGTACATTTAGTAATAATTACTTTCTACTTGTGGTGTAAACAGTGTGTCAATAGGATGCCAAGCGATAGTGATCAATCTGCAAGACAAAGCCTGACATCTGGGACGTTTTATGCGACAGATTTTAAGCAGTTTTTGATGTGACTCCTGTCTGAAGCAGGTTGAAACGATGTAGTGCTAGGGCAGTTGGGCATTTCCACTCAGAAAGGAGAAGCCCAAGATATCCCTGGGGAACCAGCAAGGGAAGGCCTGAGTCTTCAGTGCAGGAAATGGAAGTTAAATTGACATAACTACACCAATGATATCAACAGGCCATGAGATTTCAATGCAGAGTGAGCTCCTGTTTGCTAAAGACACTAATTCTGTCGCACCTGTTCTTAGGTACATTGGGATGGTGGGAGAGATCCACAAGGAACATTTACAACCATACATACAAAAGCAGAACCCAATCCCAAACCCAATCCCTTCTACCCACCCCTGACTACGTCACTCCATCAGACGGGGGTGAGTGGGGCCGGGTCACAATCTACCACCATAACTTCTACTATTTGAGGTCTAGGTAGTTCATGAATTTGGCTTTACTTTCTTTAAATACTGAACAAGGAGTTGAAAGTAGTCCTGCTGTTACTGTAGTCACGCGTAATAGTTCATAAAAATATTTATTTTTGAATAAGAAGAAATTAACCAATACACAAGTTGTTGAAGTCAATTAGGAAAAGTTAAAACTTGTTTAGGGCTTTGGCAAAACTTATTGATAATTACTGTTATCAACATCTTGGTACTCTCTATTAATTTCACTTAAATTTTACAAAGGTGATTTCATTTAACATCTAAAGAAAAATTAATAGACTCAAAACCAATCTGAAATAGGACTTTGAGTCACCCATTCTTCAGGCACAAGCCAAGCCTAAAAACTACTTTAAATTGTGTTGCTGACTGCAAACAATTGAAGAGTACACGATATTTGCTGCTTCCCAAAATGGTGTTGACATTCATTGTCACCCTGGGTAGCTGCCTAAGTCAGTCCAGCCCCAAAGGACTGATTTACCTTCCTTTCTTGGTGATCTATAATTAACCCTCATTAAGACAAACCTTTCGTTCTTCATTTTAGGTAAGGGTGCTTGTTGGCTCAGTTACTTTTTACAGCTGGTATAACCACATTAGTCCTTTGATAGAATAGCAGAATGTAGTCATGTGTCAGCACAGCTGATGGGTCTATCATTGTTCAAGAAGCATTGTTAAAATACTAAAGAATAGACTTCTTAGCAAAATAACAACAGGATTAAAGGGATAGTGGTCACATTGATACAAAATTTTATCAGAGACAGCATGTAAATGGAAGATTTTCAAATCCAAAATGTGTGCCCAACATCTTAGCATTAGGGTAGTTTTTGATATATTGTGTACTTATATAGGTCATAATTTCAAAGTTAGCAGATGACAGGTAAAGCAAAAATTTAGTAAACATTGATGAAAATAGTAACAGACATTTAGAAGGACATAATCAGATTGGTGCAACATACAGACGTATGAATTCATAGTGTCATATAGCACGGTTATAGTTGTCTTAAAGTTGTACCCTTGACATTTTGGAAAAGTGATTTTTTTGAGTCATTCTCTTCTCCAGACAATTTCATGTCTTTTTTCTTGATTGCCACAATTTTCCAGATTATGTATCCCACTGTCTTAGGGTTAGAGAGTCGTAGAGACATACAGCAAGGAGACAGGCTCTTCGGTCCAACTTATCCGCGCTGACCTCGTTTCCCAAACTAAACTAGTTGCACTTTTCTGCATTTGGCCCATTTCCAGCTAAAATGTTCCTATCCATGTACACATCTAAATGTCTTTTAAATGTTGTAATTGTACTCGCCTTCACCACAGTGCAAAAATGAATAATAGTGGTAGGAAGAATGAGGAAAGGCAATCTCAATCAAATTGTACAATTTGAAGAATGTACAAATGCATTGTGACCAGAATGTGAATTTGCCTCAGTCTTTGGTGATTGTTGTACAGGTTGAAAAGGCTGTTAAAAAACAGATGGAATCCTAGGCTTTATATGCTAGGTATGCTAGCCCTTAGAAAACATCAGCCCTGAATATAGGCTGGAATATGTGTTCAATTCTAGTTGCCACATTCTCAGAAGGATGCCAAGCAGAGGGATTTGCCTAGAATGGTTAAAAAGATAAGGGACTTCAGTTAACTGGGATACTAAAGAAACTGGATTGGTCTTCTTGGAGTCAAGAAGCTGCGAAGATTTAGTAGAAGTGTTCAAAATCATGAAGGATTTTGAGAAAGAGATACTGTCATCTGTTGCACAGAGTTATTGCCAGAGCTGAAAGATTTACGGTGATGAGCAAAAGCACAAGAGTTTAGTCGAGAGGATTTCTTTACATGCAGGAGATGTCCAATCTGGAATGTATTGTCTGCAAAAGTGTTGGAAGCAGATTCAGTAAGAATCCATCTCACTGTGCAGGTAGGGTGTGACAAAAGAAAAGTTTATACCTGATTTCTGGTAGTTGTAATGATGTTTTCATCCTGCAGCAGTTCTCAATACCCACTCTATTCTATTCAGATTATTAAGCATCCAGTTGCCTACTTGGAGACAGGACTAAAACCATCCATTTATGGCTTAAGACACCTGACACAACCATGAGCGCAGAAGGTAAGGAGTGTTATAATCATTGTAATCAATGCCTGAAGAAGGTGCTGAACCTGACCTCAGGAGATGAACAATCAGATGGATAATCACTCTTCAGTTTTAGTAGCATCACTGACTCTATTGAGAGTGCAGGAGGCCTGAAAAGAAGGTGAGTGGAGCAGACTTGGTGGGGGAGCAGTCAGGCAAGGGATAGTGATAATTGTGGAGGGCAAAGAATACTTTTCTTCAACTCCAAAAAAGTGCAATGTCTCGAAACAAATGCATGGAGAATATAAGATAAAGAGGTGTAGAGCTGGATGAACACAGCAGGCCAAGCAGCATCAGAGGAGCAGGAAGGCTGATGTTTCGGGCCTAGACCTTTCTTCAGATGCTGCTTGACCTGCCGTGTTCATCCAGCTCTACATCTTGTTATCTCAGATTGTTATCTCAGCATCTGCAGTTCCTACTATCTCATGGAGAATATAGCTCCTTGAGGCATTCTTCATGGCAAAATGTTGACCAATCAGAGTCACCTTGCCATCTGATCAGTATTCTTTTCTCATGCGGTGTAAATTGTGTTTCTTTTCAGATTTGACATTCTTACATTTGTTCCAGTGAGTGCAAGATGAAAAGCTTCTAAAGGATGCCACTTTTCTTTCGAGCGATTCACACTCCTTTATCCAGGAGCTATTCCAAAATTATGTTCTGCTCCCAATGGACTGATTCGTTTTTCCTTTCCAAGACAGTAACTTCTAAACTCTGAGTTGTACTGGATATTCCTGCTCTATAGGCATATTTTAGGCATATTTAGGCATATTTTCCACATCATTTAGATTATCATGGAACAGTCTTTTCAATCTCATTATGAGGTCCCATTTGCAATCTATATGGTGGACAAAAGGGTCAGCAGTTTCCTTCTTTAGGTGCAGCACTAAGGGTCTAGGCCCGAAACGTCAGCCTTCCTGCTCCTTTGATGCTGCTTGGCCTGCTGTGTTCATCCAGCTCTAAACCTTGTTATCTCCTATTTTTATCTCCTGTTCTAGTTCACCCAGAAACCTGCAGTCTGACTTGCCTCAGTGAGTTTGGGGATGTGTAAGAAAATCATGTAACCTGATAGCTTTCTAGGAACCTTCCCTTCCCAAGGTACATCACTGTGGCAATGTGAATCACATGGGCCTTGTATTCAGGCAAAATCATAAAAATCACATAATTTTATTTCCTTGATTTTTGGACAGTGGACTAAAAGAAATATGGCTTCAGCTAAGGGGATTGTGCAAAGAGAAGGCTGCAAGTTTAGAAATCATGTTCAATGGAACACATTTTGAGTTGAATTTAATATTGTGTTTTCCTGAAAACAGTAGGGGCAAAATGCACACACCATAGAGGTGACGGGTTCTGTACTAAAGGAAAACTGATAATAATGACACTCTGATTGGCTCCTGACCAGGTGGCCACAACTTGTGTCAAATTAGTTGTGCAGAGAACTATCTAGTCTGCAAAAGGAAAGCATTGAAAATATGGCTAGCTGTCTCTCATGGAGATACCAGAAAGTTTCCAGTAGCTAGCTGTTTTCCATTCACATTTGTCTGTAAATCCCCAATTGATGAAGTAAATATCTTCAAAGACAATGAAAGGACAAATTCTTAACAAGTGAACCAAAGACAACATTGGTATGTATAGAACCTTGTGTCTACAGCAAAGAACTAAAGATAAAGTGAAAGGAAGAAAAAGAACACAACTCATTGAATTCCATGGTGCAAATGGGTACTATTGAACTGTGTTTCCCTAATTTTTGTTTTCTTTTTCCCTGTCCATGTCTTGTTGTTTTTGTGCATCTATCTGACTGTGAAGGAGGGAATTTAAGGGGGGACAGAGTTTAAGCCCCTCCAAGCTTTTCCTCATTCCCTGATGATCTCAGCCCTCCAGTTGCCTTACCTGAGGCCAGCCAGTTTGGTCCTGTAGTTCAGCTCCATCACTGTATGTCTCTTTCAGGACTGTCTGTAGTCCCAACAATATCCACAGTTTGCAGTGGCCCTGCTGGAACTAGGCTGTTGTTAGAGACCCGATTGGTTAACAGTTCTGAGCTGGTCCTCCTCCCTGATGGGATTGATAGTTTTGCTTCAGCCACTTAATAGCCCAACAACTCACCCACCTTTCCCACTGGTACACACAAAGATTCACCCCTTAACTCTGATTCTCTCCCCACAGATGCTGTCAGACCTGCTGACTAATTCCAGTACTTTCTGTTTTTATTTGGATTTACAGCATCATATTATTTTGTTTTTGCTTCACCAAAAACATTGTCATATACATTCATTTGCCTTTATCTGTAGGTGGTAACATTGAAGTCTTCACCTTGATCCTCTGTAACATCAAGTGCGATCTTGCCATTGCTCTTATCCAGTATCCCTGGTCAAAGGGTACTGACATAACCATGTCTCACCAGTTGTAGAGCTTGCCTCCAATCTATCCTTTGTGGTCAATGTAACAATTTTTTTTTAGAACTTTCATCATACTACATGTGAAAATGTGAAATGGTACATGGGACTCCATCCTCACAACATGTTCCAAACCACCTGGAAATTCAACTACAAGAAAGATCTCAGCCACTGAGAGCTTATCTTTGCTTTAGCAGATTTTTGTTTCAATTTCAAAGCATCACCTTTATCTTAGAAACTGCTAGCCTGCCACAAAAGTGACTGAGAGAATAATAAGTTGCAACGTCTTGTTTTGCCTTCATTTGAATCTAATATTCTGGTGTGTGAGAGTGCATGTAAGGTGAGTGAGTGCAAGATTTAAATAAAAGTTTAGATAATTTTAAATTAAATCAATGTGCTCAAACCTACCTGATTAAAAGTCCCAAATTAACTCCTTAAAACTGCATAGTTCAAACTCTTCGGTTTCAACAGAAATATACTGAAGTAACTGCAAAGAGTCTGGTATTCCATCACCAAGTCACCCTTTATTTACATGTGTACATCATACTGGCTGTGGGTAGCCAGCTGAGAATCAGTCTCTGAAGTGAGTAGATTCTGAATCCCCTGTTTGATTCTGTGATCCAGGACTCCTGATTAGCCCACCTTAACAATCCCAATCTCGTAGTCAATAAGATCCACCTGGTTCCAATCACTACATATACTATCAGGCAAGTCGAGTACAATAGTTAATGAATAATTATCAGATTTTATTATGTATAATGTAAAAATTAAAGCATTGTAATTTTGATATTTCCCAGAGCTTCCCTGCAGTTACAAAAACAACAGAATTTTTTATTTCTGCAGAAATTATTTATGTTCATTTCGAGGCAATGAAAGGGTCTGAAAACTGAATGGGCCATCATTATACTTTAGAAAAAAGATATTTTCATATTGACCCAAGACTCCGACTAAATGCCTCTGAAAATTGCTAAAATTTGGACAGTAGTCCCTGACTTATGGTCCCCACTTTTAGATTGATCTAGACCAAACCTAGGGCCGGACGATTTTCAACTGCCCTCAGGATACTTGAATTAATGAAAGAACATGTGGCACTCGGAACCCTTATCTTATAGGTCCTTTGCAATTAACTCACTTAATTTAAGATTATTGTTTAAATTCAAATCGCTAATAATGTGGTAATGGCTAATTTAATTGGCCTTTCCCATCTCTGTAAATTGCCTTAACTTAAGACAATGAGGCATTTGGACTGTCTGTCCTTATCTCTTAAAATAACAGGCATTGACTCATTCGTGAGTCTGTAGCTCTAAGACCCAATGACAGTTTTGGCTGATAAGATTCTGGACGTGTCTTGTTGTTTCCATTCTCACAATGTGTTTCTCACAGCATTTATAAAACACAGATAGTTCAGGATTGTTAGGAAATTATAATGAAAATACAGCTTTGATTCAATGATGATTATTAATCACTTAATCTTCAATTACACTATAATTGAGATGTTTCTAATACAGTTGCTCGTTGATTTGCTATTCGTTATTTAGTTGATCACGTTCTGGATTTGTTTGGCTGTATGACAATGCAAGATGATGTTTTTCAAAAATAATAACTAATGCAGAAAATAGTGTCCTCTTTCCTTTGTTAGACAAGCAAATACTTGTGTTTGTAAAATGTCTCCAAAAATATCAGAGCATCTAAGTATTATACTAAAATCCAAAAGCCAGAAATACCTACAATGAGTAAATCATTGCTTTATTTTTAAGTCATTGGAATAATTGTGGGGTTGGTAACCTTCATTATGTTAAATCTCAGAAAAAGCTTGCTGCTAATTTACATAATTGGGATTCTCACTCAGACTACAAAAATACACATTTTACATGACAACATACTGTTCATGGTTAGTAAAAAGAACGACAAATTCTGGCAGCCACAATTCACCTAAGCACAGAATCCAATATGACGAACCAACATCAGCAATACCTGAAAATTGATCAGAATGGGTCAAATACTTACTTGCTTTTACCGTACATACAACCAAAACGTATGTGACTAGAGGAGTTTTCATGATATTTTTGTTTCCAAAACACCAGTGTTTGTTTAAAAAATAATGAAAAGGACAACTTTTTTCTCCATTCTTCCTGTTCACATGCTCTCAATAAACCTGACCACTTCTTCCTCTTTCGGTCTCAGTGTCTCCTTCCATTTCTAATAACTTCACTGTTTTCTCAACATCTCCGACTGTCAAATCTGAATGCCAATCCACTTAATCTGTGAGACTGTGACATTGATTGATCTAACTTAAAGACTCTCACTCGCTTTCTTCTACTAGTAGATTCTATAAACGCAGCAGATGTTCTTGGCTAAATCTTGGTTGGTTAAGTGTGAGTTTTGTAGAGTGATTCCTGCCGCATAGTCAAACAGGTTTCTCCTTATATCGTACAGAACTTGATGAAATAATTGATGTTTCAGCCCTCATTGGTGAGTGTCACGTGCAATTTCCAATTTAACATACATCATTCCCAGAGCAACCTGGAATTGACTGTCAAGTCTGGTACTGATGCCCACTGTGCACCTGGACAAGCATTGTCAGTCTGCAATTGAGTGGCACAGGTCCTGACATTTTCCCTGGACACAGCAGACAGGGGGAAATAGGTGACCAGCTTTGCGACCATGGTTCTGGAACTCCTGCTTTATAGAGTAGTGCACATGTGGAAATTTCTTCTCGCCCCAGGTCAGCAGCAGTGGAGGCTGGCACCAGATTGTGCCAGCCTGGCTTCTACGTTTCTACCTCGGTGAAAGCAGTCTCAGCTGCCTGCAGGACAGTCCACACTGTAGGTAGGTCAATGTATTTCTCCACTCCGCCACCATAAGTGCCGCAATATTCTCTCTCCAAAACCTCACACTCACTCAATCTCTGTTTCTGTACCCACGTCCAAACAAGGTTCATGCACTACCACTCTCACTGTTGGCTGCAAAATCTTCTGTGCGTACACACCACAAACACTGACATCACTAACCCGCATGCCCTCTGTGCACGGAACATATCTCCCCTCCTAAACCAACAGTAATAGCTGTGTCACCCAATTTCGCCTTCTGTAATACCTCCCTCTCTCTCATTCAAGATCACGCAGTGCCCTTGCTTCAGCTGCTGGTGCAGCCTGAAATGCAGCATTAAAGTGCAGAAGCATTCTGTAAGTGGAGCGGAGATGTGTCATGAGTGTTGATAGAGGCTGACACATGTTAGATCTAAATGCCCATGAATGTAGAATGCCTGTGGCTGGAGATGTTGGTCTCCAGTATATAACATTGAAGCTGTTTGGAACCAGTGACAAGTTAAACCTGCTAAGAACCCACTCTGGTTTCCATGTTAAGTTTTCCCGATACCTACCTTGTCTGGTGAGTTTTGTAAGTTGACAATCCACGGCGAGTATGACTGTTAACAAGGTGTGTAATGATCAATAATGATCATCAATTGGTCTCTCACTGCTCCCTAGTGAGAAGCTTTCCACTCAGACCCTAATGAGATCTTGCCCTCTGTTTCTTTTCGACTTGCAATTTCATCATGATTTTCTACTTTGGCTGTACAAGGAAATTGGATTATAGATGGTATTTCCTGCCCTCCCTTTGTCAGATTTCCACTTTCAAGCAAATTATTTACATAGTACTGATGGAGCCTCTCTTCAATTTGACTATGTGAATGCACCTAGTCTCTTTACAATGACTCCAATCATATTATTCTCTCTCCCATCTCAGTGATTGGTCAATGTGACGTGTCAGGCTTAAGCAAGCTAAACTTTGTCCTAGGAATATGCTTAATAACTAACTCAACCTGTTCCACCTTGTGTGGTTATTCTGGAAGCAGACAAAAAAAATTGTCTAACTTGTCTCAAAGAGAAGTATGGAAATTTCTGGCTTGTTGTCACCTAGCAAATACTCTGCAAAAATCTGTTCGTGATCTGTACACTTTTTCCGCAAAACCATTTTGATGCTGGGTGATACAATAGTATTTGAGAGTGTTTAATCCGTTCTTACTCAGAGATGTTTCAAGTTCTTCTGACATAAATTGTAGGCCATTATCTGACACCAACACCTCCAGCAATTCATAAATTGTAAAGCAACTTTTCAAAACCTGTACAGTTTTGACACTTGTGATATTAGGGATAGACTCAACATTGACCCACTTGCTATAGCTATTGACCAGATCAAAGTACTCCTTGTCTTCTATTTCAAAGAAAAAAAACTAAATGTCCTTGTTCCCATGGTATCTTTTGTGTGTGTGTTGACTATGGAATGGAAGGAAATGCTGTTTTTTTATTCCATTTTGAGTCACACTTCCTAATCTTGCAACATCTCTATCTAACCTTGGATAGTTTCATAGAATTCTTACAGTGTGGAACAGGCCTTTCAGCCCAATATGTCTATACCGCCCCTCTGAAGAGCATCCCATTACAAAGCATTCCCCTACACCTGTATTTTCCCATGTCTAACCCACCTAATCTAAACACCCCTGGACACTACAGGCAATTTAGCATGGCCAATCCACCTCTGCAGTGCATCTTTGGATTGTGGGAGGAAACCCACACAGACATGGGGAAAACATGCAAACTCCACACAGACAGTCACCCAAGAGTGGAATCGAACCCAGGTTCCTGGCACTGTGAGGCAGAAGTGCTAACCACTGAGCCACCATGCCACCCTATCTTGATGCTACTTTTGTACAAACTATTCCTGTAAATGCATGATGAAGGATCTCTAAAAATCTCTGTCTAAACTTGGCAAAATAATGACTGCGAAATTTTTTGCTCAGATTCCAGCTTATGCGGCTGCTGAACAATTAAGATTCCGGAAGTTATGCTGGCTTGATGGAACAAATGATTTTTAAAATTTTAATTAATGTGGTGGTCAGTCAATGGAACATAGGGTTGAATCTTACAATTTTTTGCAGAAGTCTGAGTTGATGCGAAGATTTGGAGGGTTTTTTGATGCGACCCTCCCCATATCTTATCAAACTTGCCTCATTAATTGCCCGCCATGCCCCAGTGGCACTGCTCATATCTGATTTCTGTCCCATCTTACAAAGTGCCACTCCCACAATAGCTCATCGCTCAGCAGAAATCAGTTGGAAGACTGGCATCTCTTTCACCCATGCCATCTTTAAAATGTCACAGTGCACCTGGGCAAGACCTGGCATTCCAAAGCTGCCCTGTGAAGGAGAAGTTGAAATGGCACTGCAGTTTTCCAACAGGGATGTGGAGCTCCTGGTGGATGGAGCGGTCCAGAGGAATGGCTCAAAGGACTGGCAGAGGAGGCCATGCCACCATACCCAAAGGTGGTCACCTGGGTAAGTGCCATCTCCAGGGTGCGGAGGATTAAATGGTGGAACCACAGGAAAGTCAGCAAACTGTCCGCTCCATTTGAGTAAACACCACACCCTGCTGTCTGCCACCTCAAACTCACTCTATCATTGTCACTGAACCCATCTACCACCATGACTCATGCTCTGCTACTCTTAATTTTTTTAATGATAGTAGGAACTGCAGATGCTGAAATATCTGAGAGAACAAGGTGTAGAGCTGGATGAACACAGCAGGCCAAGCAGCATCAGAGGAGCAG
>JAHRHZ010000013.1:11997045-12023259 GCA_024137785.1 Ginglymostoma cirratum | reverse complement strand
GAGGAAGATATTTACTTTATCTTTATTTCTTATTTTATTTACTTTCAACTAAATGATTACCAAATTCTCCTTTCTTAGGGTTGAGATCCCTCTCATTGTCCCAAGAGATGACTCCAGTGCACTTATTTGCATTATGTACTGCGCTGAATCTCTGCACTTGAATAGGATGTATGTACTGAGATAATTGCTTAAACTTGCTTAAAATCAATTTTAGGAAGTCCAAAATTGTGTTACAATATTGTCATTCCTAAATTTCTCCGAAGAAACGTAGAACTAAATTTCTTTCCAGCCTTGGTGCCACCTGTCTGTTGCACATTGCACCGTGCAAGACTAACATATGCAGCGAGCCATTATCAAGCTAACTTTATTTACAGCTCCCTGCAAAGAGGTTCACAGAAAGGGCAAAGTAATAAAGTGCTCAGATCTTGCAATATGCTACAATGATCACTGTCTTGAGTATTGCTGAGAAAAAGAGATGTACAGTAGAATGTTATAGGGGCCAGAATGACATGGGCTACTGTGAGATTTGTGGCAGAATTGTGCAAGAAATCTATTGAGGCCTATTTTGACATCGGGAGCAACTCGCAACTAAGTTCCAGGCATCAAAGTGATATTTTCACAAGGCAGCAGCGACTTGCCCATTAATGGGAATTATTGCATTTTAATAACTTTATTATCTGCACATCTGACCGTTATGAGTATGCAGCTTCCTATCCTACTACCCACTGGGACCAAACTAGACACTGAGAGCACTCAACATGGAGGTCAGAGCAGGTACCTGGTGACTTCAGCTCACCACTGGCTGTGAAGAGACCCCCATGTCAGTCACCACGTAACAACATATCAGGCACTAGCAACTAACTCGCTTATCTCAATTAACATCTGACATGTGCCAGCCTCTAAGAATTGTCATTGCAAAATTCTGATCCATTTGCAGCACACTTCCGTCCTCCAATGCTGCATTTTGTGGCTCAATGGCAATTCTCATTGTGATGCTGCAGCAAGGACACTGTACACCCAGGGGCATGCACAAAGCTCATGAACTGGACCAGACTGTACCTTTGGACTGCTGGTTTACTATCATAATACTCACACACTATGAGCCTTTCTGGGATGCTGACAACATCCTTGCTTTGCATTGCCTTGACATTTCTCCTTCTTGCCCCTCAGCCAGCGATGGCTCATAGACCCATTGTATTGCTTGGTTTGCAATGTAACGGAGGAAGAGGTGGGGTTTAGGGCCAGTGTAGGTACGGAAGAGGGATTGTTCCACATAACCTACAAAGAGGCAGGCATAACTTGGGCCCATGCGGGGACTCATGGCCACCCCCTTTGTCTGTAGGAAGTGGGAGGAATTGAAAGAGAAGTTGTTGAGGGTGAGGATGAGTTCGGCTAAGTGGATGAGGGTGTCAGTGGAGTGGGACTCGTCGGGCCTGCGGGCCTTCTTCTCTGAAGAAGGGTCTCGGCCCGAAACATCAGCCTTCCTGCTCCTCTGATGCTGCTTGGCCTGCTGTGTTCATCCAGCTCTACACCTTGTTATCCCATCGTATTGCTGTTCTGTTCAGCACAGACAAAAAGCCAGGAAACTTGTTATGTTGTCAGCAGTCCTCAGTCAAGTCAAGGATGATAGCTTTTGGTCAATAGATCCCACAACTATATGTCAAGGGCAGCATCCAATACCAGTCCAAGGGCTTGTCGTCCTCTCAGTTTCTTCTCCTAAGAGGTGAGGAGCCAAATGTTGCGCAGTCCACCAAACATCGTGACTGTAATTAACCATATTGCGGGCTGTTTCCCTCCTGCAATGACAGAGAGAGGTACATGTTAAGGGAGATGAAAGTGGGTGGCACACTAATTACTCTTGGGTCATGGTGATAAAGGCAGAGAAAGCCATTTATGGGATCAGATTACAGGCTTCCTTGCAAATCCATAAATATGACAATGAGTGAGTGAGTGGGCAGTGAGAGATCATGCAGTGGTTTCACAGGGGTTTGAGTGGCTGGCAGCTATAGAAGATGTTGCAGGCAGTAGTGAGAGTGGTAGAGTATGAGCTTCAGTGGGAGTTGGGTAGAAGCACAGAGATAGGGAAAGTTTGAGGAAGCAGAGAGAAGTGGTGGCACCTATGCTGGCAGAGTGGGGAAGAACATTGACTTTCTTCCTTCATTGTTATGCACTCCTCCAAACAGATGAGATTGCACTGTCCCAGGAGGAAAACCTTCAACCAGGCTGGCATGACATGGTGTTATGACTTCCTCTGCTGGTGGTGGCATAACAGAATATCCTGTGTCTGCACCTCCCCATGCAGCAGAGCCTCCAAGTCACTGCTCGCAAAGCAAGGTGCCAAATTTCCAAACAAAAACATAAATTCTGGAAAAGCTCAGCAGGTCTGGCAGCATCTATGGAGAAAAATCAGAGTTAATGTTTCAGGTTGAGTGACCGTTCCTCACAGCTAATGGTAGCTAGGAAAATGTCAGTTTATATGCAGAAGTTTGGCGTGGGGGAAAGATTAAGGAGTAAATGACAGGTGGGGAGAGAGCCCAAAGAGAAAGAACAGTTGGACAGACAAAGGAGTGGACAATGATCTGGCTAGGAGGGTGAATAGCTATTAATGGGGACTGTTGGTGGCTTACAATGTATATAAGAGCAATCTATGTGATAACAAGACCTGGTGTGTGAAGGTTGGGGAAAGGACAAAGGAGAACTCAAGCCCTAAAGTTATTGAACTTGATATAGAGTACAGAATTCTGCAGGGTCCCCAAGCAGAAAATGAGGTGCTATCCTTCCAGCGAATTTTAGCCTTGTCTGCTAAGTCTGTGGTAAATGTCAGGAATCATACAGGGCAGCTCCAGATTAGCAGTGCTTGTCCAGGTGCACAACGTCTTTTAAAGGAACAAGGAATGTTGGTCAATTCTGGGATATTCTGACAGCGATAAATTGTTCTGGGAATGGCAAGTAGCAAGATAGGGCTAGAATTGGATGAGGGTGTTCCATTGAGATGCAGTAATTAGTTAATGAGTGAAGGTTGATAAGATACAGCAAGAAAAGTTGCTAGGCCTTGCAGTGAGAAAACTTCCAGGAACCTCAATGAAACTGACACTTTGGCCAAAAAAAAGTAAGATTCGCCCCATTTTGTCTAAAAACTCTCCATGTTGCCCTCACCAGGACAGAAGCAGGAATACCAAATTTCAAAGGGAACCAAATTTATGAAACCTTGGATGATAACTATTGTCTTGTGCATTCTCCATGCCGACACCTCAGCCAATCAATCGTCCACTTGCCAACCAATCAGCACCCTTTTCTCACGCAGAATAAATTGTTGTTTCCTTCAAAATTCAGTGTCCTTGCATCTATCCTCATAATTGCAAGACAAGAAGTTTTAATGGTGTCTGTCCTTTCTTCACAAATTTTCTACCTCAAAGTGCCTGTAACTGATTTCTTGTTCTTTCTGTTTGAGAGTCTGAAAGGTACACGAGGGAAAGAGGCCAATGGGAAAACAAATATCATCAGGAATTTGTAAGTCAGAAGTGATTATGGGATAAGAGGAATGTGGGATATGAAAAAGGGAGGTTTAGGTATCAGGTTACTATCATTCTCCAATATTGTGAGCCAGTGGCATGTTGATAATAATGAGTCCAGTAACACAGACTAATGTATTTGGAACAGGGTTCAAATCACACCACAGCAGCTGTTAAAATTTAATTTCAATAAGATCTGGAATTAAATGCCAGCCTCAGTTATGCTACAATGAAACTACAATTAATTGTTGTAAAAACCCATTTTGTTCACTAAGGCCCATTGAGGAAGGAAATTTGCTGCTGTTACCTGGTCTGGCCGACATGTGACTCCAGGCCCACAACAATGTGGACTCTTAACTGCTCTCTGAAGTGGCCTAACAAGCCACTCAGTTCAACACCAATTAGGTATAGGTTTCAAATACTGGCCTTGCCAGTGATACTCAACCCCATGAAAGAACAAAAAAATAAGAAAATGTATTGGTGCAGTGGAGCATGTTGATGTTAAGTATGATTGGTTGGGATTGTCGGTAGGGGAATGACAGCCAGAGGAGTAGATGAAGGAGTGGCTGAGATCTATGATGCAGTTGGTGGGATATAATATATAACGATGTACTCACTGGCTGTGACCCGGTAATGGTCTGGGGACCCAGGTTCAAAACGTACTATGGCAGATGACATGATTTAAATTCAATAAAAATCTGTAATTGAGTCTGATGATGACAATTGTCAGAGAAAAATCCATCTGGTTCAAAAATGTCCTTTAGGGAAGGAATCTGGCAGTTATGGGCAATAAATGCTGGCCCAGCCATTGATGCCCACCTCCCGTGAATAAAAAAAAAGTTATATTTTGTATTCAAGACATTTTGGAATAGAATTTGAAAATCCTTTCAGAATTTTTCAAAATTTCAGTCTCTTTGAAGATAGAAAATAGAATCAATAGAGACTTATACAATGGAACGATCCCCTTCAGCCCATCATATGTGCACCTGTTTCCAAACAGCTAACTGCTCTAGTCCCATTTGCCAGCACCTGGCCTTATATGCTGTGCCTTTTCAAGTGTTCATCTAGATACTTCTTAAATGCTGTCATGGTTTCCACCTCTACCACCTTTCAGGCAGTGAGTTCCAATAACCACCAAACTCTGTGAAAACAGTTCTTTCTTAATTCCTACCCCTTATCTCAAATCAATGCCTCCTGGTTAGTGACCCTTGTACTAAGGGGAAAAGGTTCATACTATCTATAACACTCATATTTATTTTTGCCTCAGCCTGGTCCCCTCTCAGCTCTCACTGTTCTGAGGAAAACAATCCCTATTCCAGTATCACTTCATAACTGAAACACTCCAGCCTGGGCAACAAGCAATTGCACCCTCTCAAGTACAATCACATCTTTCCAAAATTGTGGTGACCAGAAATGCACACCATACTCCAGCTGTCATCTAGTAACGTCTTATTCAGTTTCATCATAGCCTATCTGCTCTTGTCCGCAATGCCTTGATGAACAAAGGCAAGTATCCCATATATCTTCTTAACAACCTTGTCCACCTGTCCTGATGCATTCAAGGATCTTTGTGCATGTTCATCAAGGTTCTCCTGATCCTCTGTACTTCCTAGGGTCCTACCATTCATTGTGTGCTCCCTTGCTTTGTGAATCCTCCCAGAATTTGTCACCTCACACTTTTCAAGATTAAACTCCATCTGCCCACCTAACTAGCCTGAATATATTATCCTGTATTCTAAGGCTTTCTTCCTCACTCTTTGTCACACCACCAACTTTCAAGTCATCTGCAAACTTAGTGTTCTAACCACCTGTACTTGTGTCTAGATCATTAATGTGCACTAAAGGATGAGACCCAGCACTGAGTCCAGTAATATATTATTATACACAGGTTTACAGTTAGAGAAACAACCTTGGACCATAGTCCTCTGCCTCCTGCCACAAAGCAAATTATTGATCTAATTCAACTAAGTGCCCTGGATCCTATAGGCTCTTATCTCCTTGACCAGTCTGTTATTTGAGATTTGATCAAAAATCTTACTGCAGTCCATGCAGACCACTTCAACTGCACCACTTTCATCTGCACACCTAGTAAACTCCTTGAAAAATTCCATCAGACCTGACAGACATGATCTCCCACTAATAGAGATTGCTGACACTCCTCGATTAGTTCCTACCTCTCCAAGTGGAGATTACATCTGTTCCTCAGAATGTTTTTCCAATAGTTTCCCTATAACAATTGTATTGATTTTGAACTAAGTCTAGTACAAGGGATAATGGTGACATTGTTAGACTGTATAGATTTTAACCATGGATTATCACTTCAGAGGATTTCTGCCCTTATCTCAGTTGACTGGACTCCTTTTGGGAAACATTTATCAATTGTAAGAACCAGCAACTGTGACTAATAGAAATGCACACTGGGTTAGTTTCTGTAAAGCATGTTTTAATGCATTTTTTTCCTAATTTTTCTTTGAATGTAGTTAAGACTTAATTTCTATTTTTGATTTAATTTCTATTTTGTGCTCTGTATTTTCCAGACTAGTTGATGATTAATGTAATGGGATATCGTATCTTATTCAAATATCCTTGAAAATAAACTTCTATTAAGTTACCCTAAACCATGGTTCAATCCCATCAGTCATGTCTTTTCTTTTTAATATATAACCGAGTAAATGCGTTCTTGTACCTCAGTTGCTAAGTGTGTACCCAATATTTTCCTTCTATTGTTATTAGCCTTTCAATTATTTCACCTTACGATATTTGTTAGATACCAAAAGCAGAATACTTTGATATTCTCATTAGGTATTTTTCTTATCAGGTATTATATCCATTATCTGCATTGAATCTTGCAAGGAAAAGATTGAAAGCATTTGGAATTCTGCACCATCCGAATTGCTGTCTTTCAGATGAGAAATTAAACCAAAGCTTTATCTGCCCTTCTAGGTGCATGTAAAATACCCCATGGCACTACTTCCATTAAAAGCAGGGTAGTCATCCTGAGTGTCTTGACCAATATTTGTCCCTTAATCAGCACCATAAAATCAAATAATCTGATCATTCTCACATTGCTGTTGGCAGGAGCTGGCTGTGTGCGAATTGGTTGCCTTTCAAAGGTGATTATACTTCAAAAAGACTTCATTCACTGTTTGAGACTGAGAGCCTTGAAGGCCTTATAAATGCAAGACTTTCTTTTTTCCTTCTTGACTTGAACTGTGATGAAACAAATAGAATATTTTACTGGTGAATGTTAGCTGCCATTTTTAGCAATGTTATTTAGGACGAGATGCAATTCCTCTTTACATAAAGCTCTCTGTTGCTTGCACTGACTGATAACTAATATATGAGCCTGATTAACTTTGTGTGATATGTGCACCGAAAGTAAATTTGTGAGCTTGTGTGATGCTAGATTAAAGCTCAGTATTAAATCATGAGAGAATTACATTAATTTTCATTACAGATACTGAATTTCCAGGAAACTTTAGGAGATAGTTTGTTTGATCAAACTATGATACATGTACGGTGTGTTCCTCAGTTCTGAGTCCTGATATAATGCAAATAAACCAGAATTCATTCCCAGAGGGAATCAGAGCAAAATGAAATTTCTGCTTTTCACACTGAATAAAATCTTTATCTTTTAATAAAGTACCGGCTCTGGGTATTTTGCATGGAAAATTTGCCTGGAACAAAAGTACAAGCGATAAACATTTTTTAAAATATTGCTGATAAAATTCGGTATAATTCATAAAGGAAGGAATCCAAAACAGCAGAAGAACATATGAAAAGATTGTGAAATAAAAACAAAATTGCAGACAGAAAACTGCTCACTCCTTAATTTGTGCCATATGTCAAAAAATAACAAATGGTAACATATAGACTTCGAAGTACATATGGTCTCTTTAATATATACTTTTGGCTGTTTGCTTATTCGCTGCCACAAACATTTATTCAAATTATGCTGACTATTCACTAATGAGGAATGAACTGAATACAACAGGGTGATTTTGACAAATTAAAGTGTGATTTGCAGAATCACTGAAGTGAAGGAAAGACAGTTCTAACTATTCTAATTAAATGAGCTTGCAGCATTCATTTTAATGCGTTGGAATCACCCGCATGAAAAAAATGAACATTTTAATTTGCTTTACCATGTCATTTTGAATAATTTCCCAGCTCAAAAATTACTGCAGCAACAAATCCAATAAGGAATGCAGCAAGAGAAAATAAAATGATTCAGAATGTTGCTCATCAGTCCAGTGCCTAAATTGAAAAACATTCAACTTTTTTTTTCTGTAAACCCTTAATATTAAATCACCATGCCACATTTTCCTGTGCAAGTTAGAAAGAAATGCAAAATTAAAGCAGTACTTAGAAAGTGCTCTCTTGGCTCTGCAGCTGTTCATACAGCAGCCTGATGTCATTGTTTTCCTGTACACCATCATGATGTCAGCACTGAAATTATTTTGACAAGGGCTAGCAGCTCACTTGCACAACTGATGAAAAAAACTTACAGTTCTGGCTTTCCAAGCTCTAGAAACTTTCCTTGAAACATGATTTGTATTGAATTATTGTTGTTAAAAATTTTTATGCTCGACACATCATATGATTGAATATATGGCAGATACATGCATATAAATAATGTACCTGGACAAATACATTTCCAATTTTT
The DNA here is from genome assembly GCA_024137785.1 of Ginglymostoma cirratum. Lineage (NCBI taxonomy): Eukaryota > Metazoa > Chordata > Chondrichthyes > Orectolobiformes > Ginglymostomatidae > Ginglymostoma > Ginglymostoma cirratum. The sequence goes on along the minus strand of JAHRHZ010000013.1, from coordinate 12,015,081 downwards.
TTTTGCAATATGTTTGCACATACAAATGTATATGACTATTTATTTACATATGAACTTAAATGTTTGCATATTACTTAAACATATATATTCTACATATGAATTGGGGGATGGTTAACTCAGTTCGCTGGATAGCTGGTTTGCGATGTACAGTGATGCCAACAGCGTGGGTTGGAATGTCATGAAGGACTGTCCATCTCACTTCTCCCCTCACCTGAGACATGGTGACCCTCAGCTTAAACAGCCACCAGTCATCACTCTCTACTGAGAAAGCAGCCCTATGATGCAGTTAGAGTAAGGCAACTTTGCATATACATGCATATTTGCACATATTAATATTGTATATAGATATTTTCTGAAAATTTTTTCAGATAAAATAAGGACAGGAATTCTGACTGATGTGATAAGGATTCAAGTGAGGTGATGACATGCACTGAGAGAGTTGCTTTTATGACATGCATAAAATTTATTCCAGTAAATATATTACACTATTTCTTACGCCATATGATATTTTTATAGAGATAGTAGGAACTGCAAATGCTGGAGAATCTGAGATAACAAGGTGTAGGGCTGGATGAACACAGCAGGCCAAGCAGCATCAGAGGAGCAGGAAGGCTGACGTGTCGGGCCTAGATCTTTCTTCAGAAATGGGGGAGGGGAAGGGGGTTCTGAAATAAAAAGGGAGAGAGGGGTAGGAGGATAGAAGATGGATAGAGAAGATAGGTGGAGAGGAGACAGACAGGTCAAGGAGGCGGGGATGGAGCCAGTAAAGGTGAGTGTAGGTGGGGGGGTAGGGAGGAGATAGGTCAGTCCAGGGAAGACACAGGTCAAGGGGGCGGAATGAGGTTAGTAGGTAGGAGATGGGGGTGGGGCTTGAGGTGGGAGGAGGGGATAGGTGGGAGGAAGGACAGGTTATGGATGCGGGGACGAGCTGGGCTGGTTTTGGGATGCGGTAGGGGGACGGGAGATTTGGAAGCTTGTGAAATCCACACTGATACCATCGGGCTGCAGGGTTCCCAAGCAGAATATGAGTTGCTGTTCCTACAACCTTCGGGCAGCATCGTTGTGGCACTGCAGGAGGCACAGAATGGACATGTCGTCTAAGGAATGGGAAGGGGAGTTGGAATGGTTCACGACTGGGAGGTGCAGTTGTTTAGTGCGAACCGAGTGTAGGTGTACTGCAAAGCGGTCCCCAAGCCTCCGCTTGGTTTCCCCGATGTAGAGGAGGCCACAACAGGAACAACAGAAGCAGTATAGCACATTAGCAGATGTGCAGGTGAACATCTGCTTGATGTGGAAAGTCTTCTTGTGGCCTGGGATGGTGGTGAGGGAGGAGGTGTAGGGGAAGGTGTAGCACTTCCTGCGGTTGCAGGGAAAAGTGCCGGGTGCGGTGGGGCTGGAGGGGAGTGTGGAGTGGACAAGGGAACCATGGAGAGAGTGGTCCCTCCAGAAAGCAGATAAGGGTGGGGAGGGAAAAATGTCTTTGGTGGTGGGTTTGGATTGCAGATGGCGGAAGTGTCGGAGGATGATGCGTTGGATTCGGAGGTTGGTGGGGTGGGACGTGAGGATGAGCGGGATTCTTTTTTGGTTGTTATTGCGGGGAGGCAGTGTGAGGGATGAGCTGCGGGAAATGCGGGAGACATAGTCGAGGGCATTCTTGACCACTGAGGGGGCGCTGTTGCGGTCCTTGAAAATTCTTGAAACCTTGAAATGTCAGCCTTCCTGCTCCTCTGATGCTGCTTGGCCTGCTGTGTTCATCCAGCTCTACACCTTTTTATCTCTGATATTTTTATAGATGTTTTACAACAGAATTCTTTACTTCTGTCAACTTAAACATCAATCCCTATAAGAAACCAACAAAAATCATGATTGAAAGTCTGTCGTGAAATTTTTAAATAACTGCATGGACAATAGAGATAAAAGGTACTGATTTTCTGATGAAGGGTCGAGGCCCGAAACGTCAAGCTTTCCTGCTCCTATGATGCTGCTTGGCCTGCATGTACAATGCCTTGTTGCATACAATGAAAATTTCAAGGACTGCAACTTCCCTCCCTCAGTGGTCGAGAATGCCCTCGGCCTTGTCTCCCGCATTTCCCGCAGCTCATCCCTCACACCGCCTCCCCGCAATAACAACCAAAACAGAATCTCCCTCATCCTCACGTACCACCCCACCAACCTCCGGATCCAACGCATCATCCTCCGACACTTCCGCCATCTGCAATCCAACCCCTCCACCAAAGACATTTTTCCCTCCCCACCATTATCTGCTTTCCAGAGGGACCACTCTCTCCGTGACTCCCTTGTCCACTCCACACTCCCCTCCAGCCCCACTACACCCGGCACTTTTCCCTGCAACCGCAGGAAGTGCTACACCTGCCCCCACACCTCCTCCCTCACCACCATCCCAGGCCCCAAGAAGACTTTCCCCATCAAACAGATGTTCACCTGCACATCTGCTAATGTGCTATATTGCATCCACTGTTCCCGTTGTGGCCTCCTCTACATCGGGGAAACCAAGCGGAGGTTTGGGGACCGCTTTGCAGAAGACCTGTGCTCGGTTCGCACTAAACAACTGCACCTCCCAGTCGTGAACCATTCCAACTCCCCCTCCCATTCCTCAGATGACATGTCCATCCTGTGCCTCCTGCAGTGCCACAATGATGTTACCCGAAGGTTGTAGGAACAGCAACTCATATTCCGCTTGGGAACCCTGCAGGCCTATGGTATCAATGTGGATTTCACAAGCTTCAAAATCTCCCCTCCCCCTACTGCATCCAAAACCAGGCCAGCTCGTCCCCGCCTCCCTAACCTGTCCTTCCTCCCACCTATCCCCTCCTCCCACCTCAAGTCCCACCCCCATCTCCTACCTACTAACCTCATCCCGCCCCCTTGACCTGTCCATCCTCCCTGGACTGACCTATCTCCTCCCTCCGTCCCCACCTACACTCACCTTTTATTGGCTCCATCCCCGCCTCTTTGACCTATCTGTCTCCTCTCCACCTATCTTCTCCTCTATCCATCTTCTATCCACCTCCCCCTCTCTCCCTATTTATTTCAGCGCCTCCTTCCCCTCCCCCATTTCTGAAGATGGGTCGAGGCCCGAAACTTCAGCCTTCCTGCTCCTCTGATGCTGCTTGGCCTGCTGTGTTCATCCAGCTCTATACTTTGTCATCTCTGATATTTTTATAGATGTTTTACAACAGAATTCTTAACTTCTGTCAACTTAAACATGAATCCCTATAAGAAATCAACAAAAATCATGATTGCAAGTCTGTTGTAAGTTTTTAAAAAGCTGCATGTACAATGCCTTGTTGCATACAATGAAATTTACAAATAGGAACAGCAGACTTCCCTGCCTTGGAAAGGAAAAAGGCTAATTAAAGGAGTGACTTTCTACTGTAAAATTATACAAGACGAAAATAATGCTTTATGCTGTGTCTGAAGTCCTCATTATTTCTCTTAATTTGCTTTTAACCTGTAAGTAATTTTTTGTTCCCTGTATTACTTTAATGTCGTTTATGACAACATAATTGATGCAAAAGGATCAAAACAGGACAACTGCCTCTTCATTCTAGTTTGATGCATTTTGTCCCAGGTTTCCTGACATTGGTTGTTGATTATTTCTGTTTATGAATAGGGTGAGTTTTAAAAAAGCCTTTCTATTTAACTAGACTTATTTATACAACACTGTAAAGCTCAATTAATTTTGTGTATGCGTTGTATAAAAGAAGTGGCAATCTCATGCTCCGGGTGACCTGTTCAGAGAGAATGAACAGCTTGAATGATTTATGGTATCATCTGAATCACTTCTTTTTCACTCTCATCTCAATCTCTGCAATAATTTTCACATATAATTTCTAAAGTAATGTGCAGGACATCTTCAAAGGGTTAAAGTAATTTTTATACAGAAAATATCCTGGGAAAGATTCCCAAAGTCTATATGTTTCAAACATTTTTCTCTCCTATTTTTCGGTTTCTGTCATTTGATTTGCTGACTGTTCACCCTGCAGACAGACACATTTTTGCTGTGATAAATGTAAAGTTTGCATAAAGGCATGTAGCAGCAGGCAGCCTATTATCATGGCACATTTTCCATGGTTGTTCAAACCTCTGTAGGCTGTTTTATCACTAATGGATCCACTGAGATACAATGCAGCTTTAATGTCTTTATAAATGTAAATTCATGTTTGAGAAGTGCGGCTTGAAAAAGCTGAGATGAACTAGATCAACAGTTAGAAATTCATACTTGTTTTAAATATTCAATGCTTTCTTCTGTTTTATTAAAAACATATATTTACAAGGCACAGCTTACTTATATTTAGGTGTTATTGCCAATATTTTCTAACAAACAAATGTCCTTCATGCATGCACACACTTCCTCTTTTAACATTTGGAAAAAGTATATTGCTTGATGCATTGTAATTATTCAATAGATACCTCATTTGCTAACAATATAATCCACAGTATTGCTGGAATAACTTTAAAATGTTTTCTTTATGATATTGAGAAACGGTGGTTTCCTTTGTAGTGTACTGTAAAATATCCCTTTTTGCATTGTAGTATTCAAGATATATAATTCAGCTTGATCTCTTCCAGTGTCCCCACGTCTCTCTCATTCATGACAATTTGCTTAAATGATTTTGAATCAAAAAAACTTGCCAAATTTATTTTGATATGATGACATAAAATATGATATCCTATACGTTTCCCAATATCTTATTTCCTATTTTTAAAAGTTTACTCAATTTCTGGATGTTAGAAAAAAGAATTAAAGGGTGTCTTTGTAATCAAATGGTTATGTGTTAGACAAGTGAAAATGAAGCGATGTTTTTTTTTAAATTACAGATCGGAGTAAATTCTCTGTTGGACCAGTGAGTATTGGTTAATATTAATATTCATTAAAACCTTTAGAGGCTGAACTCAAAAATCAGTGGAAATGGGAGGAATATGGACAGCCACATTTCCCACTCACCCGTGTTACTTAACATTGAATGAGGCATGATCAAGCACAAATTTTATTTTTATTGAATGTAAGAATTTATATGTTATATACATGGAATTGTATCATGGTAGCAAACAGCTGAATAGAGCGTTACAGCTCATTTTGCCCCACAGGAGTAATGGTTTTCCAGGAAATAACTGCCAACTGGAAATGTGGTATTTACCCAGACAGAAAGAGAAAATTAGAAGGAAAGCAATCTGCTCTATTATAAAAGAAGCCTTGGAGCAGGTCAACCGCCAAAGCACTAGGCTGACAAATGGTACACAGCAAGGGAATGGGGGAAGGGGAGTGAAAAAGGGTGAGAGTGTGAGGAATATGAGGAGAAACTTATAGTAAACAAGGAGGATGGTTACATTTAAATTGAGTTCAAGGAAAGCTCAGGTGAAGCGTGTCATATTATATTACAGCTGGATCTGTGATACCACGTATGGTAATTGAATTGGAACAAAAATGCAACAAAATATTTCTACACTTCTGAACACCAAGCTGTCTCTTTTTGTTAATTTAGCCCATGGTCAGTAGTTTGAATGATTCAAGCATTTTAATACTATACAGAGAAGCAGATTTCTAGTGCTTGACACCAGCAATTAACATGGAGGATGAGCATGTGGAATCATAAATCTTTACAATAATCACACCACAAACTGGGGGAGAGGCAGGTGTGGCTTCTTTTACTTTGCATTCAATTTGGCAGGTTTTTGTCTCATAATTAAGCAATAATGAACAAATGGCAGTACTGTAGGTTGTAATTGAAGGCAGGCAGCTTGACTGAAGGACAAGTGCACAGGTTGAGTTGTTAAATCAAGCTGCCTCTTCTCACTCACAATCTACCTGACTCACGATTGCTGCCCAATCAGACTTCTAAAATGCTTATAATTCTCATCTGGATTGCCTTATTGTTGAATAATAACCCTCCTTTGACAAATGCTATTGTTCACACAGATTTCTGGTCTCACCTGCTTTTCCACTGACTCACATACATATAGATACACATGTTTTCTGTAGTCAAATCCAATACAACATCACTGCATTAGCATTACCAAACAGTTCTGCAATTCCGTTCATTTGAAGTTCCAGGATACAAAAAAATCCAAATAAGACACTATTGAATTGAAAATCATTAACTTTGAAAGTTTTGAAAGTGCATATTGTGGATCACATTGTATAAATAATTGCTGACTACATGGAATGTCTTCAAACGATAGCACAATAGTGAACTGAAATCTTATCTTCTTTCATTAAGATGACAAGGTGGGAGCAAGACAGTATATCAGCTTCCACTTCATATGCAACACCAGAGCTGAGTTTACAAAAAGTAAATTGCAATTACTAAGCTGCATGTATGTTCACATTGTCAGTTACAGAAATACTTATTTACAGCATTGCATTGTTGCATACATTATCTGTTAAACATCCCTTTACTGTTAGAAAGTGGGGAAGAGGAATAGAGAGACTGAGAGCAATGAACAGGAAAGCTGTACCATCTACTTTCACCTGCATCTGCTTGCATAAAGCATTCTCTGTGGGGCAATACATTACAGTAATATACATTTTCCATAGCAACATCTAAATGCATAGGAAATAGAATCTCATGATGCTTCAGGATCTTTCAAATTACGTAATGCAAAAAAGAAAGTTCTGTTAGTGCTTGGCAATTTCAAACATGCAATTTTATTATTGTTAAAACAGTGTAAATATAAATTTGCATTTTATCCCAGTTAAGCTAATGTGGGTTTAACATAATATATCCAAATGCAATGAATATTTACTGAGCTTTTAATAGAGCATGTAAATAACAATGCTATTTGGTTTAATTTAATGATTTAAAAGACTGGGGACACAGATTTAAATGTTTTTGGCAAGAGATGCAGGGGGATGTTACCAAAAATATTTTTATTCAGCACGGTGGCTCATTGGTTAGCACTGCTGCCTCACAGCATCAGGAACCCAATTTGATTTCATCCTCGGGCAACTGTCTGTTTGGAGTTTACATATTCTCTCCATGTTTGCATGGGTTTCCTCTGGGTGCTCCAGTTTCCTCCCACAGTCCAAAGATGCGCAGATTAAGTGTTAAATTGCCCATACTGTCCCGGGATAAGCAAGCTAGGAGGATTAGCCATGGGAAATCCAGGGTTACAGGGATAGGTAGGGTGTGGGTCTGGGTGGGCTGCTCTTCAGAGAGTCGGTGTTGTCTGGATGAGCTGCATGGCCTGTTTCCACACTGTAGGGACTCTATGATTTAAGAGTGGTAATAGCTTGGAACTCACCGCCTATAAGGGTTCTCGAACAGAGGATGATCACTGATTTCAAAAAAGAAATTGGAAAATAGCTTAGTCAAATAAACAAGCAAGGTTACTGGGATAAATCTGTGGAATGAAACTAACTGAATTAGTCCACAATAAGCCAGTATGCTCTCTATTGCTTGAGTAGCTTCCTTCTGTGCCATAATAACTTTATGTCTCTATTTGGTTCTATGGGCCTCATATTGATCTTAGAGGTTGAACCATCATTTAGGTTATTTCCCAATATCACAATTCTACCTTCTACAGGAGTTTATCTGTGCTCTGTTCAAGCTGGAGCCCAGATGGAAATGCGGTGGGCTGATGCCAAACCAAGCAGGTTAAATGGCCTGCCTTGGTACCTTACAACATCAGCCATGTTCTGTAGCGATGCTCTTTGCTCCCCCGGTCCCTTCATACCCTACATTCCCCAAATCACTATCTATTCTCCCGTCATCCTCTATTTCATCCAATATTCACTGTGCCTAGAACTCAATGTTCTCTTAAGTAACGTTGGCAATTCTTTGAAATGCTCATAAAACATAAAAAGAACATGTGTTTCCAAAACTACTTCAAAGACATGATTCTGTTAAATGGTAATCAAACTGTAAAGATAAGGAAACAGTCATTAAAAAAAATTAAATGAATTATCCTATTAAGAAATCATAAAACTGTCAAGATAAACAAATGTAAGCTCCTTTGATAGCTGTGTTAACAACTCCTCCTGAGTTGTCCAGTAATGGAATTTTGAACTCAGCCAAGCATTCATAAAGGGAACAATGCACAACTTTTCCCACAAAACCTCCAAGCTGAATACATTAAAGTTTTTGAAGTAATTGAAACAGTTCACCATCTGTTCAAGGTTTGAAGCAGATATCTGAGCTATTATTCAATGAAAAGATTAAAATCACAGTGGGCAATCCATTTAAAATAAATTGTTTATACTTGTTACAAATGAAAATACTTCCTCTAGCTTCTCTATTACCTCTTATGCCTTATCCAAATCAACTTATTCATGATGAACACATACTTCCTCTTCTCTCAAACCTATTCCCACTGAAATATTAACTACTCCACTTCACCTCCTGCTCCAAATGTAACTGACAATGCAAATGGTTACTATTCTTGTTGTCCTTCAAATTAGCCATTATAACGCATCAATTCAAGAAAAATGCTTGATCCCTTTGTCCTTGCAAATTATTACCATATCTCCAAATCCCTCCTTTCCACAACTCCTTGAGAATGTTGTCCCCTTCTAAATTTGACCTCATCTTTGCCACACGTCTATGTTTGAATTTTTCCAAGCAGGTCTGGAGTTGCATGTATTCCAGTTCAGGTAATGACAGAAGTTTTCTTCCTTGGCAGCACATTAGTGAAAAGTAGGTTTTTTTTCCACCAAATTTTATTGAATTCAAATTCACCTACCATATGGGACTTGAATCCAGTCCTCTGAGTCTCTTGATTAGAAGTCCTGCAAAAATATCACTACCCCAATCATCTTCCCTTAAGCTTTCAGTCAATACTTTTAAAACTGGATGCAAACAGAATATTAAAATCATGTGACCTTTGACACTTAAGTCTGACGTGGATACCTAATTAAATATGGACATTTGCAGCCATCTGGGAAATTTAGACAACTTTTTCTTTAAGGATGGAACAACAGAAAAGAATCTTCCAGGTTGATGTGACTTAATGTAATTCCATGAAATCAATCAAAGAACATTATGCTCCAATTGCTTGGCAGCATTTAAAAACAAAGATATTTCCTTTCTCAAGTTTGTAAAGGTGTTGACCAACACCCACCATATTTGGAGAAGAATATTATGTTTGTAAAACTAACAAGATGAGGAAGCCACAGTGTTGCCTGGCTTTTTTAGAACCAGCTCGTAGCTGTTTTGCAAATAGAGTTCTACCAGAAAACCATCAAACTATTTAGAAATATTTATGCAGCCAAAGTAATACACTGCAAAACCTTGAAAGCAGAAGATTGCAACACTCCCCAAATTTGTTTTAACTCCAAGTTCACCTGAGAACGGACCTCCTAGACATCTGCTGAGAATTGTTTGTTTCATGAGACGCTCACTTCAATCTTAAAACCTTCATCTAAGAAACAATAAGCCTGCCAGAAAGGAAAATAAGATCATTAAGCAGTGACAAGAACAGAAATAACTCGAGAAACTGAGCAGGTCTGACAGCATCTGTGGACAGAAGGCATAGTTAACATTTTGGGCCCAGTGACCCTTCCTCAAAACTGTTTGGAGCTAGTTAAAGGTTGGTGTATACTTACTGCTGAGTATCTCCATCAATTGCTGTTTTTGTTTCAAATTTCCAGTATCTGCTGTTCTTTGGTTTCTTTTTGATAAAGCAATGAGTTGAGTTAAGTGTAATTTGTGTTGTTCACCTGTATCAAGTATTTGAGTGCATAGGAAGGTGTAAGATATTTTCTCTAATCATTTGTGGGACATGGGTGTTACTGGCTGGCCAGCATTTCTTGCCCATCCTTAGCTGCCCTTGAGAAGGTGGTGGTGAGCTGCCTTCCTGAACTACTGCAGTCCTCCTGCTGTGGGTTGACCCACAGTGCCATTAGTGGGGGGAATTCCAGGATTTTGACTCAGTGATAGTGAAGGAATGGAGGTATATTTCCAAATCAGGATGGTGAGTGACTTGGAGGGGAACTTGGAGGTGGTGGTGTTCCCATGTGTCTGATGCTCTTGTCCTTCTAGATGGAAGCGGTCTTGGGTTTGGAAGGTGCTGTCTGAGGATCTTTGGTGAATTTCTGCAGAGCATCTTGTAGACAGTACACACTGTTGCTACTGAGCATTGGTGGTGGAGGGAGTGGATGCTTGTGAATGTAGTGCCAATCAGGCAGACTGCTTTGTCCTGGATGGTGTCAAGCTTCTTGAATGATGCTGGGGCTGCACTCATCCAGGCAAGTGGGGAGTATTCCATCACACTCCTGACTTGTACCTTGTAGATGGTGGGCAGGCTTTGAGGAATCAGGAGGTGAGTTACTCACCGCAGTATTCCTAGCTTCTGATTTGCTCTTGTAGCCACTGTGCTAATGTGGTGAGTCCAGTTGAGTTTCTGGTCAATGATAACCCCCAGGATTTTAATAGTGGGTGATTCAGTGATGGCAACACCATTGAATGTCAAGGGACCGTGGTTAGATTGTCTTTTATTGGTGATGGTTATTGTATGGTGTTTGTGTGGTGTGAATGTTATTTGCCACTTGTCAGCGCAAGCCTGGATATTGTCCAGATCTTGTTGCATTTGAACATGGACTGCTTCAGTATCTGAGGAGTCACGAATGATGCTGAACATTATGATGGAGAGAAGGTCATTGATGAAGCAGCTGAAGATGGTTGAGCCTAGGACACTACCCTGAGGAACTCCTGCACAGATGTCCTGGAGCTGAGATGACTGACCTCCAACAACCATGACCATCTTCCTATGTGTCAGGTATAACTTCAACCACCGGAGAGTTTGCGCCCAATGCCCATTGATTCCAGTTTTGCTAGGGCTGCTTGATGCCACACTCGGTCAAATGCAGCCTTGATATTAAGGGCTGTCACTGTCATCTCACCTCTGGAATTCAGCTCCATTGTCCATGTTCGAACCAAGACAGTAATGAGGTTAGGAGCTGAATGGCCCTGGCGGAACCCAAACTGGGTGTCACTGAGCAGATGCTGCTTGATAGCACTGTTAATGACACCTTCCATCACTTTGCTGATGATTGAGCATAGACTGATGAGGTGGTAATTGGCCAGATTTGTCCTGCTTTTTGTGTACAGGACATACTTAGGAAATTTTCCACATTGCCAGGTAGATATCAGTATTGTAACTGTACTGGAACAGCTTGGCTAGGGGAGTGGTAAGTTCTGGAGCACAAGTCTTCAGTACTATTGCCGGAATGTTGTCAGGACCCTTAGCGTTTGCAGTACCCAGTGTCTCCAACCATTTCTTGATATCATGTGGAGTGAATTGAATTGGCTGAAGATTGGTATCTGTAATGCTGGGGACCACTGGAGGAGGCTGAGATGGATTGTCCACTCAGCAAGTCTGGCTGAAGATTGCTGCGAATTCTTCAGCCTTATCTTTTGAACTGATGTGCTGGGTCTTCCATCATTGAGGATGCTTGTGGAGCCTCCTCCTCCAGTGAGTTGATTAATTGTCCACCACATTCATGACTGGATGTGGCAGGATTGCAGAGCTTAGATCTGATCCATTGGTTGTCCAATTGCTTAGCGAGCTGTGAGGTTACAGATTGTGCTGGAGTACAATTCTCCTGCTGTTGATGGCCCACAGCACCTTATGGATGCCCAGTCTTGAGTTGCTAGATCTGTGTGAAGTCTGTTTCATTTAGCACAACATGATGGAAATTATTCTCAATGTGAGGGTGGGAACATCTCCACAAGGACTGTCATGGACAGATGCAACTACAGCTTGCAGATTAGTGACAATGAGTTCAAATATGTTTTTCCCTACTGTTGGTTCCCTCACCATCTGCCACAGACCCAGTCTAGCAGCTATGTTCTTTAGGACCCGACCAGCTCAATCGGTAGTACTGCTGCCGAGCCACTCTTGGTGGTCAACATTGGAATCTCCCAGCCAGAGTACATTTTGTGCACTTGCCACCCTCAATGCTTCCTCTAAGTGTTGTTCAACATTGAGGAATACTGATTCATCCACGGTATGTGGTAATCAGCAGGAGGTTTCTTTGCCCATGTTTAACCTGAAGCCATGAGACTTCATAGGGTCTGGAGTCAATGTTGAGGACTCCTAGAGCAACACCCTCCCGACTGTATACCACTGTATCGCCCCCTCTGCTGAGCCTGTCCTGCTGATGAAGCAAGACATATCCAGGGATGGTAATGGACATTGTCTGTCAGGCATGACTCTGTAATTATGACTACGTCAGGCTGTTGCTTAACTCGTCTGTGAGACAGCTCTCCCAATATTGACACTAACCCCCAGATGTTAGTGAGCTGGACTTTGCGGGGTTGACAGGGCTGTTTCTGCTGTTGTCTTTTCTGGTGTCTAGATTGGTGCCAGGTGATCTGTCCACTTTCATTTCTTTGAGATTTTGTCGCAATTCATACAACTGAGTGGCTTGCTAAGCCACTTCAGAGGGCAATTGAGAGTCAACCACATTGCTGTGAGTCTGGACTGACATGTAGGCCAGACCAGGTGAGGCTGGCAGATTTCCTTCCCTGAAGGACATTAATGAAGCAAATGGCTTTTTCCAACAATCGGCAATGATTTCAAGGTGATCAGTAGATTCTTAATTCCAGACGTTTTTTCATTGTTGAATTCAAATTCCACCATCTGCCATGGTGAGATTCGAACCCGGATCCCCAGAACATTAGCTGGGTTTCTGGATTAATAGACTAGTGATAATACCACTAGGCAATCGCCTACCCCTTAATGTTGCATTTAATTCAAAGGAGGTATGTGAGAATAAATAACCTTCTTCATTTAAAGCTCACAGCAGCTTCCTACTGAATGCATTTAATTGGGATACACGTGCTTCTTCCATACCAAAATGTATTGATCACAGACAATGAAAGGAAAAGTATCCATAACACATATGACTATAGCAAAGATGAAGTCTCCATGCTCATTCTTCACAAGCTGCCTGTAACCATGGATACAGTTAGTCACACCATTGTCCTGGAACTTCTTTGTAATATTATTCAGCTGCATAGAACTGCACATGCCTGATTCCATTCTCATCCAGTGAACTATTGCCAGAGAATCGTCATCGATGACTTCTCTTCCTGATTCTGCACTGTTACCTCTGGTGGTCCTTGTTTTATTTCTCATGACATTATCTAAAACATGTAAATTTTCACAAGTACACTAATGACGTTCAGCTTGACCTCACCAAATCACTCTCAAAATCTCTACTATCTCTGAATGGTTAGACTACTACATTAATTCCAGTACTAGAAGATTGAAAGCTTCCTATGAAATATTGTTCCCCCACCAGAAACTCTGGTCCCTCTCTACTGACTCCATCCCTTTCCTTGGTAACTATCTGAAGACGATCTAGATTACTTATAAAAACAAAGGGACTAGAGGGTTTGAGTTATAGTGAAGGGCTGGATAGGCTGAGACTTTTTTCACTGAGTACAGGAGGCTAAGGGTGACCTTATTGAGTTTTATAAAATCATGAGGGGCATAGATAAGGTGAATAGCAAAGGACTTTTTCCTAGGATAAGGGAATTCAAAATTAGAGGGCAAAGTTTAAAGTGAGAGGAGAAATATTTATAAGGCAACTGAGGGACAAGTTTTTCACACAGAGAATGGTTCATATGTGGAATGAACTACCAAAGTAAATGATGGATACAGGTACAGTTATAACATTTAAAAGACATTTGGACAAGTATGTGAATAAGAAAGATTTGGAGGGATATGGACAAATGGGTCTAGTTTAGTTTGGGAAACTTGGTCAGCGTGGATGAGTTGGACTGAAGGGTCTGTTTCTGCGCTGTAAGACTCTGTGACTATGTTTTGTTGCGCAAAATCTCAAACAGACACAGAAAATGCTGGAGAACCTCAGCAGGCTTGGCAGCATGTGTGAATACAGAAACAGAGTTAATGTTTTGAGTCCGGTATGACTCTTTAGAAAGTTCTACCAGATGCTGCTAGACCTGCTGAGTTTCTCCAGCATTGTCTAGATTCTTCATGCCCTCAGTGGCATATTTGACCCTGAGATGAACTTTCAATCTCATTTCCACTTCTATAAAATGACCGAACTCTGAACTTGTCTCAGCTCTTCTGCAGAAGTCACACCTTTTGTCTGCAAATACCTCTGTAAAGATGGGATTTTTAAAAAAATTTAAAGAGTCTACATAAATACATGTTGTTCTCTGTCATAATTTCTCTGTCCCATGGTGTGTTAAATGCTGGCATCTTGCTTTGTAGAACTGAAGTATCCTAATGATTCGGTCTTCTCCGGATGATTTTACTCACACACAGTGTAAAAAGACATTTCAGCAAACAAGAATCTGATTTCAAATAAACCGTGCTTAAAGTAATATGGCTTACCCAAAGTGAGCAATAACTCTCTTACATTGCTGTTTAGGATATTTCATACATGCCGATTGACACTGATGGACTGTATCTCCCAGTCTATAAACTGAAACACTAACTTAAATAAAAATAACAATATAATATATAACCACTGTTACAATGTCTTACATAATCTAATAACATCTCTCATAAAAATAACTGGGAATTCCTTCTCCATTCTCTGCAGTATTTTTGACCTTACTGCAATGCAATTCTGTATGTCTCTGCTCATAGGGTAGTACTGCGAAAAGGGAAAGTAGTGAACTACCAAAGAGGCATCATACTCACACTCGAAGCATGCAGCTCCTTAGAATGGGATTATCAATCAAAAATAAACTTCAAAATGTCCTCCCCCTCAAGCCCTTCATCTATTTCCTGGACAAAGTAGCACTGTGGGCCTGACAAACAGGCTCCCCCGTTGGGATAACCATCGCAGCTAGTAGTACTTCAATGACCTGGCATAAAAGCACATGAAACATACCATATATCTGAAAAGGCCCAGAGTCTTGATGTACAAATTTAGTCATTTCTATTACCCAGGAGAACTTTCAGACACCCCACATTTGCAGTACCATAAGACGTTAGTTTTCCCACTCTGCCTGTCTGGCTCTTAGCTACGCATTTCCTGGGTGTATAATAAACAATATTAGAGAAGGAGAAAAGCTCAAAAGTTACTCAACTTACTCAGTTTTGAGTCACAAAAATATCTATATATGAATCAGCCTTTATTCAATCGATGTTAAAAATATAAAGTAAATTCAAAGATCTTGCAGTTATAGTCAGGCGTTGAACTTGAAAGTTGTTTGATTTGAGATTGGGATGCAACACCGCAGCACTTATTCTCTAACCCTTAATTTACACAGGCTCTTGGGATTGATATATTTATTCTGCAGAGTTTATAAACTAAGGCAATTTTCTGATTATCTAATTATTTTACTTGTTGCATTTCTATGTTATAAACAGACTAATTTAAGGGAAAATTAGATAATTAAAGAAAGGATGAAGGGTTAGATGAATTATTAAAGACCAGCTGTGCTGAATGGCCTGTTTCTGTGTTACACAATCTAGATAATTCTGTATGCAATGTTGTACTACTTGAGCCAAGACAGAATGAGTATGAATCCATAGCTACTGCAGCACCAAGCACAAATGCAGCAGAAATTACTGTAGGTATAATTTTAATACATTCCTGAGAAACCGTACAGCCTTAAAACAGATTGATTTTGTGCAGCAAAGAATACTATTGTTTATCACATTTGTTTAGCTTACCTGAGTGTCTGCTATTAATGTCAATAAGTGACTAAGAAATCTCTACAGGGTGGACTTCACTTTGCCTGATACAGAGTGCATACTCTCTCTGTATTGACACATCCCCTTTATCTAATTCCAGACGCTTTTGTTGCTATCTAGCGAGAGACCAGAGGCTTATTCATCAAGGATGTTTTAGGACAGTTGTGTTCCAACTTTTGTTCGAACAAGCCATATGCTAGATGCCATGAACCTCAGGCTTATAAGGTTTAAATTCGGACTCCCATTACTTCATATACATTTCAAGGGCTTGGAGATCACACTAAATTCCTGTTTTGCGACATTGGCTTGCAAGACTTAACCAACTAAACAATTCAGCAAGGAGAGAGAGAGCTTTCCCTTGTCCAGCAAGCACCATTACCAAGGCATTGACGTACTAAGTTAGTGAGAGTGAAACAGAATGCATCTGGTCCCAGGTGACAGGATTGCCCAAGCCCCCATTAGTAAATCAGCCTGACCACATTACCATCAATTAACAGAACTGCAAATGTACTGGATTAGATGATGGATTACTGCCTACTATCACAGTGGCCATGTCAACTTGCAGCCACCTTAACTTCGAAGAGCTCCCGGGGTGAGGAATTTGATGATATATAGGCCTCTGGTTTGCTTCCTCACAAAATGCACAGTGGAAACCTGCCAAGTGTGATTGCAGATGGATGTCAGATGTTATGGTAATTGTGATAGACTAATGAAGTGATTTACAGTAGCCATCAAAGTTAAGGCAAGGGATTATTCCCTTTCAATATTTCCTATATGTTCTCTTATAACCATATTTTATCTTGAATTTATATGGTAATTAATAATTCCAAGACAGCTTTTTCCTTCTGCTGTCGTCAGATGTCATGATGGACATATTATTGTGATGCACCTACCGTTTTTATTCATTCACAGGATGTAGGTATCATTGGCAATACCAGCAATTAGTGCCCATCTTTGAGGAGTGAGCTATCTTCTTCAACCACTTGAGTCCATGAATGTCTCACAGACTAAGGACAACCTCATGGCTTGCTAAACATTTTCAAAAAGCAGTTAAGAGTTAACCTCATGTAGACCAGACTTGCAAAGGATGGCACATTTTTTTCTCTATAAGACTTTTGTGAACCAGATGAGTTTTTGAACAACAGTATGTACACAATTACTGCAAATAGTTTTTTTTTAAAGCCAATTAAGCAAAATTCAATTTCCTAGCTGCCATGGGGGATCTTGAATTTTGGTTGCCAAATCAATAATCCATCCTCTGGAGCACGAGACCAGCAACATACCCGATGAGTTTTACCATACTTCCAGATAAAAAAATTGGAATGGCTTTAAGAAAATGATACCCAGGATTGGTTCCAGGGCTTTGCAAAAAGTAGAAATGGGATATCACAAAGTGCTCCCAGTCAACAAGGTATTCCTAGGATTAGAGGCTGTATGTGCAGTTATTATGCAAAATTAGGACTCGTGATATTGAGTGTAATGGATAAACATGAAGTGAAGATTAGTTAACAGAGATAAAACAGAAAGTATGCACAAAAGGTCATTTTCAGACTAGAAGGTTGTGGCAGGGTACTACAAAGGCTTCAGTTAGTTGTATTCCATATCAATAATTTAGACGAGAAAACTGTATGTAATGAAAATAAGTTTGCTGATGATAAAATGTTATGTGTGAAAATGCAGTTTGGAGAAAATTTAAAGAGGCTGCAAATCAATATGGCAGGTAAGAGAGTGAATATGTTTGATTGAATATAATGTGGGGAAATGTGAAGTGATTCACTTTGGAAGGAAGAACAGAAAAGATTTTTCTCTAAATAGTGAAAGACTGGGAAATGCTGATACTCCGAGGTACTGAATAAGCTTGTACACAAATCCGAGAAAGTTAACATTCAGGCACAGCAAGCAATTCAGAAAGCAAGCTGTATGGTGACTATTATTACAAAAGAATTGGACAATAAAAATAAATAAATCTTACTGCAATTATACTGGCATTGGCAGGATCAGCCTGGAATACTGCTATAAAGCTGTAGTTTTCATCTCTTCATCCTTAGATCGAGAGGAACAAAGATTTACTGGAATAGTATAGAAGAGAATAGAGCAGCCTTTGTTGCCACGTGAACTTGAATAAGTGCAGTGAAAAGTTTGCAATGTTGCCGCTTTGGTGCCATCTTAGGTACAGGATTCCCTGGTAGTGATACAGAATTGGAAGAGTAATAAAAAAATTGCATTGGAATACAAAATTTTAAAAAGTACTTGAATTACTCAAAGTCCAGAATAAGAATAAGAATATCTTTGAAAGTCCTTTTCACTAAGTGCGTACCTGTTGGCCCTTAGAACATAGAACATAGAGCATAGAACAATACAGCGCAGAACAGGCCCTTCGGCCCTCAATGTTGC
>JAHRHZ010000013.1:11913491-11997035 GCA_024137785.1 Ginglymostoma cirratum | reverse complement strand
GTAACCGGACTCCAGGCTGAATATTTTCCATCAACCACCACTCTTTGCGTTCTTTCAGAAAGCCAGTTTCTAATCCAAACTGCTAAATCTCCCTCAATCCCATGCCTCTGCATTTTCTCCAATAGCCTACCATGTGGAACCTTATCAAATGCTTTACTGAAGTCCATGTACACCACGTCAACTGCCCTACCCTCATCCACATGCTTGGTCACCTTCTTAAAAAACTCAATGAGGTTTGTGAGACACGACCTGCCCTTGACGAATCCATGTTGACTATCTCCAATCAAATTGTTGCTTGCTAGATGATTATAAATCCTATTTCTTATAATCCTTTCCAAAACTTTTCCTACAACAGATGTAAGGCTCACTGGTCTATAATTACCTGGGTCATCTCTACTGCCCTTCTTGAACAAGGGCACAACATTTGCAATGCTCCAGTGTTCTGGTACTAAACCTGTAGACAATGACGACTCAAAGATCAAGGCCAAAAGCTCTGCCATCTCCTCCCTAGCTTCCCAGAGAATCCTCGGAAAAATCCCATCCGGCCCAGGGGATTTATCTACCTTCACCTCTTCTAGGATTGATAACACCTCCTACTTACTAACCTCAATACTTTCAAGTCTAATCGTCCCTATCTCAGTCTTCTCCTCTACAATATTCTCCTTTTCCCGAGTGAAAACAGATGAGAAATTCTCGTTTAGCACCTCTCCAATCTCCACAGGGTCCACACACAACTTCCCACTTCTGTCTTTGACTGGCCCTATTCTTACCCTAGTCATCCTTTTATTCCTCACATACCTATAGAAAGCTTTAGGGTTCTCCTTTATTCTACCTGCTGATGACTGCTCATGTCCCCTCCTTGCTCTTCTCAACTCTCTCTTTAAATCCTTCCTAGCCAATCTGTAACTCTCCATCGCCTCATCTGAACCGTCTCGTCTCAATGTCACATAAGCCTCCCTCTTCCACTTAACAAGAGATACAATTTCTTTTGTAAACCACGGTTCCCTTACCTTATCACTTCCTCCCTGACTGACAGGGACATACCTATCAAGGACACACAATATCTGTTCCTTAAACCAGCTCCACATTTCGATTGTCCCCATCCCCTGCATTTTGCTACCCCATTCTATCCCTCCTAAGTCTTGCCTAATCGCATTATAATTGCCTTTCCCCCATCTATAACTCTTGCCCAGTGGCATGTTCCTATCCCTTTCCATCGCTAAACTAAACGTAACCGAATTATGGTCACTCTCTCCAAAGTGCTCACCTACCACTAAATCAAACACCTGGCCTGGTTCATTACCAAGTACCAGATCCAGTGTGGCCTCCCCTCTTGTTGGCCCTTTGACATACTGTGTCAGGAAACCCTCCTGCACACATTGGACAAAAACCGATCCATCCGACGTACTAGAGTTATAGCCTTTCCAGTCAATGTTGGGGAAGTTAAAGTCTCCCATAATGACTACTTTGTTCCTATCACTCCTGCCCAGAACTGTTTTGCTGATCCTCTCCTCCACATCCCTGGAACTTTGCGGAGGCCTATAAAAAACTCCCAGCAGTGTGACCTCTCCTCTCCTGTTTCTGACCTCAGCCCATACCACCTCAGTAGATGAGTCCTCGTCAAAAGTTCTTTCAGCCACCGTTATACTGTCCTTGACTAACAAAGCTACACCTCCCCCTCTTTTACCACCATCCCTGATCTTTATGAATGATCTGAGCCCTGGAACCTGCAACATCCATTCCTGACCCTGCTCTATCCATGTATCCAAAATGGCCACAACATCGAAGTCCCAGGTACCTATCCATGCTGCAAGCTCACCTACCTTATTCCAGATACTCCTGGCGTTGAAGTAGAGACACTTCAAACCAGCTTGCTGTCTGCCAGCACACTCCTGTGATGGTGAAATCCTGTCCATGTCCTCCCTACTCTCATCCTCCTGTGTACTGGAAGTACACCACAGGTTCCCATGCCCCTGCTGAGCTAGTTTAAATCCACCCGAATAGCACTAGCAAATTTCCCACCCAAGATATTAGTACCCCTAGATCACATTTCAAAAGTTACTTCATTGGCTGTGAAGTGCTTTGGGATGTCCTGAGGGGGATCATAAATGGCGCCATATAAATGCAATCTTCTGTACGCTAATGACTTGGATTACTGGGAACAGCTCAAACCACTCAGTTCGGTCCTTAAGCAAGCAAGAAGAAGAAAGGCCATTCAGACCAACCAATGTATTCTGTTAGAGAGAAAGTAGGAACTGCAGATGCTGGAGAAGCTGAGATAACAAGGTGTAGAGCTGGATGAACACAGCAGGCCAAGCAGCATCAGAGGAGCAGGAAAGCTGATGTTTTGGACCGAGACCCTTTTTCAGAAATGGGGGAGGGGAAGGGTGTTCTGAAATAAATAGGGAGAGAGGGGAAGGCAGAGAGAAGATGGATAGAGGAGAAGAAAGGTGGAGAGGAGACAGACAGGTCAATGAGGTGGGGATGGAGCCAGTAAAGGTGAGTGTAGGTGGGGACGTACGGAGGAAATAGGTCAGTCCAGGGAGGACGAACAGGTCAAGGGGGCGGGATGAGGTTAGTAGGTAGGAGATGGGGGTGGGGCTTGAAGTGGGAGGAGGGGATAGGTGGGAGGAAGGACAGGTTAGGGAATATGACGAGCTGGGCTGGTTTTGGGATGTGGTAGGGGGATGGGAGATTTTGAAGCTTGTGAACCATTTCATCTCCCCCTCCCATTTCTCAGACAACATGTCCATCCTGGGCCTCCTGCAGTGCCACAATGATGCTACCCGAAGGTTGCAGGAACAGCAACTCATATTCCGCTTGGGAACCCTGCAGCCCAATGGTATCAATGTGGACTTCACAAGCTTCAACATCTCCCCTCCCCCTACTGCATCCCAAAACCAGCCCAGCTCATCCCCGCCTCTCTAACCTGTCCTTCCTCCCACCTATCCCCTCCTCCCACCTCAAGCCCCACCCCCATCTCCTACCTACTAACCTCATCCCGTCCGTCCTCCCTGGACTGACCTCTCTCCTCCCTACCTCCCCACCTACACTCACCTTTATTGGCTCCATCCTCGCCTCTTTGACCTGTCTGTCTCCTCTCCACCTATCCTCTCCTCTATCCATCTTCTATCCGCCTCCCCCTCTCTCCCTATTTATTTCAGAACCCCCTTCTCCTACCCCATTTCTGAAGAAGGGTCTAGGCCCGAAACATCAGCCTCCCTGCTCCTCTGATGCTGATTGGCCTGCTGTGTTCATCCAGCTCTACACCTTGTTATCTCTAATGTATTCTGTTGTCCAATTTCATTTATAGGATCCATTTGCTTTTCGACACAAGTTTCCACCCCCACAGCTTCCCTGTATTAAAGTTGGAGTCAGGCACAAATAACCACTGTCAAGAAGACATGACGATTACTTCTGGGATATTGAGATCAACATGGCTCAACTATCTTCCTGTATTAGTTGATGTTGAAGCTCCTGATATCCACAGGAAAAACATCCACCTCAAAAAACTCTACCGGTTGACAGCTTACAAAGCACTTCCATTGATTCAGGACCTCAAGCAAAAAAAAAATCACGCACTCATCTGAAATCCCACAATCAAGCAGATACATGGGAACATCATCAACTTATAGGATCTCCTCCAAGCCACAAACCATCCTGACTTGAAACCATATCACCATTCCTTCGCTGGGTCACAATCCTGAAACTCCCTAATACACTGTGGGTGGATCTCCCTCCTTAAGGAAACATAGAAAATAGGAGCAGGCTTAGGTCAATCGGCCATTTGAGTCTGCTCTGACATTCAATATTATCATGGCTGATCATCCAACTCTGTTCCTGCTTTTGCTCCATGCTCTTTGATCCCTTTATTCCTAAAAACTATACATTCTACTTGAAAACATTTAACGCTTTGGCTTCAACCACTTTCTATGACAGGAATTCCACAGGCTCACCACTCTCTGGGTGAAGAAATTTCTCCTCAACTCAGTCCTAAATTTTTCCTCATCTCTGATCTACTATATCGTCAGCCTGTAACCTCTGGTTCTGGACAACCCAGCCATCAAGAGAAACCTGTCTGAATATTTCATGTACTGCAATGATTTCAGGAAGCAACTCACCACCTTCTCAATGTCATTTAGAGATGGATGATAAATGTTATATGCCAATATAACAATGCCAATATTCCATGAATGAATGTTACAATACTTTTAAAAACCGTTATAGTACTTTTTAAATAACTACTAAAATAAAAATGTTATATTTTGATTGTTATCAATACCTATATTCTGTAATGTAATTTTATAACTGTAAAAGTGACTTAGCATTCAGAAATTCTTCCTTGCTATCCAAATATTATAAATTGTGATACCTAGGTATTATTCATGGGAAGATATTGTCTCTCACAAGCAACTGAGTTATTCCAGCTTGAAAACGTAAACAGTGTTTTCTATTATTATGAAGACAGGAGCCATGATTTCTCTCATGGTCCTGCACACAATGTCAAGTTCTTCTGTTTGGCTCTTTATGATAATTGCTGTTAATACTGATATTTAAATACATCTTTTAATCACTCATAGGATATGATCACAATGATTGGGCCAGCATTTATTATCCATCCCTAGTTGCCTTTGAAAAAGTTGTGGAGAGCTGGCTTCTTGAACTGTTGCAGTCTATTTGCTCTAGGATGACATACCATGTCTTTCAGGAGGGAGTTCCAGGGTTTTGACCCAGAGACACTGAGGCAATGGCATCATATTTCCAAATCAGGATGGTTAGTCACTTGGGAGGTAACTTGCAGATTATGGTGTTCCTATGTATCTGCTGCCTTTGCCCTTCTAGATGGAAGTGGTCATGGGTTTGGAAGATGCTGTTTAAGGAGCTTTGGTGAATTTCTGCAGTGTATGTTTGAGATAGTTCTCACTGCTGCCACTGAGCATCAGTTCTGGAGGGAATGGATGCTTGTGGATTTGGTGCCTATCAAGCTGACTGTCTTGTCCTGGATGGTGTCAAGCTTTTTGAGTATTGTTTCAGCTGCACCCATCCACACAAGTGGGAACTGTTCCATCACACTCCTGACTTGACCCCTTTGATGGTGAACAGTCTTTATGGACTTAGGAGGTGAGTTACTCACTGCAGGATTCCTAGCCTCTGACCTGTTCTTGTAGCCACAGTATTTACATCGTGAGTCCAGTTCAACTTCTGGTCAATGGTAACCTGCAGGATGTTGATAGTGGAGGCTTCAGTGATGGGAACACTGTTTAGTGTCAAGGGGCAGTAGGTAGATATTTTCATGTTGAAGATGGTCATTGCCTGACATTTGTTGGCATGAATACTACTTACCACTTCTCAACCCAAGCTTGGAAGTTGTCCAGGTCTTTTTGCATTTGAACATGAATTGCTTCAGTATGTCAGGAGTCATGAATGGTGCTGAACACTACACAATCATTAGCAAATACCCCCACTTTTGCTTACAAAGAATAAAAGCAAAACACACATAAGTTTCTCTCCTCCGAGGCTGATATTTCCTAAATGGTTCCATCTGTCTTCAACAAATAAATATTAAAAGCATTAATTGAACAACACACACTTTTGGATCAAAATCATTCATTTCACTCAAATACCTATCATGTGTATCATTCAATAAGGCCAATATTAAAAATGATATTAAGTTCACAGTAAATGAAAACAGAGATATTAATATAAAGAAACATTGAAAATACAGCAATCATATGGAGAGATAGGCAAATTTGGAACTTTCAAAGTATTTCCTTACTGAGTTTATTTGACTGCTGGAATTAGTGGTGTTAAGAACAATACTAAGGAGGTGGTGGGAGATATCACTGCCCTTCTACTGATTTACTATTTTGTAGAAAATGCAGTTTGGATGTTTAGGCTACACTACGCATATTAATACGAGTTGATAAGTCCTGGTATTGGTTTCACACTGATATTTGAAAAATTTCAACTTGACTATAAGTAGACATTATTTCGCTAAATTATAGTTAGTTCATACTTTTATATAAGAACCTTCACCAGAAGGCTTTGTGATACCAGTGAGAATGTTGAAAAGGCCATAGGCTTCTTACATGGCTGAGAAATCACCTAGCCTAACATTATAGATGGTCTAAATTGAATTGTATGTTGAGAGAAGATCCTAAAGGTATTAGGGTGATGGTTAAGGGTCTTCCTATCATTTGGAAGTGTATTATGATGTTATGATTCTACAACATAGGGTAATACATCCTCAGGCCTGACATTGATTCATTTTCATCTGAGCTTTCATAATTATGTATCTCATTGCAACCTCAACATAGTTCAACATAATTATGTATCTCATTGCAACCTTCCTTCAAAATGCCTACAGCCTAAAAGATGAGGGCTGAAGTGGGGGTGGTATGGAGGGGTGCAGCAGAGAAATGAAGTACACTATACCGTGATTACTTTGGGCTGAATATGCTTTTCAAAAGCAGTGCTGCTGCAGACATTAATAGAATTGCTGTTCACTTGCAAAAGAAGGTTATGAAATTAGCAATGACCACATTCTGTGAAAGAATATTTTTAAAAATTAGAACTATTAGAAACATATGGAGCAGCATGGCGACTCATTGGTTAGCACGACTGCCACACAGCGCCAGGGACCTGGGTTTGATTCCAGCTTCGGCTGACTGTCCATGTGGAGTTTGCACATTCTCCCCGTGTCCGTGCGGGTTTCCTCCAGGTGCTCCGCTTTCCTCCCACTGTCCAAAGATGTGCAGGTTAGGCGGATTGGCTGTGCTAAATTGACCACAGTGTCCAGGGATGTGCAGACTAGTGGGTTAGCTATGGGGAATGCAGGGTTACAGGGATAGGGACTGGGTCTGAGTGGGCTGCTCTTCGGAGGGATGGACTTGACTCGATGGGCTGAATAGTCTGCTTTCACACTGCAGGGATTCTATGATTCTATGAATGCTCATTTATGTGAAGTAATGATTTTACAGACTACATTAAAAAATTAATTAATAGATGCTTAGTCAACAATGAATATGAACTACTTAAACGCGTGACAGAGTTCTTAAAATTGTATTTAACACCGAATACTGTTAAAACAGGCACAATAGTTGACATCATTTAGTGAATATATGGTCAGACTAAGTAATTTTTGTAGCCATTTATTGCATTGTTCTAACATTATTCCTCTTTGAAATACACTGAAGCTATTAATCTGTTTACTGTCATCCTGTGAAGTTCATTGAATTTTGAGTGCTTTGTTCACTTTTTGAATTAATACAGTACCTGCTTTCTTTCCATCTGAGGCTGAATGCATTGATGTAGTTGCCATGAAAGCACCTTCAGGGCTCCCCTAATGGCTTAGAAAGTTTATCTCAGCAGCTGAACAATGCATGCCAGAAAGGTCCCAGACTTCACCCTGAGACTATGATGAGTTTGCTGATCTGAGCTAGCATAAAGCAGGGGACACTGTAATTGATATGTTGAACATGAAATTTGAAGAAAGTACAACCACCAATGTTTCTGCTCGAAAGCACCATCCACTGACCCTTGTTGAAACAGTAGACATTGACCTTTACTGAAAAGCATAAGACTGCAGCACATTGCTGTTGCCCCACAGTTTCATTTCATGGGAACACAGATCAGAGAATTGCATGCAAAGGGCCTCTTCTCTGACTATAAGACTATAAAAATATAGGAACAGGATTATATCATTCAGCCCATCAAGTCTGGTCCACCATTTGATCATGGCTGGTATATTCCTCACTCCATTCTCCTGCGGAGAACCCTGTGACCCTTTGTCCTCTTACTAATCAGGAATCTATCTCTCTCTTAAACACACTCAATGACTCAGCCTCCACATTCCTCTGTGACAATGAATTACACAGATTCACCACCCTATGGCTGAAGGAATGTCTCCTTATCTCAGTTCTAAAGGTTTGTTCCTTCACTCTGAGGCTGTACCCTCAAGTCCTAGTTTTTCCCACAAGTGGAAACATCTTCACCACATCCACTTTATCTAGGCCTCTCAGTATTCTATGAGTTTCAATCAGAGTCATCCCCATCCCTCTAAACTCCATCAAGTACAGAGCCAAAGTCCTCAACAACTTCTCGTCTGATAGGCTTTTAATCCTCAGGATCATTTTTGTAAATCTCCTCTGGAGCCTTTCAAGGCCAGTACATCCTTCCTTTGATATGGACGCATAACTGTTCACAACATTCCAACAGAGATCTGACTAGAGCCTTATACAGCTTAAATAGTACATTTCTGCCCTTCTGAGATGAATAATAACACTCTCTTTGCCTTCCTAATTGCTAACTGAACCAGTATGTTAACCTTAAGAGAATCCTGAACTGGGACTTCCAAGTCTCTTTGTACTTCAGATTTCTGAAGTTCTTCCCCAGTTAGAAAATAGTCTATGCCTCTATTCTTCCTGCCAAAGTGCATAACCTCACACTTACCCATATTGTATCCCATCTGCAACTTCCTTACCCACTCTCCCAGACTGACCAAATCCTTCTGCAACCTCTCAGCTTCTTCAAAACTACCTATCCTTCCACCTGACATTCTGTCATCTCAAACTTAGCAACAATGCCCTCTGTTCCATCGTTCAGATTGTTAATGTATAGCATAAATAGTTGTGATCCCAACACTGACCCTTGTGGAATTCCACTGGTCACCAGGTGCTATCCTGAAAAAGACCCCTATATCTCTACTCTCTGCCTTCTGCCAGTCAGCCAATTCTCTATCCATGCCAGTATCTTGCCCCTAACACCATTGGTTTGTATCTTATTTAGCAGCCTCCTGTGCGGCACTTTGTCAAAGGCCTTCTGGAAATCTAAGTTGATCATGTTCACTGGCTCTCCTTCATCTAACTTGCCTAGTACCTTGTCAAAGAATTCTAACAAATTTGTCAAGCATGGCCTCCCCTTTACAAACCTATGCTGACTCTGCCCTATTTTATCATTCACTTCCAAGTATTCCACAATCTCATTCTTAATCATGGACTCTAAAGTCTTACCAACAACTGAGGTCAAGCTAACTGGTCTATAGTTTCCTGTCTTCTGCCTCCCTCACTTCTTAAACAGGGGTGTTATATTAGCTATTTTCTCCCTGGACCCTCTCTGACTTCAATGATTCCTGAAAGATCACCACCAATGCTTCTACACATGCCTCAGCTATCCCCTTCAGAATTCTGGGGTGTAGTCCATCTGGTCCAGGTGATTAATCCATCTTTAAATCTTTCAGCTTCACCAGCATCTTCTCCTGAGTGATGGCCACTAGACTCTCCTATGCCCTCTGACTCTTCTGAAGTTCTTGTATGCTACTGGTGTCCTCTGCTGTGAAAACTAATGCAAAGCACCTATTCAGTTCTTCTGCCATTTCTTTATTCTCCATTACTACTTGTGCAGCATCATTTTCCAGTGAAACAATGTAAACTCTTTCCTGTCTCTTGTCTTTTAGCTATCTAAAAACATTCTTGCAACCTTCTTTTACATTACTAGCTAACTTATTCTCACATTTCATCTTCTCCCTCCTTATAATTTTTTTAGTTATCCTTTGCGGGTTTTGAAAGGCTGCCCAGTCCTCTGGCTTCCCATTAATCTTCACCATATTGTATGCTTTTTCTTTTGTTTTTATGTTACCCCTGACTTCCTTTGTCAGCCATTGTTGCCTCGTCCTCCCCTTAGTATGTTTCTTCCTCCTTGGGATGAATTTGTGCTGTGCCTTCCAATTTACACTCAGAAACTCCTGCCATTGGTGTTTCAGTGTCTTCCCTGCCAGTCTTCTCTTCCAATCAGCTCTGACCAGCTCCTCCTTCATGTCAGTTAACTTTTCTCAATTGTAATAGTGTTACATCTGATTCCAGCTTCTCCCTTGTTGTTTGACATATTGAATGAAACAGCTCGAAATCAGAAACAATACATTTGGACTTGCTGTCCATTCTGTACATCGTGGGAGCAGAGATCATAACATCGAGCCAATGTTATCACAGTCATTGAGGTATAGATTACTTCCCTTTGCTCTCTTACATTTTGGGTCAGAGTAACCGGCTGAGACAGGCTGGTGGCAGTCGGAAACCTGTTTGTAACTGAAGCAGGCTTTGTCGAAGCTCTTTCATTTATTGATGGCCTTCAGACTCAACACCAGATCCCCTGGTCAATCAAAGAGGGAGAGCAGAAAGACAGCAGAATTTGTCAGAAGAAGTTTAAAGGTCCCCCATGAGGGTCAGAGTGGCTGAATCTGAGCATATTGATTCCTTCAGCAACTACAGGAATGAAAAATTGTCGGAAAATTGTCCCTGGGTCTCTGACTCTTACCTGGAGGTATGCCTGTAGGAACTGAGAAATTGAAGAGAGTTGATAGGATTGTAGAAAGACTCTAGTCTCTCATATCAAGCAGGGATGTTTATATAAATGGCTGAGGAAGTGAGCAGGACGTGCACATTCCTTCGGAGACAGTCCACTAAGAGATTCAATGAGCTCAGGAGGACAGAGAAGATGAGTAGGATAACAATTGTCAAGCCCCACTATCTGACTTCTCCAGCATTCTCCTGCACAGTACACCTCAGAAAAACACATCTTGTAGATCAACTCATTCTTCTATGTCTCTCGGCACTTCTTCACATCTAGAATCCATAGCCCGCCCTCAGCATCATCCCTAGCTCTTTGGCCATCTAACACTGCTGCCTCACAGTCACATTTCACAAATATTGTCCTTTCCTCATCTCCGCATAATCCATCACCAACATTCATAACTTGTAGAAGTAAACTGTGCAGAACTGCCAGGAAGGCAGATTACCTGGGGGTACAATGGTGGAGAGCATAGTCTCCAGTGAAAGCTTCATTGATGGTCATTGCCAAAGTGCACCACTTGGTGCACTAGAAAGAAAGACTCATTCTAGGAAGCTGCATATGTCAGGCCTCCAAAGGGACTGGTGCTTAGACACATCAGGAAAGCTGATAATCATCCTATAGACCCTCTGTTGGTTGTTCTGTCTCCTTCAAGTTGGATCTCTGTGTCCACCCGCTCTGTCCAGTAGCGCAGCATATAGATAAGGAGCAGACTGGTGCAGCTGCTGCTGTGATCAAAGGTGCTTTTGGTGTTGCTGATGCTGCTTCTCTTTGTCATCAGAGGTCCAAGATATCGGCTGCTGCTATGCTGCAACAAAGGATGGTAGCAGCATGGTGCTCATCAAGGTGAGGGAAGTCTAAGAAAAGAGAATCAACTTCCAAGAAATTGGAAATGACTAGTACAGCCGTAAAAACATGCACTCAGAAGTGCTGTGAGCGGCGGCATCTGACCAAGGCATGGCTACAGCTATTCAGTTTCCCTTTTTGTAGGTTTCCCAACCTGTCAATTACATTGAAATATCATCTTCCACTGTGCTGATCCTGGTAAGTTCCACACATCTCCAGAAACTTCTATTAAAAACAGAATGCTGGTTAATTCGCAGTTCGCTCGACAGATTCATGGGGATTGCCATTTGCCTGCGTACCCACCCAGATTAAGTGAGGGGTTTTGCTTCTGAAGTGAGAGGTATCATGATATGTTTCTGTGCCAATGTCAGTTTTCAGTGCTGAACCTTCTTGTGACCAGTCTGGCTTTGCTACCTGTGCTTTGAAAGTTAATTGACCTGAAACATTAAGTTGGTTTCGCTCCCCTCAGGTACTGCCTGACCCGCTGGGTATTTGCAGCATTTACTATTTTTATTTCAGATTTTCAGAATCTGCCTTGTTTTGCTTTTAACTTTTTAACTTTGTTCCTTTCAGTTTCACAATCTCCCTCAGATTTCATAGAATTACATGGAATAAAAACAGGTCAGTCAGTCTTGCAGATGCCATTGTTTATGCTTTGCAGCAGCCTTCCCTAACTCCTCTTGTTCTAATCAATGGGAGGCTGTAACATTGGATGATTACTCCAGAGGCCCAGGCTAATGATCTTGGGACACTGATTTAAATGATGCCCGCAAGACCATATCAATTATTGTTAGAAACACATCTGGCTCACTGAACCCCTTTAGGGAAGGAAATATGCAGTGCTTGTTTGGCTGACATGTGACTTCAAATCTATGTTAATTTCAGAGACAATTAACTACCCTCTAAAATGGCAACAAATACTGACCATGCCAGTGATACCTACGCTATGTGATAGAAATTTTTTTAAAAAAACCTGTCAATATTTCTTTATATAGAGATGGAAGGTCTATTCATTATATATTCTATACTGCTTGTGGATTGTACATTTTAAAACCTATGTAGGTATGTATGGGTTACTTTTGCAAAGGATTTTCTTTGTCAAATGAAAAAAGCATTAATTATTTCCAGAATTATGACCTAATCCAGTATTTGGCAAAGTGAGTGAGTGTGGATCTGTAGTATTAACAGAAAGAGTTTTATACTATGTTGTTTATGATAGGTACAGTAAACATCTAAAGTAATTAATTTTGTTTTCCATTCAGAACTATCTAAAATGAGCAAATTTCTTTGTAATTCAAACTCCAGTGTTGAGTTTAGAAAATAGTTTAAATTCCCTCTTAGAGAAGAATTCAGGGTACTTAAAGGAATATGTTACCACTGAAGATGTGTTTAATTTATGACATTTTCAAACCAGGACAGTTTGGCTAGAAGTCTACAGGCTTCTAAAACTGGGGGAAAAAAAACAGGATCTCAGATTTGTGGAAATGGTCATGTCAGCAGATTTGGAAAGTACTCATTGAACTATCTGCACAGTTCAGGGCCAAGAAACTTTCAGGAAGACAAATAAGTAGAACTGAAATGACTTGATATATGGGTTTAAATTTTCCTTGGACTCAAGTATCTGCAATGAATAGTGTGATAAATGTGTTGCAACTTTGTTCTGCTGTGTGTTTTTGATCTTGCTAACTGTCTTTGATACTTAGATGGCGTGTACCTTTCATTTCTCCTTTTATGTAATAAACTTCTGTTCTAGTGTTAAAGGAAGACTACAGCCGCATTTGCATTTGTATCAGTGATTAATCTCTATGTTAACTAACTAAACATGAAGTGGAATCAAACTGGATTTCATTCTGGGATCTGACTTGTCCAGTATTACCATCAGCCAAGATCATGACAACATTCTTTTTGCCTTAAATGTTTATCCAGCCTCTCCTCAAATGTTGAGCTGAACTGCTTTTTGTAGTAGAGCTAATAGGAACTGCAGATGCTGGAGAATCTGAGATAACAAGGTGTAGAGCTAGATGAACACAGCGGGCCAAGCAGCATTAAAGGAGCAGGAAGGCTGATGTTTCAAGCCTAGACTTTTTCTGAAGAAGTGTCTAGGCCCGAAACGTCAGCCTTCCTGCTCCTCTGATGCTGCTTGGCCTGCTGTGTTCATCCAGCTCTACACCTTGTTATCTCTTATGCCCTTTATAGTAGTCAGTTTCACGTTCTAGAGATTCTCTGAGTAAATAGTTTTCTCCTTAATTCCCTGTTGGGTTTATTAGTGGCTGTCTCATATTAATATCCCCACTTTTCATCTACTTTACATGTTGGAAGATCTTCTCTATGCCAGTCCTTTCGTCATCTCAAGCACCTCTATCTGGTTACCCCTTGATTTATCAGAATTCAAAAGGCG
The DNA here is from genome assembly GCA_024137785.1 of Ginglymostoma cirratum. Lineage (NCBI taxonomy): Eukaryota > Metazoa > Chordata > Chondrichthyes > Orectolobiformes > Ginglymostomatidae > Ginglymostoma > Ginglymostoma cirratum. The sequence goes on along the minus strand of JAHRHZ010000013.1, from coordinate 11,983,447 downwards.
TTAACAACTTTTAATATAACTCCATAAATCATGCTTATTAATCCATTAACCCACTAATTCGTGGTTATAATACTAACTGCAGATTTCCATGTACTAGCCAGCCCCAATTCAAACTGATTCAGGGGTTCGCTACCGCATCAAGTTATAACCACTTCAATTTGTGGTTACACCCCACTTGAAAGTGCATTCATGCATAACGCGCTATGTAAACAACCCCATTTAAACAAGACCGACATTCCATTCAAAGGTGCAGTCAGGCATGACAGCTAACAAAACTGCTCAGACAGTAGAAGGGTCTAGGCCTGAAATGTCAGTCTTCCTGCTCCTCTGGTGCTGCTTGGCCTACTGTGTTCATCCAGCTCTACACCTTGTTATTTCTGTACAGGATGAAACCTTTTTGCACCCCCACACCAAAAACAATGTTATTTGATATTAAAGTCCAGCTGAATAGCTGCTGTTACCAAGTCGTTTATCTTCTCCCTCCAGCTAGACTAACTCTAAGTATCAGTCAAAGGTGATAATTGGATAGCCCTGCAGACTTTTCCTGTATATTATGTAGCTAAGTTCTTGTTCCAAGTTTTTATTCAACATGTATATAAAACTTTATCCCACTAATAGAACTAACAAACGCTATGCAGCATACGTAAGCAACATTTAATTTACCAGCAAAACTAACGGCGTTATGTCCAGACCTGCACAACCTTGAACAAATGAATAATAGCAAATAAAACCCACAGATGGACACAACCATGAAAGTAACTAAACAAGACTAACACCTTTTGAATTATGCAAGGACAAACCAGACAGACACTCTAATCTCATTAAAATAATCATTAATACTCAACAATAACCAGTAACATTTAGCACATGTTTAAACCAACTCCGATTTCCTGCAAGACAGTTTTTGTACAATGAGAGATAACAAGCATGGGGTTTAGGCCCGAAACGTCGAGTTTTCCTGCTCCTATGATGCTGCTTGACCTGCTGTGTTCATCCAGCCCCATGCTTGTTATCTCGGATTCTCCAGCATCTGCAGTACCTTTTATCTCTGATACAAGTTTTTGTACAATGTCTACTGCTTAACACTCAACTGTTAGAATGTTAATGTATGCCTGAATTCTGTATGAAATGGTTGCTTTCAAGCTATGATTTTGGGGAATTCTATTTTGCCTTACACCGTGCTGCTGTGAAGGTGCAATAAAGAAGCTATTTTTGCCACTCACTGATCCTGGTCGTCTGGTTCTTTGAACGCGATCTCACACCCTCCACAATCTTTTCTAAAGAAAATGGCCGCAGGCTATTCAATCTTTCCTGATTCAGATCAAGTCACTAAAACTGCCTTTATGTAGCTTTTGAAAACAAATAGGTCAGTTACAGAGAGATAGTGAGAGCTGCAGATGCTGGAGTCAGAGATAACACAGTGTGGAGCTGGAGGAACACAGCAGGCCAGGCAGCATCAGAGGAGCAGGAAAGCTGACATTTCAGGTGAGGACCCTTCTTCAGAAAAAATGAAGAAGGGTCCTGTCCTGAAATGTCAGCTTTCCTGCTCCTCTGATGCTGCCTGGCCTGCTGTGCTCCTCCAGCTCCACACTGTTATCTAGGTCATGTTACAGTTAACTCAGATTCCCTACAGTGTGGAAACAAGCCCTTCAGCCCAACAAGTCCACACCAACTCTCAAAACATCCCACCCAGACCCATTCCCCCATAACCCACACATCCCTGAACACTATGGGCAATTTAGTATGGCCAATCCACCTAGCCTACCCATCTTTGGACAGTTGGAGGAAACCCGAGCACCTGGAGGAAACCCACGCAGACACAAGGAGAATGTGCAAACTTCACACAGACAGTTGCTTGAGAGTGGAATCAAACCTGGGTCCCTGGTGCTGTGAGGCTGCAGTGCTAACCACTGAGCCACCATGCCACACCTGTTTTATTATGATTTCAGAACTTCTAACTCATTCAACTTCAGGCCATCATAGCCTTTCATTATATTGAGTTCTGATCTTCATATTCATTATTCTGAGTGATGTCCAAGAAAGTTGTACACAGGTTTAAAATAATTTCTCTGTGTTTCAATTTTATCCCTGTAGAAATTAACTCAATGCTTCGGTTTTTTTTGCTTTTACAACTGCATCAACCTGCAGCAGACATGTGATTTGATTTTACCATTGTTACTTGTTCCATTCATGTGCTTTAGATGTATGTTAAAATCTTACAATTACAGCAAAAAAATCATCTGGATTATTTTTCTTCCAAGAAATGATTTGCATTCATTTTCAGTGGTTTGACCTGTTGACAATCCTTCTGTTAAGTCATCTTCAAAGCCCTGAACTGAATGGCTTGTTGATTTTGAATTTGTGAAACTGACCTTTGAGTGATAAATAGATAATTTGAGAAGAGATGCTTGAAGTATCAGTTTAAAGGGAACTGTGCCACTCTCCCCATGTCCCCCTAAAGGTGGCAGCTTCCTCTGATATTATAGAATGGATATGCAATTCTTTTTGGAGGAAAAGGGAATAATTTGATTGCAACACTGCACATAATTTAAGTAATTATTATGGCTAAATTGTAATGGAGTAATTTAGGTCCGAGATAGCAGCAAGTGCGACAAAGGCATTTTTCGTAAATCGGGGTACATATGTAGGAAAATTGCATCATCAAATGACTGCAGGGCCAAGCATTTCCAATATTGTACAATGTAACAGCATACTGTTAACTAACCTTAAATATGGCAGGCAAAGCCAGCTATCACAAGGAGAAAGGAACAAAAAGACAGTTAATGAAGATTTGATGCATTCAATGCACTGCCAATATGCCTCAGCAGCACTTTTTTGTGGAGTGTCTGTAATTTGTATTAAGACTGATTTTAAACACAGGGGGGTCCTATGATGCTGCTTGGCCTGCTGTGTTCATCCAGCTCTATACCTTGTTATCTCGGATTCTCCAGCATCTGCATTTCCTATTATCTCAGATCATAATACGCTATTCATTCTCCATGCCTTGTCCCATTTAGGCAATCAACCTGTAAAGTTAGTGCTAACACAGTGTGGAGCTGGAGGAACACAGCAGGCCAGGCAGCATCAGAGGAGCAGGAAAGCTGACTCTTCAGGTCGGGACCCTTCTTCAGAAATCACATCAGATATCAACAGAAATGTCTGGACAAAAACAAGCCAGCTCGGCAAGCAAGTCAACAACCTCACAATAAGGTAAAAACTGACACCCTTATCACACAACTGTTGTAGAAGCACTTATTACTGCAGGATCAGTTTCACCTTAACAATGTCTAATTCTTACCGAAGTCTTTGGAACTGCACTCCGAATGATCCAATATTAAAATACAATCTAAGCGCTGTTTTTGGGGCGAGATTGCAGGTTTAAAAGACAGCAGCTCAAAATGCCTCTCCGTCATAGTGAAAGTACTTTGTGATTTTATTTGAATAGCCCTTTGGAAATGTAAGGTGCCTCGACAGGTATGGGACTGGGACACTTTTGAGGGGAGTCACTTACCCTTTTGGGAAGGGGTGGGGAGGGTACAGGCACAAATCTGGGTGAGCCAGGTACCCTTGAGTGTTTTAGGGAGCCTTGGGAGAGGGGTTTGAACGTGTATCCTGGAATAATCTATTTTGCAGAAAAAGACCTTTCAGCCCATAGCATCTGCACCAACCCTCTGACAAGCACCTCACCCAGACCCATGACCCCTCCCTATCCCTGTAACCTGTCTGATTTCCCATGGCTAATCCACCTAGCCTGCACATCATCTGGACGTCCACAGAGCAATTTCACACAGCCAATCCAGCCACCATATGTTTGGACCCTGGGAGGAAACCAGACAGACCTGGCAGAAACCCACACAGACACTGGAAAAGCGTGCAAACTCCACGCAGACATTCACTGGAGGCTGGAATCGAACACGGTCCCTGGTGCTGTGAGGTGGCAGTGCTAACCACTAAGCCACCCTACCATCTTTCATATCAACTGTAACAGTAACAGATTGTTAACAGTAGAGAAACATGCCTTTAAAGATCATAAACCCTTTGGAAATATCAAGCTATCAGAGAAGCGCCAAATTTGCCAAAAGGTGCCAAATGTGTTTTTTCAAATGAGAATGCTTGGCTCAATAGAGTATTCTTAAATATAACTTTAATTAATCAAACTTCATTGTTTCTCCCACGTAAATGTTTAGGAGAGAATACAAGTCAATACAGCGAGAATTTACATGGTAGGTGAAGGTGGAAAGGGTGGTGAAAGGAACTATGGGCTAGTGTGAGTTGGTACAAAGTCGGTACTGCTCTCATGAGTGGTCCTGGAAAATGGATTGAAGGGCATAGTTTAGTTAAGGGGATATGAGAGACAATGGGAAATGGGTAGAGGGCATTAGATTGTGTGGATTCACATGGATAGGCGTGGAGGGGGATGTGGATTGTGAGGGGCATGCATATGCGTGGACTAAAGAAATGTTTACTGTCATTCTTTTCTTCAGTCTAGACACAATACTGGACCACCATAACAGTTTTCAACCCATCTTGCCTCAGGAACTGGCAGCCTGTTCCCCTCTTCCTGGGTCAAATCCGGCCCTTTCCCAACCCAGGACAGAGGAAGGGAACTGCGGGTGGCCATTCTTAAAGATTGGGGTTACGGAATCCCAATTCAAATGGGAATGCTTCAGTTTCTGTACACTCCAAGGGGAAAAATCAGGGCAGCATCATCTTTTCAACAAGTCAGGTTATAAGTGAGGATGCAATTGCCATCAACAGTCAGAACATGGGAACATGCCTGAGGTATCCTAGCTGGGTGTCCTCATTGTTAACTAGGCCTGTACTGACAAAATTAACTCACTCTATAAGTCCAATGACTCCTGCAGTTCCCTTGACTATATTTCCTCCCAGTTTTTTTTACTTTAGGAAATCTATCCCAATCTCCTGGTGTCTCAATTTCAGCTGCATCAGTTCTACTGAAGCCATCATCCAATGTTTCTGATATCTTTTCCTTTTCCCTCCACTGAAGATTATCCTCACTTCTGCTCTTATGCCCTCATCTCCCTTCTGGAATGATGAGTGTGCTCCCTTTGTCATTACCTTTCATCCACTACCCTCCACTTCCAATTAATCATCCTCTATCATTGGCACCACCTCCAGTGAGACCATCACCAAACGCATCCACCTCTCCAACTGGAAGCTAGAAAGAGGAATAGGCCAATTTAATCCTTCAAACTTGTTCTGCCATTCCATTAGATCATGGCTGATCTGTGACCGAACTCCATATACTCCCCTTGTTGATTTCCCTGAATACATTTAGCTAACAAAAAAGTTATTAGTCTCAGTTTTATAATTAAGAATGGATCTTGCATCAACTACCATTAGCAGAAGTGAATTCCAGATTTTTGAACAAGGAAGAATTTCCATATTTCCCACCTTAAAAAATTGGCTCTAATTCATTTTTGACTATAGAGGAGATCCTGATGGGTGTAGATAGGGTTAATAGTAGGTGCCTTTTCCCAAGCATGGGGTATTTCAAGACTAGGAGGCACATTTTTAAGGTGAGTGGAGAGAGATTTAAAACCGACATGAGGGCCAACTTTATTACACAAAGGGTGGCTCATGTGCAGAATGAACTTCCAGAGGAAGTGATGGATGTGGGCCCAGTTACATTGTCTAAAAGACATTTGGATAAGTACATGAATGGGAAAGGTTTGGAGGGGTTGTAGGCCAGGAACAGGAAGGTAGAACCAGTTTAGTTTGGGATTATGTTTGGCATGGACAGTTTGGACAGAAGGATCTGTTTCCGTGCTGTATGACTCTATGGCTCTGTACTATTAACCCTGCATTCCCCACAAGTTTCTCCCAATCAACCAAAGCTATCCACTTAATATCTGGAAAACTTCAAACAAATCATTTTTTAACTTTTCAGACTTAAGGAAATACAGTCTTAATTTGTGTAATCTTTTTATTCGACCTTGAAGTTCCAAGTACTATATCCCAAATCTAGCCTGCAGTCCTTCCAGGGACAATATATCCTTCATAAATGTGATGCCCAGAAGTATCCACATTCCCTCAGTGTAGTCTAAGCAATGTTTTATGTAGCTGAAGAATACCTTCTCACCTCCGGATTCTAATTTTCTAGATGTACAGGCCAGCACTTCACTAGAATTCCTGATTATTTTCTGTAGCTGTTTATGACATTGTAATGATCAATATACCTGGGTCTCCAAAGCTCTTTGGATCTCCACTGCTTTAAGTTTCCGCCGTTTGGAAAATTCCCCATTTAATCCTTTTTAAATCCAAAGTGGATGCCCTCACATTTGCTCACAATGAAGTCAATTCTTCACAGTTGCATCTAATCAATTTATCTATTTATATTTCTATATATTTCTGTAGCTGTCTCTGTGGTCCATTAAGCTTCAAGTCTCCCCACATTTGCGTTGAGCCCCTTTCACTACTTTCGATGTCCCCATTTTCTATCTAATCTCTCCAGAGCTTCCTATGTGCTATTTGGTTCTAAATTCTCCACATGTAGAGGCCAGAGTAACAATGACCTATTTGAAATCCTCCCCCACTTGCTTCAAGTGCTCCCAGTCCCCTCCAATTCGCTATCAGGTCCCAGCCTACTATCTCCAATTATCCTCTATCACTGTCACCATTCACTCAATGACCTAGTGCAATGAGGCCCAGCCCCAGAACTGAGCTGTCCATATTCCCCATGATGCAATAGAGTGACCCCCTGAGAAGCATTCTGTTAGTGATTCGATCCCTATGACTGACCGTGATCGATCCCCTGCGCTGACCCAGCACAACGGCCTCAACGACCATGGCTGGTACACTGAATGATCTCTCAACAACGCATTGACCAGTTTAGATGGAATCCTCAAACTGCTTTCATTTGACCTCGAAGTCTGACTGCGGCTCAATCCCTGGATTTATTTGGACCAAATGCTGGATTGACTGTGACCAATCCCCCAGAATGAACTCACGCAGATCCTTGGCTGGCCTGTTGTGGTTCTTGTTCACCACATGAGTCCCTTTGACTTTCACACATTGCCATGTTCTTCAAACACAAAGCAGTATGTATCCCAGGTGAACTGCTGGTACATGCTGCAGCTCTGATGTTGATGCTGCACAGAGATGTGTCCAACCCTTCTCTGACTGATGTATTTACACTTCAGTGTTAAAACCCACCAGAAGATGCCTGCTTTTCCTTGTGTGCTAAAAACCAAGTTAGTCAACAGAAGCTGCCTGCCCATAACTCAGCACTAAAGAATTTTAGTGCTAAAAAGTAATCTGAGATATAAAGATACCTGGGCCCATGTCAGCACTAGAAACACCTAAAAGAGACATAAGAAGCCACTGTTCCTCTGCACAAAACAACTGCTGCAAGTATACAAATCTTAACTCTCCCACAGCTCCAATGCTTAAGTCAAATTTTGCCTGAAATCACAAGATGTTTTGAAACTAGTGCTTTTCCGACGCCAAGTTGTGTGGATGAAAGGCTGAGGAAGAGTGTGACCATTGACCATAGAGACACCACGTGCAGAAGAAGCAGTTCCAGGTAAAGAGAATCTAAATGGTCAACACAGGCATTCCTTGAGCTATAATGGATTCTGATGGGACAAGTCACCAAGTATCTATGCTGTTTTGCACCATCTAATTTGTTGATTTCAGAGAGGAAGATTGGGAATGTGATGCTAATACAATGAGTTGCGCAATTAATGAGATATAAATGAATACAAATAGGTTTCTTAATATCTGATAGCAAGAATTTGCCATCTAAAACCTGAGACACAATTGTGAGTTTCTTTACTCATTGTCAAGAATCTGATCTTTTGAATCTCACCTAATTGAGTCCTCTCACTTGCTTTTATTCTCACCACCTCAGAGAGAGGGAAAATCTGCCAAGAATCATTTTGTCATGGGCGAATGTAAATATCTGGCTTCCTACCCTATTATCTGAGTCAATAATGAATACAGTGTAGAGCTAAGGTCCTAATAGATCCCTCCGGACATTCCTTGTCACATCCCGTCAGTTAGAATACTGAGTCATTTTTTCTACTCCCTGATTCCTTTTCCTTAGCTGACTTCCACATCAAGTCAATAATGTTCCTTCAATTTAGTTAAAATGTTCTTGTGAGCACCTTTATCAAATGCCCCTGGACATCCACATAAATAACATCCATAAACACTCCCATATCCACAACTTTCGTTACCTCCTCACAAAATTTAAACAAGATTTATCAGTAATGATCTGTTCTTTATAAATCCACATTGGCTGTCGCTGATTAGCTGAATATTTTCAAAGTATTCAGTTATTCTATACTTCATTATGGGAGCAAGTAATTTCCTGACAACAGACATTAGGCTAACCGATCAATGATTCCTTGATTCCCTTTTCTTGTCTTACTTAAATGATAGAATGACATGTACAATTTTTAAACCTAAGATGACAGTTCCTGAATTGAGTCTTCTCTTTCAGCATCCTGAAGGGACTGTTCCCTCTCCAACACACCAGTCTGCTTTAATCACCCCCTGTAGTCTTTTCTCCTCAATAATTTTCTGATGCAAACACAGAAAATGCAACATCAAAGACGCTAAGTCAATGCTAGAGTGTGTTGTGTGGCATGTGGCTGCGTGATATACATTCTGTCACCAGGTATCCTGGAGATCCTCCTATTTATTTTTCCAATAGATTTGCAATCTGATAATTTGCTGATCATCTGTGTGTTTTCTCTGTAGAGACATTGGCAGGAGGACCATCCAACCCCTTGCCATCATTCCTTTAAATCCTGAGGCTTCAATAGCCAGGACAATTTCTTAAGGACCTTGGTTCATGGCTCCTCAGCACCTTCATGAACAATGGCCAGGATTCGGCAAAGCTTTCATGGGTTATGTTTAAAAGCTCTTACCCCTTTCCTCAATCCCCCCTCCACTTAGAGAACTAATGGGCCACAATAATAATGGAAAATCTTGAAATGCTTAATACAAAATTTCAGAAGTCTTCTTAGATAGACTCACTACTCTCACAATCAGGTGCTGCTACTCATCACTTTATTAACAGGATCTTTACCCTAGTTCACTTCTCTTAATCTGACTGATTTAAACACACAAACAATGAAAAAGTGGATCAAGGAAAGAATAACAATATAATCTCATAAAGGTGAATATCAATCAAAGCTAACACTCTACTTCAGCCTATATAAGTAGACCCCTACAGAATTAATCAATCAGTGAGTCTTGAAGCTCAGTGAAGCATTCATACTGAGGCCATCTGGCAATGATATCAACAGAAACATAAGGTCAGGTATCTCTTTCTTCAGATGCTTTCATAGCAGCACAAATTTCAGAATAGATTTCTTCTTCTTGATCCCTTCAAGACTATGATTATTAACTTGTGCTTTTGCTACAGAAGTCAGTAACATCCATCAACACAAAGTAAGAAAATTCTTTGCCAAATTTAACCCATGTCTCTATCTGTCTGTCTTTCCATCTCTCTCTTTGGAAGTGGTGTGTCCAATTCTGCTAAAGTTATCAGCCCTGAGAGAATACTAGCTGCTTACTGAGATCTATCCCACACCAGAAGAACAACAGGACCAGATCAACAGCAAATCTCCCACCAGAAATTCAAGATCAACATTAGAATGTATAATTACTTTATCTGTATCCTGTAACATTTTCAATTACACCAGCCCTCACTCTGCGCCTTGTATTATTTGCTTGCATTTTATGGCGTGTATATGTCATAGAATTTGGGACAGGTTTTTGAAGATTTCTAAAAAGATTTATACATGACTTGAGTAAGTTTACAAAAAATTAACTCCTTAATTTTGATTAACTCAGAGTCTAGCTTGTTTTTCATCACTTTAGTGCATGTTCAAATGCATGTTAAATTGGGGGAGAAAAACACATCTGTTTAAAAATTCAAACCTCTGTTATACTGATCTCAGGAGTGCACATACACACACACACACATAGAATCCGTACAGTGTGAAAACAGGCCCTTCGGCCCAACAAGTCCACACCGACCCTTGGAGCATCCCACCCAGACCTTATAAACCACCTAAGCTACATATCCCTGAACACTACTGACAATCTAGCATGGCCAATCCGTCTAACCTACACATCTTTGACTGTGACAGAAGACAGAAATCTATTCACCGCCTTCACTATTGATAGTAAAATTAAGGTAAAGTCACTATTGTCCTGCTGGACGACAGGGCCTCTCCCTCATTAGAGAGTGAACACAGTGATGGTTTAACTTGAGGGTCAGCATACCTCAGGCCAGGGAGAAGTTAAGAAGAAGAATTATTTTTAGTAGCCTCAGCCAGTGCAGGAATTGAATTCACACTTAACATCCCTCTGCACACCAGCCAACCAAGCTAACCAACCCCTTGATTTTTGACCATTCACGCCTGCAATTTAAATGCACAGACGACAATTGCAATTCAAAGTAGGAGCTAAATTATCGCTAGACGAGTTTAAAAAGTGTCAGTACAGTTCTTTTGTGGTTTTCAATGTAACAATGCTAACATGTTAAAATGTCTACTGTTGAAGTCAGTGTGTTAATAGACCAGAGTGAGGTAACTTGGGATAGCTTAACAGTCAAAGAGTTAAAAGAATGTCGCTAGGCATCTGGAGTTAGAGTTCTGCCGCAGAGCAAGGAAAATTGAAATTTTAAAACCTGCGGCCAGACATTTAGACTTTGAACCTGAAAAAACTGGAATGAACAGGCTTGTGTTAAAGAAAGCATTATAAAACAGCAGAATACACCTGGAATTCCAACATATAAAAGAGGAAGAGATAAGGTGTAGAGCTGGATGAATACAGCAGGCCGAGCAGCATCACAGGAGCAGGAAGGCTGATGTTTCAGGCCTAGACCCTTCTTCAGAAATGGGGGAGGGGAAGGGGGTTCTGAAATAAATAGGGAGAGAAGGGGAGGCAGATAGAAGATGGATAGAGGAGAAGATAGATGGAGAGGAGACAGACCAGTCAAAGAGGTGGGGATGGAGCCAGTAAAGGTGAGTGTAGGTGGGGAGGTAGGGAGGACGGACAGGTCGAGGGGGCGGGATGAGGTTAGTAGGTAGGAGATGGGGGTGGGGCTTGAGGTGGGAGGAGGGGATAGGTAGGAGGGAGGACAGGTTAGGGAGGCAGGGATGAGCTGGGCTGGTTTTGGGATGCGGTTGGGGGAGGGGAGATTTTGAAGCTCGTGAAGTCCACATTGATACCATTGGGCTGCAGGGTTCCCAGGCTGAATATGATTTGCTGTTCCTGCAGCCGTCGGGTGGCATCATTGTGGCACTGCAGGAGGCCCAGGATGGACATGTTGTCTGAGGAATGGGAGGGGGAGTTGAAATGGTTCGCGACTGGGAGGTGCAGTTGTTTAGTGCGAACTGAGCGGAGGTGTACTGCAAAGTGGTCCCCAAGCCTCCGCTTGGTTTCCCCGATGTAGAGGAGGCCACAATGGGTACAGCGGATGCAGTATACCACATTGGCAGATGTGCAGGTGAACATCTGCTTGATGTGGAAAGTCTTCTTGTGGCCTGGGATGGGGTGAGTTGGGAGGTGTCGGGGAAGGTGTAGCACTTCCTGCGGTTGCAGGGAAAAGTGCCAGGGGTGGTGGGGCTGGAGGGGAGCGTGGAGCAGACAATGAAGCCACACAGAGAGTGGTCCCTCCAGAAAGCAGATAAGGGTGGGGAGGGAAAGATGTCTTTGGTGGTGGGGTCGGATTGCAAATGGCGGAAGTGCCGGAGGATGATGCGTTGGATCCGGAGGTTGGTGGGGTGGTATGTGAGGATGAGGGGGATTCTGTTTTGGTTGTTGTTGCGGGGAGGGGTGTGAGGGATGAGTTGCGGGAAATGCGGGAGACATGGTCATGGGTGTTCTCGACCACTGAAGGGGGGGTGTTGCGGTCCTTGAAAAACAAGGACATCTGAGATGTACCGGAGTGGAATGCCTCATCCTGGGAGCAGATGCGGCGTAGGCGAAGGAATTGGGAATAGGGGATGGCATTTTTGCAGGAAGGTGGGTGGGAGGAGGTGTATTCTAGGTAGCTGTGGGAGTCGGTGGGCTTGAAATGGATATTGGTTTCTAGGTGGTTGCTGGACATGGAGACAGAGAGGTCCAGGAAGGAGAGAGAAGTATTAGAGATGGTCCAGGTGAACTTAAGGTTGAGGTGGAAGATGTTGGTGAAGTGGATGAACTGTTCGAGCTCCTCGTGGAAGCACGAGGCGGTGCCGATACAGTCATCAATGTAACGGAGGAAGAGGTGGGATCATTGTGAGAAACCGTGAGAAGTCCTGTACTGAGATGGAGCACTGAGAGCTGGCTTAGAAATTCTTGGGATCAAACATGTGATAAAATATTTGCTGATATAGACCTATACGATGTTTACTGGCTGAGATAAAGCACATCATAAAAGTATAGATAATTTCAAATCAACCTTTTCAGAGATGTTTTGACTCACCTTTAGAACAAGCAGGACATGAACCTGGGTCATCTGGAACACTATCACTGTTCTACAAGAGCCCTTAGCACAGATTTTTTTATTTAAATAAACAGCTTCGTTTTGCCACACGCAAAAGTCCAAAACACCATAGCAGTTTTTTTATAAATTAACTAATGTTAATGCCCAGTTTCTGTTATATCACAGCAAATATCTGATTCTAATTAGAATTAATCAAGATCAAACTGATGAGTATTTGAATTGCAGCATTTTCTCAATATGGATGTTGCGAGAGATATCTACAGTAAACACAAATGCTGAAATAATTGAATTTGCTTGCTCTCAGATGTTTTATTCAACTCTTTGTTGTATCAAGGAAGCTATTTCTAAAGGAATGGATGTAAATAAATATGGTGCTTTTATTCATCGTGAGACTGGAATCTATCAGGAGACAAAAAAATCCAGTAATTACATGGCTAAAATACTGATAGTCTGTTTTGAAATAATATCATTTGGTCCTAGTTTCTAACAAAGCCTAGCCCTATGCAAGCTGTACATCTCACATAGCCATTCTGTCAGTTTCACTGGCTTGACACTCCAACTCTAGGTTTTTCCCTGAGACCTGGGGTTCCTGTAAATGCAGGTACTTTGGAACAAGTGTGGGCCATTCAGCCCCTCAAACCTGTTACTTCATTCAATTAGATGATGATTAATCTGTATTTGAACTCCACTTACCCAACTTGGTTTTGGTTAAAAAAAAATTCAATCTCAGTTTGGAAATTTTCAATTGACTGAGTTTCAACAGTTTCTTGAAGCTGGGGATTCCAGATTTCCACTACCATTCATGTGAATAAGTACAGATTGACATCACCATGAATGGGTTTTAACTTAAAGCTTATTATTTCTTGTGGACTCCCCTAAAAAAAGAAATAACTTCTTTTAATGCTTCAAATCTTTTACACATCTTACACACTTTGGGGACACGTTTCCACACATTACAAATTCACAGTATTGATCGGATTGGTTAAATTGCAATAAGAAATGGAGATTTAAAATGTAAATGAGTTATTTCCAGGCTACGTGGGATCACTTTTTTGACCATTGTTTTTTGCTGGTTAAAGAAACAAGTCATTTGATTCAGGCCAGGTACCCAGAATTGACCATGCCCAGGTCTAAACTGTGAGGTTCCCCTAACTGCCATGTTTTTCATTGACTTCTTTTTATTCAAATAAAGTCAAATGTTAAAAATTAAATAAGGATTTATTTCTATTTCAAATAATACAGAAATAATTCTGAATATCAATGTCTGCTATAGAGTCATAGAACTGTACAGCACAGAAACAGACCCTTCCATCCAACTTGTCCATGCCAACCAGATACCTGAATCTAGTCCCATTTGCCAGCATTTGGCCCATATCCCTCTAAACCTTTCCTATTCATATACCTATCCAGATGCCCTTTAAAAATACCAGCCTCCACCACTTCCTCTGGCAGCTCATTGCATACACACACCACCCTCTGTGTGAAAAATTTGCCCCTTAGATCGCTTTTAAATTTTTCCCCTCTCACCTTAAACCTACGCCCTCTAGTTTTGGACTCCCCTACCTTGGGAAAAAGACCTTGGCTATTCATTCTATCCATGCTCCTCAAGATTTTATTAACTTCTATACGTCACCCCTCAGTCTCCAATGCTCTAGGGAAAATAACTCCAGCCAAACCCCATAGCTCAAACCCTCCAACTCCGGCAACATCCTTGTAAATCTTTTTCTGAATGCTTTCAAGTTTAAGAACATGTTTCCTATAGCAGGGAGATCACAATCGAACACAATATTCCAAAAGTATACCAATTGATCACTGGTTGGAAATTGAAAGCTGATGATGGTGCTAGAAAGGTATCACCAATTATCATAAAAACCCGAGATAACAAGCATGGGGCTGGACGAACACAGCAGGTCAAGCAGCATCATAGGAGCAGGAAAACTTGATGTTTCGGGCCTAAACCCTTCATCAGAAACCCATCTAGTTTATGGTGAAAAAAGCCTGTCATCCTTACTTGGCCTGGCCTACATCTGACTCAGACTCATAGCAATGTGATTGACTCTTAACTACCCCATGAAAGTTTCTAACAGGATACTCAGCAGTACCAAAGAAGCTACAAAGGAATATAGATAAGTTAAGTGAGTAGGCAAAGATTAGACAAATATGGGAAAATATGAAATTGTCCATTTTAGCAGACAGAATAAAACAAGAAGTGATGTCCGAATGGTGATATATTACAGAGCTCTGTGATGCAGAATGATCTGGGTATCTGGGTATCCATGAATTGCAAATGTTTATATGCAGACACTAAACTTAGTTAGGAAAGCTAATGGGATATTATCATTTATTGTGAGAAAAATAGAATGCAAAAATAGAAAAGTTATGGGTGGCGAGGTGACTCAATGGTTAGCACTGCTGCCTTACAACACCAGGAGCCTGGGTTAAATTCCACCTCAGGCGACTGTCTGTGTGGAGTTTGCACATTTTCCCCGTGTCTGTGTCGGTTTCCTCCGGTTGCTCCGGTTTCCTCCCACAGTCCAAAAATGTGCAGGTTAGGTGCATTGGCCATGCTAAATTGCGCATAGTGCCCAGGGGTGTGCAGGCTAAGTAGATTAGCCATGGAAAATGTGGGATTACCAGGAATATGGCAGAGGAGTGGGTCTGGGTAGGATGCTGTTTGGGGGTTGGTGGGGACTCAATGAGCCAAATGACCTGCTTCCATACTGTAGGGATTCTATATTTCAATTATGCAGGACTCTGGTGAGACCCCATTTGAAGAATTGTATTGGTCTCCCTTATTATAAAGAGAATGTAAATTCATTAGAAGAGATTCAGAAAAGGTTTACTGGCTTAATTATTTGGAAAGGCCAGCTTTACTAATGAGGAAAGGTCGGACAGGCTAGGCTTGTATCCACTGGAGATTTGAAGTGTAAAAGGTGATTTGATTGAGATATATAAGATCTTGAAGGAATTTCACAGGGTGGATATGAAAAAGACATTTCACCTTGTGCGAGGACCTTAAACTAGGGGTTACTGTTTAAATATAAAGGGAGTCATACATTTAAGGCAGAAATTAGGAGGGCCACATGTCTTTGCAACTCTCGTACTCAAAGGGCGGTGAATGCAGACTGAATATTTTTAAGGCAGAGGCAGTTAGATACTTTAAAAGCAGTATGGTGAATGGTCATTAGGAGTAGTCGGGATCCTTGGGGTAATCAAATCATCCATGATCTTATTGTATGCACATAATTTCTACATTTGTATGTAACTTATAGACTGGTTAATATGTCTACAAAGTCTTACTAACAGAATTAAGCCTTACAAACAATGTCCTAGACAACACCATTGCCATGCCTGGATATAATTTTTTAATCAGCAAGGGAATCAGGGCTTAAGGGAACAGACATGAAAGTGAAGTTGAGACTATTAGATCAGCCATGGTCTCATTGAATAGTGCAGCAGGCACGATGGGCCAAAGGGCGTTCTTTTGCTCCTATGCCTAGTGTCTCATTGATAGGGCAAACCCACCAGAGGTGGCAACACAGACATATGCAATTGGGAGTGAGCTCCCTGGGAGTTCTCGACATTGACTCTGAACCCTGACAAGACTCATGGCATCAACCTGGTCAAACGTGGACAAGGAAAGCTCCAGCTCCACCATGCACCCTCAATTGATGAATCAATACTCCTCCATGAGGAACATTAATTAGAAGACATTCTTAGTGTGAGAAACACATAAAATGGCTTCTGTGCAGCACTTCAATTTATACCAATAAGAGTAGCTTGACAGCACCAATATTGACTGAGCTGGAAAAGTCCTGACAGACAAACCTGACAGATTTTATGCAGCTGGTAACGAGGGAATCAAGAAATGGAACCACTTTTTGAATTCCTACTCACAAATCTACCTGTCATAACTGTTAATGACAAATAGGTAGGAATGACCACTTAAGTTCCATCTTCACACTGAGTATAGCCTCCATCATGTTATTTGGCACTACTCCTTGTGCTAACTAAGATAGATTCAGAACAGATCTAACAGATCAAAACTGAGTCTTCATGTGACCCTGTGGGTTGTCAACAGGAGCAAAACTGTATTAAACCACAATCTGAAATTTGTATTTCCTCATATAAGTGCCTGAAAGCATCCACATATGCTAATATTTTTGGATTGTGGACTGAAAGTGAGCAAAATGGGCATTGTTTTTAAAAGGCAGGATCATGTAAGGAGTTGTTTGCTTGATAAACAAGTGAGGCTAACTGATGCATATGAGATAATATTACTTCTTGGGAAAATTGATACCTTAGAAACTGGCACCATCAGTTATGGGATAACAAGGTGTAGAGCTGGATGAACACAGCAGGCTAGCTGATGCTGCTTGGCCTGCTGCATTCATCCAGCTCTACACCTTGTTATCTCAGATTCTCCAGCATCTGCAGTTCCTGCTATCTCTGAAACCATCAGTTGTGGGTTCAGGAGAGGTCAGCATAGTAACGACCACCTAACTGGTCCTGCTGTTTCATAACACAGACCTTGTAAGGAAAGTGCAGATAGGAGCGAGCAGAATCCTCCAGAAATTGGATGCATCAACATCTATCTCTCTCTGTCCCATTCTGTAAAGTTGCTATCTCTAATGCATGGTCAAGAGAGCAGGAAAACTGCATTCTGAGGTGCTGAAAGAAATAATCATGAAACCCAAAGGGAAAGGAAAGACCCAAGTTCCAACAATTAACCAATGAACTAAAGACTGATTACCTCTGTGCAGATAATCATGGAAAAATAGAAAGGATTGTGAAAATGATCCTTCCAGGTTTGTAATCTGAACTGATGATAAAGAAGTGTTTCCCTGACGATTCTTTTTCTCTATACCTATAATATTTGAGTCTTGTCTATGTATCTTTGTGCCTCAGTTTGCATGTGTGTGGGAATTTACAAAGGGTAAAGTTTAAGTTTTGTAGTCATAAATTCACAATTCATTTTTCATGTTTTTTTATTATTGGTAAAGAAAATCAATTTGTTTATAATAAATTGTTATTTTCTTTGGAAATGACAATTCTCCTGATACATACTTCTTTCAACCTGAATCAGGCTGTTGGGTAAATTGGGCATTTTGGTAATTTAACTAAATTTGCACATTTGTGGTGACGCCAGGAACAATGGGGCTTGATGCTTGTGCATTCACCCAAGTGAATCAGATAAATAGTTAGGGACTCTTTGCCAGAATATTAGGCAACCTAAGACACGGTTTGGCATTAGGTTAAGTAACAAAGAATAAAAGGACAAACACAAAGTTTTGCATTATTAAATAAGATGGTATTACAAGCTACTGAAACCTTCCTGCAGCTAGAAGAATTACCAATAACGAATTTGCAAGATCTAACAAAATTTAAGCTGGTGGGAAGTGTAGCAGCCCCCTGGCTGTTAAAACACAGATTGCTAATTTGGCCAAACAATGGGAGAATACATTGGCCAAGTAAAACTCTGAAGTCCCAAACCCAGAAACCAGACACAAACAGCAACCAGGTGCTAAAGACTTTAGCGTAGTGTAAAAGAAACAACCTGTCAACTGTCATCGTGGATAAATGTATCAACTAAATAAAACATGTTAACAACCAAGAACCAGGGGCTCAAGCCTAAAAAAATGAAATGAACATTAACAGGACATTTAGCAACTAACAAGCCAACCAAACCATCAGTAGCCATTAAGCAGGATCTCCTGATTGACCAAAGATATAGAAAGTTCCAGAAGTTATGGGAAAAGATGTAAAAAATAAGATTTAGCTGCAGATTGGAAGGAGACCTTCTGAGGAGGCTGGAGTGGGAAAAGGCAGAAATCAGCCGACAGTCTGAAGAGTGAGAGGAAGAGAGAAAGCAGCTTCACAGTTCCACAGAGAGTGACTGCATAAATCTACAAGAGGCTCCAGAAGTATTGTAAGCTTAAGGGACTGAATAGTATTAGAAATAGTATTGTTTAGCATGAAAGGCTATTATAACTTGTTTCCTAATAAAGTTGAGACTGTTTACATTGTTACCAGCTTGTACCTAGTGATTGGCCATTTTGTTATCAGACACCTGGGCAAATTCATTCATAATTTTCTGGTTGGAGTTGTCGAACTTGTTCAAGGAGGGAATAGACAACAAGATTAAGTAGCAAAAACAAAATTAGAAGTCAAATTGTCTACTACAGTTAAGAAGGTAGAGATAATTGAAGGACTAATACAGCATCTGGCCATCATAGAAGTGCAAGAGAGACGAGGTACTCCAAATAGTGAGACATTGGGATCAGTTAATATTAAGTTACATTTAAAATACTTTAAACATAAGGAGGAAAATGAATCAGCTGGAAATAAAAAAAAAGGGGATGGATTCTAAAAAGTGGGAAAAATTAAGGAACGAGCATTGGAATGAAAAGAAGAGAAATGTAAATAAGAAGGCTGGAACTGAAGATTCAAAATATAGAGAGAAGAAGAAAAAATGAATTTAAGCTGGAAATGATGCACTTAAAAAAGGAATTCTCAGAAGCTGAAGAAGGTTTGGTTGAGGATAATCTAAATCATAATTTGAAGTCCTGTAAGGAAATATTTTGGTTTGTACAGGCCTTACGAAAATTCAAGGAAAAGGATGTGGATGCATCCTATATATAATTGCGCGAATAGTGAATCAATGAAGTGAGTGAAGGAAAATTGGTCAATGCCCAAGCAGAGTACGTAGACAGGTAGATCACAGGAAATCTATGATTCACCTTCCAAGGAGGTTCCTATGGATTTTGACACTGTGAAATAGGATGCTCTGGGTACATCTGAGTTAGTTCCTAAAGTATATGGACAAAAGTTTCAAATTTAAAGCAAATGTCTGGGACAAGCCAACAGTGAATATGAAAGGGTTAAACAAAGTTATTTTGTTTAGTGGTTATGAGTATTAGGAGTTAAAACTATACATAAAGTTCTCAGTGATGATTCTCTTGGAATAACTTAAAAACTCACTACATTTTGTAATACAAACTCATGTTGAAGACCAAGGGGTTGCAACTGCTAGTTAGGCCACAATGGTAGCTGATGGTTATGACCTGATCCATAAAACTAAACATTTTTTCCCATCACCCCATCTCCATATTTGAAAAGGATTGAAAGTGGGAGAAGGAAAGGAATGCAAGTGCTACGTAAGATAGCTGGGAATGTCTAAATATATCCTCCTCAGATCAGAAATGAGGGTACTGAGAGTGGAGGTGAAAATCGAAGCCTAAGTGTTTCTATTGTGATAAATGGAGACCCATTTGTACAGAATGTTGGACATCCACGGGACTTGTTGGGGTTTGTAAGAGTGAGTCTGATAAGGAAGCTCAAATGGGAAATATCACAAATCAAATTGTAGCTTTAACTACAACCAGGAAACCAGAGGGAAAAACTACTCTGAGTGCAGGTGAGAGATATAAAGGGTATTTTTGTCCAAATAGCCCCTTTTTCTTCCAATGATTCAACTAATACATTAACTATACTAAGGGGCACAGGAACTGCTGAGATTCTTTTGCTGGAGAAGAATTTAGATTTCACCTCCACATCATCCCTTCAGAGAGTTCAATGAAAGACAAGGTGTTTGTAAATTTGAAAGAATGTATTCTGGTTGCACTGTACAAAAAGCAGTTGGAGTATGACTTATTATCCAGATTAGAGGGAGTTGGAATAGTTACAAAATTATCTATGGACCGAATTCATTTAACACCTGGGTAATGATTTAGTTATAGTAAAAGTCACATCTTTACCGATAATCATGGAAAGCTGAAGTGAAGTTAATAAACACGTTGAAACAGAGGCACTGGAGCTGGAGCAGGCTATTCAGTCCTTTGACCCATTTAATATGATTACGGCTGATCCTCTATCGCAATGCTTTATTCCTACTCGCTCTACACACATTTTGATGCCTTTCATAGCTAAAAATCTATTAATCTCTTGCTTGAATATATTTAATGACCGGACCTCCACAGCCTGCTGTAGTAATGAATTCTGCCGGTTGACCACTTTCTGAGTGAGGAAATGTTCCCTCATCTCAATACTAAATAACTTATCCTTTATCCTGAGACTGTGACCCCTGGTTCTAGATTCCCTGACATTGGGAAACTTGCTTCCTACATCTAGTTTATCCAACTGTGTTAGAATTTTATATGTTTCAATCACATCCCCTCTCATCCTTTAAACTCTAGTGAATAACAGACCCAGTAAAACCAATCTGTCCTCATTCAGCAATATTGTCATTGCCAATAGACTTTCACTGTGCTCCCTTTATGGCAAATATATCCTCCGTAGGGAGACCAAAATTGCACATAATGCCTCAGATATAGCCTTGCTGAAGCCCTGTATAACTGCAGTAGGTAACCCCTATTTCTGGATTCAAATCCTCTTGTAGTGAAGGCCAACATGTCACATCCCTTCCTGCTTGCTCGCTGCATCTGCCTGCTTAATTTTGTTGCCTGGTGTAGACGGATAACCAGATTTTTTTATACATCCACATTTCCTAATATGTCGCCATTTAAATAACACCCTGCCTGTTATTTGTTTTTCCCACTAAAATGGATAACTTCACATGTATCTGCATTGTACCGCTTCTGCCATATGTTTGGCACACACTTCACTTACTTAGATCGCTCTAAAGATTCCTTGCATCCTCCTCACAACTCACAATCCCACCTAGTTTTATGTCATCAGCAAACTGGAAAACAATGAATTTGGTTCCCTCATCCAAATCATTTGTGTATATTTTGTGAATAGCTGGTGTCAAGCACTGATCCCTGTGAAACAGCACCAGTCACTGCCTGCCACCCAAAAAAAATGCATTTATTCTCACTCTCTCTGTTTCTGGTTTATCATCTACTGCTTTTTGGGAAAGGAAATTTCAAAAACTCCCTACCTCTGAGAGAAAAAAAAGTTACCTCATCCCTGTTTTAACGGGGCACTCCCTTACTTTTAAACTATGACCATTAGTTCTAGGTTCCTCCACAAGTGGAAACATGCTTTCATCATCAACCCAGTCAAGATTCTTCAGGATCTTATCTGCTTCAATCAAGTCACCTCTGACGTTTCTAAAGTCTGGAGGATACTGGCTTAGCCTGTCTAGCCTTTCCTCTTAAGGCAATCCATTCATTCCAGGTATTAATGTAGTAAACCTTCACTGAACTGCTTCCAATACATTAATATCCTTCTCTCAGTATGGTGACCAGTATTGTACACAGCACTCCAGGTGCATTCCCTGTATTACTGAAGGATAACTTCCCAAATCTTGCATTCAATTCCACTTACTGCTAAAATGGACAATTTCACATTTTCCCTCAATATACTCCAGTTGTCTGATCTTTACCCACTCACTTAACCTATCTATATCCTTTTGTAGGCTCCTTATGACCTATTTACGACTTTCTTTCCTACCTATCTTTTTCTCATCACCAAATTTAGCTACTGTATGTTTGATCTCTTCATTCAAATTACGTACGTAAATTGGAAAGAGTTGAGGCCCTAGCACCTGCCACACTCTGCGGCAATAAGTCATGACATCCTGCCAGCCTAAAAAAAGCCATTCCTGCACCCATTCCTCATTTCCTGTCCGTTCTAAATTTCACATACCTGATGATATTCACATTTCAATCCATGTCATCCTGCAGCCACATCTCATAATGACACTAGGTTATACTTATTTTTATTAATTTGTGCTCCTAGTTCATCTGTTTTGTTTTGAGTACTACGTGTGCTCAAATACAATGCCTTAAGCTTTCCCCTTTCATTATTTTTGGAATCTCTCTCATCTGAAGAACTTCTCTTAGATCTACATTCCCTGTCCCTTCCTGTCATTGTCTGTTTGTCATTTCTCACATTAGTTCTTTTCTTGGTTGCATTTTCCCCACTCTTTGATTCACTACAACTTCCTAAATTTTAGGCCTCTGCTCCCACTCGTTAGTTTAAAACCCATTCTGATCATTATCCAGTTTGCAAAAATATCAATCCCAGTATGCTTCAGATGTAGAATATCCCACCAGTACAGATCTCACATTCCCCGGTATTGGTGTCAGTGCCTCACGGACCAAAATTGACTACCCCCACACATTCATCTCCTTAACCTTATTTACCTATGCCAACTTGTTCATGGCTCGGGTAATAATCCAGAGATTATCTTTGAGGTTCTGCATCTTAATTTGGTGCCTAGATCCTCACACTGACTGTGCAGAATGTCTTTCCTAGTTCTACCTATGTCACTGGGGCGTACAGGAGCCACAACAGCTAGATTTTCCCCCTCCCACTGCAAGTACTTCTCCAGCCCAAAGCAGATATCATGAGCCAGTAGTCAACACAGTCATCTGAATTCACACTCTTCGCTGCAGAGAACTGTGTCAATCCCTTTGACAATGCTGTCTCTATTACCACAAGGTTTCTTTTGGCTCCCCTTCTACAGATTCCTGATCCATAATATTATGGTCATTTCGTTCATCTATCCCACAGTCCCCATTCTCATACAAACAAATCGAGACAACCTCAAACTATTTGAACAATAGCAGAGTCTGACACAAATGCAAGGAATCAACATCCAATTAGGATTGTCAAGCTTGGAACTAGACCCTGAAGCAAATGGAATTCAAATTCCTGTTGCATTGTTATTCAGTTCACATTAGGCAGCTTTGGAGGAAGTAAAGTCTTCAGCAAGTTTAGATGCTTTTGCTACAGATGCAATGGACAGGGTGCAGCTCTGGGCTCCTTGCTCACTCTCATAGTGCTCTGTTACGTTGTGTCTTCTTCAATGCTCCTACTGCACTTGTCTTGCCTTAATGTGCTTTGTCCCCTCAACCAGAATTTAAATGCTCACAGTACTTTTGTCTTAGCTTGCCTTTTTGTGCAGGCACAAAGCCAGGTAGCTTTCCATGCCTGCTAGCAGTTATCAGTCAAGGGGGGAGAACACGTTGTTATACAGCACTCTGCACCACAGGGCAGCTGCATACACAACATCAACTGAGTCTCAGGAGAATAGTCCTCAGTCACATTCAGACAGACCCCCAACAAAAAAGGCAAAGAACTGCCGATGCTGGGAATCAGAAGCAGAAACATGCAACAATAAATCAATCAATCAAATTGCTGGAAAAAACTCAGCAGGTCAGGCAGCATCCATGGAGAGAAAGCAGAGTTAATGCTTTGGGTCCAGCGACCCTTCTTCAGAACCGTACTGAAGAAGGGTGACTGGACCCCAAAATATTAACTCTGCTTTCTCTCCACAGATGCTGGCAGACCTATTGAGTTTCTCCAGCAATTTCAGTTTCTGTTTCAGGCACACACCCTTGAGCACGGACCAGCGGTGTTCTGCAAAGCGGTCACCCAGCCAGTCTGCATTTGGTTTCTCCAATGTACAGTAAGCCACATTGGGTGCAGTGAATGCAATAGGCCAGATTGGAGGTGAATTGCTGCTTCATCTACAAAGACTGTTTAGACCTAAAGAACTGCGGATGCTGTAAATCAGGAACAAAAACAAAGTTGCTGGTAAAGCTCAGCAAGTCTGGCAGCATCTGTGAAGGAAAAAACAGAGTTAACGTTCTGGGTCCAGTGACCTTTCCTCAGAACTGATGGTGGCTGGGAAAACGTCAGTTTATATGCAGAAAATAGGGAGGTGGTTGGGATAGGGAGTAAACAATAGGATACAGCCAAAAGAGAGAGAAAGGTAGTTGGACAGACAAAGGAGTTGCTAACGATCAGGCTGGTAGAGTGAATAGTTATTAATGGGGACTGTTAGTGACTAACAACAGGGGGTGTGTAATGGCAGGCTATGTGGTAACAAGGCCTGGTGTGTGGGGTAGGGGGCAGGGACATAGGAGAGTTCAGGCCCTAAAATTATTGAAATCGATATTGAGTCCGGAGGGCTGCAGGGTCCCCAAGCAGAAAATGAGGTGTTGTTCTTCCAGCTTGCACTGAGTTTTGCTAGAACACTGCAGCAAGCCAGAGACAGAGATGTTGGCCAGGGAACAGGGTGGCGCATTAAGGTGGCAGGCAACAGGTAGCTCAGGGTCTTTTCTGTAATCAGAACATAGATGTTCTGCAAAGCAGTCACCCAGGCTACTCTTCGTTTCCCCAATGTAGAGCAGAACACATTGTGAGCAGCGAATACAGTAGACTAGACTCTGGGAAGTGCAGGTTAAGCGTTGCTTCACCTGGAAGGTATGTTTGGGCCCTTGGATACTGGGGAGGAAGGAAGTAAATGGGTAGGTGTTGCACCTTCGCCGGTTACAGGGGAAGGTGCCGTAGGGCTGTGGGGGCATGTTGGGGATGAAGGAAGTGTGGACCAAGGCGTCCCGGAGGGAATGGTCCCTGCGGAAGGTGGACAAGTGAGGGGAGGGGAATATGTGTCTGGTGGTGGCATCTTGCTGGAGGTGGCAGAAATGGCATCTGATGATTTTCTGGATGCGGATGCTGATGGGATGGTAGGTAAGAACAAGGAGGACCCTATCGCTGTTGTGGGAGCGAAGAGAAGGGGTGAGTGCGGAAGTGTGGGAAATGGGCCAGACCTGGTTGAGGGCCCTGTCGACAACAGAGCTGGGGAATCCTCGGTTGAGGAAGAAGGTAGACATTTCGAAGGCTTCCTTGTCGAAGTTGGCCTCAAATAAGCATACACAATGGAGACGGAGGAACTGAGAGAATGGGATGGAGTCTTTACAGGAAGCAGGGTGTGAGGATGTATACTCCAGGTAGCTGTGGGAGTCAGTGGGTTCGTAGTGGATATAGTGGCCAGTTTATCCCCAGAAATGCAAACAGAAATATTGAACAAGGGAAGAGAGGAGTCAGAGATAGACCAGGTGAAAGTGAGGACAGGGTGGAGATTGGAGGCAAAATTGATGAAGTTTTCCAACTCCAGACGAGTGAGGGGAGCAGCGCCAATGATAACATCAATATATCGGAGAAAGAGTTGTGGGTGGGAGCCAGAATATGACTGGAACAAGGAATGTTGCACTTACCCCATGAAGAGATATGCATAACTAGGGCCCATGCGAGTATCCATGGCCAACCCTCTTACCTGATGGTAAATCGGAGGCAGCTAGAACCGGCAAATTGGAAGTTTTTAAACCGGCGTAAGGCATCAGAGGAATCATAGATGTACGTGGGCAGGGATTGGACCAGGGGAGAGAAGACTGAGTCAAGGTAGGAAGAGATGAATTCTATGGGGCAGGTTTTTTTCCTTCACAGATGCTGCCAGACAGACTGTTTAGACCCTTGGATGGTGAGCAGGGAAGAGGTGAAGGGGCAGGTGTAGTCCCTTCTGCAGCTACATGGGAAGGTGCTGTGGGAAGGGGGAGGTGGTGTTGGTGGTCACTGAGGAATGGACCATGGTGCCCCGGAGGGAGTGGTCCCCGCAAAATGCAGACAGGGAGAGTGAAAAACATGTATTCCCAAAACACGTATCAATTCACAAGGTTGAATGTGTTGTTCAGGAAGACTCTCTAAATTGCATTGAATGCCTTTGTTGGTACTAGCAGACATATTTAAAATTTGTCTTCATAGCAACAATATTTAATTTATTAAGAAAGCTATGAATTAAACTATTAATTATTTTAATATAATTTTTACACCATTTCAATTATCTTAAATCAGGCTACTCACAGCTGGAAGATTTGACATCCTTATTACAAACGTTTATTTCTGCAGGCAGGAACAATTTTAATAATATAAATACTAGTTATTCTCATTATTCTCTTAATTACAGCAAGGAATTATGTTATGATGGAAACAATGCAAAGATACCTTCTATTACGCAGTAAAATTGCACCGGTTCATGAAAGAACTTAAGTTTGTCCTTATATCAATGCAGCTTAGCATGAAGTCAAAGCCAAACATTGAAGGGTCACAGCATTGATGAAGCATAATGTTACAGTTCTAATTAGAAAGGATATATTGGTTTTCAGACTGAAACGCTTTGATTTATGTCGAGGAGCAGAACAGGAGCGACACAATTCTGGGAGTTTTATTTCTTGCGCTCAGAACACTGAGACTGAGAGAAACCAGTAAAATGAATGCAAAATACTGCAGATGATGGAAATTGGAAACAAACACAGAGACTGCTGGAGAAACACAGCAGGTCTGGCTGTATCTGTGGAGAAAAACACAGAGTTAACGTTTCAAGTCCAATATGCTGCTTTTTTCAAACAGAACAAGAGTAAAGTTATTGGCAAAGTTCAACGACAGGACAAAAATAGACAGGTTTTGCCCCAATACCCTCAAGCATATAGAACAAAGGACAATACAGAGCAGAAACAAGCCCTTCGACCCAACAAAATCGTCAGCCGGGCATGAGTTGCTGGCAGCTCATTACTGAGTTGCAATTATGTTTCCGAATAATATATTCTTCCTAATTTCACTTAATGAGGAATGTTATGTAATCAGGGTCCTCTCCCTCCTGTAATTACCTTGAACTCCATTTGGTCCATTTTGGCAGCAAGAATCCAGATGGCTGACGTCAAAGATCTAAAAGCAGCAGAAATGATGGGTTCTTAAACTTTCTTGACATATTCCCAGATTCCACAATTTGGTTATATTAATTTAGATCCTCTTTGGTTTCAACATACCACATTACAGTTGTTGACATATTTCAGTTAATAACTGCCTGTTCATAGCATGGATCCTTGCCTTTTCCATGACATTTATCATTTAGATTTTTATGTTTCTCTGCAGTACTAAAGAAACTTGAAATAAACACCAAATATATATCATATGTGGTTTTTATTAATAAGAAGAGATGTCTTGGAGTTATCTACTGGGAACAAAAACAAAAGCTAGAAGAACAATAACAAGTGGGCATGTGATAACATCAGATCCTGTGACTGCTGCAGGAAGATGTGATGTGGATCCTTAACCTCTTGTCTTTGAGGTAAGTTTTACAAATCAATGTTCCTATCTCATTAAAGGAGTAAACAATTAGGAATCTGGACCTATATCTGGATGGCATCGTGGCCCAGTGGTTAGCACAGCTGCCTCCAGGTGCCAGGGACGGGGCTCAATTCCAGACTTGGGTGACAGTCTGTGTGGAGTTCACACATTCTCCCCCTGTCTGTGTGTATTTCCTCACACAGTACAAATATGGATATGTTAAGTGGACTGGCCATGCTAAATTGTCTGTAGTGTCCAGGGATGTGCAGGCTCGGTGGATTAGTGATGATAAATGTAGGTTTTACTGGGATAGCACAGGGCTCTGGTTGAGATGCTCTTTGGTAGGTTGGTGCAGACTGAATGGGCCAAATGGCCTCTTTCTGTGTTGATTCAATGACATTGTCACTCCATGATTTTCTATCTATTATTTTGGATAGGAATCGTGCAAGGTGTTCTGATCTCCACACCCCATTTCCTGACATACACTCTATTCACACAAAGCTCTGCACCAGGAGCACTCATTTATAAAATCTACTCTTCTGACGACTAGCAATCAAGTGATTAATGATTAATCCATTCATTTTAAATTCCTTCATAAACAGGTGCAAACCTATTTATTTTCAGTGGGCCAGCACTTCAGTTAAAACACCAAGAAAACGTATACATGAAACATTCTTAATATGTTGTGCACTAACATTAACAGAACTGAATTTTAATGCAGAATAGACAGGAATAGGGAATTTGGGGAGGTGATAGCCTAATGGTATTATTGCTATAGTCCATAAATCCAGAGACCAAGGTAATGCCCTGAGGATATGAGTTCAAATCCTGCCGTGGATGGTAGGACATGAATTCAATTAAAATCTTGAATCAAGATTCGAATGATGACTATGAAACCATTGTCAATTATTGGGAAAAAAATCTGTCTGGTTCAATAAAACCTTTTAGGGAATGAAACTGCTCGCCTACCTTGGTCTGGTGTACATGTGACTCCAGACCCACAGAGCAGTGGTTGACTCTTAATGGCCCTCTGGGCAATTAGAAACAAAAACCAAGTTGCTAGAAAAGCTCAGCAGGTCTGGCAGCAGCTGTGAAAAAAAAAATCAGAGTTAACGTTTCGGGTCCGGTGACCCTTCCTCTGGGCAATTAGAGTTGGACAATAAATGCTAACCAAGCCAGAGCAGCCCACATCCTGTGAATGAATAAATAAAAATAAGCAAGCCAGAGTCTTCACATAACCTAATGTGTGCTCCAATTCCTTCTTAATTCTCAAGATCACATCTGGGTGCTTTGGCAGAATTTTCCCAACTTTTTAACAATGTGGGGAACAGTTAGGAAAAATAAGATTCTCGCCATCAAGAAAAAGGAGTCTGATTTTCCGCATCAGGTTTCAACAGTTAGCTTTCTCCAGCGAGTGGCAAAATGGCATTTTTATTAATACCTAAGCTCACTCCATTTGTACACACATTGCTATTTTCCCAGGTACCAGGGAGAAATTTGAAGGCAACAATTGAAAGTCAGAGGAGCTATCTGGTAACTACAGCTTGTCAGTCGACATCTGCCTTGGCCAGTTCTCACTAATATCTCAGGGCACACCTCATGGGCAGCAACTGTCTGCAGCCTCCATCCATGGAGGTTGGCATTGGCAAAGAACCAGCCACACCACATCATCATGTCACATTTCAGACTAACTTACAATAGAGTTCACCACTTCAATACTGCATTTTGGAGCTCACCAGCAGCTTACCTTGCAAGGTTGCTACCAGGCCACTTTGCACCCAGGAACACGTACCTGTCATAGGCCTCAGAACTGGATATATCTCAGAGCTCTCAGT
This sequence comes from Ginglymostoma cirratum, assembly GCA_024137785.1. Classification (NCBI taxonomy): domain Eukaryota; kingdom Metazoa; phylum Chordata; class Chondrichthyes; order Orectolobiformes; family Ginglymostomatidae; genus Ginglymostoma; species Ginglymostoma cirratum. The sequence continues at coordinate 11,954,263 of JAHRHZ010000013.1, read as the reverse complement.
TTGCTTTTTTAGTGCTAATTCACTTTGCAAATTCTGAGATGATCATAACATTACTGCCTTACCTTGTCTTTTTATGTGTTGCTACTTCTTTCAGAACTTACAAGTTACTATACACGTTCTGTTGTGCTTCTGTTGAGAAGACCTCCTCCTTCAGCCTGCCACTCTCCAGAGTTATAAGGAGAATAAATCAAAGTAGAAAGAAAAAGAGAAAGAAAGCCGATGGGAGCAGACGAGCTTGAGGCTCAGCTCCCCTGCTCTGGGGGTAGTGTATAAAGATGTTTGTATTAACCAAGCATCCAATATCAGTCCAGGGTTTGGAGACAGTCAGGCGGCTGCTGGAGGTTGGTCAGGGTCAGCGGATCCACACCCCTACAGTCTGGGGAATGTCCACAGTCAGCCCTGTAGGTCCAGTACAACCAGACTAGGGAGTTGCAGAAGGTGAGTTAGAGAGCTGCACAAAGATCAGTCAAGGGCCTGGTCACCAGTCAGCCATGGCTCTCTGTCTGAATTGGACAAGGGTGGGGCCATGGGGCTCTGCACTTAGTCATGGGGGTCTGTCCACTAAATGTCAAAGAGGGGTTATCTGGGGCCATTGCTATGGGAGAGAAGCTAAGGAGTTCAATTGGAGGTAGCATGCTGGTATGCAGACGAGATAATAATAGTGAAGGTAGAGGCAACTGAACATGTGTGAGGGAGGAAATGATAGAGCATAGCTGGGAGACAGATAATGTGGGGCGAGGGCCTCATTGACAGCCAGCAGCATCTGCCTTCAATGGAGGGGACATGGATGGAGCACAGAACTAGTGTCTGCAATGATGACTCAATATGCCTGCGCCTCAGATGATAAAGTGTGGAGATACATTGATGCCAGATTGGCTTTGTGTTCTTAATGGGGTGAGCACATGAAAGCTTGCTCAAGCTCACAGAGAGAAATCCTCCGTGAAACTCCTTAACATTGATGCTTAGCCGAATTTAGGAGAATTTCAGCCCCTCATCTCTGAGTTTACTTGAAACCCACCCAGATCATTTGTAATCATTACCAGTTTTCCCCTTCCCTCTACTTACAAATCACACAGAGCTCACAACTCAACTAGCTAATTGCTGCTTTTAAATAGACATTTGGTGTATATCACATGTATATTTGATAATATTAAAACTGGGAGCTACTAGGTTATGCCAATAAGGCAGGGTCAATGCTTCCCACTTCATTTCTGAGTATTTAATTTTTCCTATAATTATGAATGCCCTTGTTTACAACTTAGCACTTGGTGTTATTGTTTACGTATGTAGCTGCTTAGTTAGGGCAATATATTCCACCCTTTGTCGGGTTGTTTTAAAACATGTTGTCGTTGTTCTCTGCACCTTTATATTCTTCATCTCAGAAAGAGAAATGTTGTTATTAAACTGTACTAAGGTTTAACACCACCTCATCAATTCCAGTTAGAAAACTGCTTTATAAACTTGGTTATATCTATTTTCATTACCTGAGACAGGTCAAGTTTGTATTGTCAGTGCTAAGCTTCTGCATTTTAGAAGTTGCTAACGGAATTTTCTGACACTGAAACCTTGGCCAAATGTGGTTTCCAGAAGCAATCTGCACCTTTTATCTCTCTGTCTTTCTCCACTAGTCCTTGTTATTCCCCTCTATTCATTGTTCAGACCATGCCAATTTTTGTTTGAACGTAAGAACATAAAAATCAGGAACAGAGTAGACTATTTATCCCTCAAGTCTCCCTTTCATTCAATATCATCATGGCTGGTCTTTTAGCTTGCCTGTATCTGATCCCCATGGCCCTTGATCCATTTAGTATTGTAAACTTATTGATCATTGTCTTGAATATACTGAACATCAGAGGTGATCCGGGAAGTAAAATTCCAAAAATTCACAACACTTGGAGTGAAGAAATTTCTCATGGAAACCATAAATGGCTCAGTGGTCAGCTGAGATTGTGACAGGTAGTTCTGGACACCCTGATAGGGGAAATATCGCCATCAAAAGCTCTATGAATTCCATATGCTTTAGCAAGATCATTTCTCATTTTTCTACATTCTTGGGAATATAGTCCCAGTATACGCAAGCTCCAGTAAGAGAACAATTCCCATATTCCAAAAATCAGTTTGTGAACTTTTATTGCACTCCTTCTTAGGCAAATTTATCTTTCATTAGGTAAGGAGACAAAAAATATATACAGATCTCCAACTGTGCTTTGACTGTCTGTAATTGTTGCAAGATTTCCTTACTCCAATCTCTTTGCAATAAAGCCTAATGTCTCATTTACTTTCCTAATTGCTTTCCGTGCTTGCATGTTGACTTTCTGTGATTTTTGTACAAGTACACCAAAATCCAGCTGAATGCTGATGTGTCCCAGTCTCCCATCCTTTAAAACTATTTTGTTTTCTATGTTTCTATTTTCCTTACCAAAGTGGACAATTTCACATTTTTTCCATATTCCATCTGCCACATTCTTGCGCACTCACTCAGCCGGTATAAGTTATTTTGTAGTTTATACTTAGGCTGAGGTATATTAGCAAAGAAAATACCAGTGTTGCTCAGTTATAGAGCTGTATAAAATCATGGGGTGCATTTGTAAAGTGAATAGTCAAGGTCATTTCCCTAGGGTAGGGTAGCCCAAAACTAGAGGGCATAGGTTTAAGGTGAGAGGGGAAAGATTTAAAGGGGATCTAAGGAGCAACGTTTTCATGCAGCAGGTGGTGCATGTATGGAATGAACTGCCAGAGGAAGTGACGGAGGCAGGTACAATTACAACATTTAAAAGGCATTTGGATGAGGATCTGAAAACAAAGGGTTTAGAGGGATATGGGCCAAATGCTGGCAAATGAGACTTGATTAATTTAGGATATGGTCAGCATGGACGAGTTGGGCGGAAGGGTCTGTTTCTGCGCTGTCCATCTCTATGGCTCTGTGAGTCATAGTAAGTAACTCTAAGTAACTAAGATGTTACATTCATGATGTAGAAACACAAGAAATAGGAGCAGGAGTGGCTCATTGAATCCACTCTATCATTTGATATCATCATGGCTGATCCTCTCAAGCAGAAACATAAAGTTAAACTTTGTTCATTTATTTTAATCAATCTGATTGCACTAATCACTTTCAATGATTTTAATACAAATTTCTGATAAAAATAATTCTAATTTTATCCCCAATAATCCTTTGATACCTGTAGAACTGATATTTTTAAATTAAAAAGAATGTAATTGTAAAATTATCTTATTTGATGATCAGAGTATTTTAATGAAAATACGAGGTAAAAAAATGGCAATCTTCTTGTACAAATATAATATGGAATGGCTAGCAATCAAATTTAAATATTATTCTCATCATGTCCAGATCCATGTAACTGACTGATAATATAAATATTTTATGAGTTACATGTTCACCGGCTAGCTTCATTTTTTGGAATAAGTGCTGCATCAAGCTGTTAGCTAGCAATACCAGTATTCATGACTACATCTCATTGCTCTCAGCACTTTGAGTGCAGTTTGAATTAATTATCAACTCCTTAAACCAGCTCCTTATCATTCTTGTCTTAACGACTTAATGGGAAATGGAAGCAGCTTTTGCTCAGAATATTGTTTACCTATGAAATAGCCAAGGTAAAGAGTAAACTTTAAACCTTATATATCCAGAGCAAGGTCAGAAATCACACGACACCAGGTTATAGTCCAACAGGTTTACTTGAAAACACAAGCTTTCGGAGCCTCAGTCCTTCCCTGTTGACTATAACCTGGTGTCGTGTGATTTCTGACCTTGTCCACCTCAGTCCAATGCCAGCACCTCCACATCATATCTACAACAATGTATTCTTATGTTTTTAGAGAATTACTTATTTTTTCACCAATCTCTGTGGACCAACCTTTCCTTGCTCCCTTCTCCATAAAACTTTTCACCATCCCTACTCCAAATGGTTTCCCTCCGTGGTGTAAACAAGATATAATCAAATCACATGCTATAAAAATATCACGTACAAAACAAGCACGTGACCAATTTCTGCCCAGTTTATTACTGCTTTTGCATACATTACCATGAGCAGTTAAACATTAGTTTGATTTATTTACAAGATATCAACTTCACTGTCAGTATTTATTGCCTGTGTTAAATTCCCTTGAGAAGATGGTAGTGAACTATCCTCTTGAATGAAACTGAATGGCTTGTTAGGCATTTCACAGGGTAGTTAGGAATCAACCATTTTGTTGTGATTCTGGTGTCACATATAAACTAGATCAGGTTAAGATGGCAGATTTTCTTCCTTAAGACCAGGAGTTAACTAACTCTTTTTTTAAAAATAATCTAGTAGCTCAATGGTTATCATTACTGAAACAAATTTTTTTAATTTCAGATTTGGTTAATTAGCTTAATTTAAATTCTCTAGTTGCCGGTGTTGGAACTTGAACTCATGTCACTACATTATTAGTATCAGGCCTTCAGGATTCCTAGTTGAGTAAATTACCATGACGCTACTGTAGATGTAACCTTTTATAACGCTCTTTCATGAATGACTTGCATTGATTTAGCACCTATCACATTTTTCATAAATTGTTTATCTTCAATTACTTTGTCAATACATGACTAATCAATTAATTCATTTTGAACACAGTAAGACACTAGAGAAATGAATGACATTTTAAATTATTGGTCAGTTTTCAGTGAGAGACGGGTCTTAACTCTTTCCTCCAATTCACTGTGAAGTTTTTCATGGCCACCTCCACTGGCCGTTGTACTTTTCTTTAACTGATGGACTTTAATGCCCTCCACTGTGTTGAGTTTAGTAGTTGGGGTATTTACTCAGATGGCAAAGTGCCAGACTGGGCACCCTGCCATCTTTCGGTCACTTAAGGGACTTAGCCCACCAACTCTGGTATTAACCTAGAGGTGGATGGGGGCCTAACATCCAGAAAGCCCTGAAACTAGTGTGGTGTAGCTTGTGAATTCTGTGGGAATGGTTCCTACTTGTAAGGCATTTAGTGCCTAACGAGGTACCAGGCATTGGGAAGAAAGTGACCCATTGAGAGTTACCCCATGTTGGTGCTATTGTAACTCCTTCCCCTCATGTCTTACTGTAGTTATGCAGGGTCTTGGTGAAACCACACCTGGAGTACTGTGTACAGTTTTGGTCTCCCAACATACGAGAAGATCTACATGCCATAAAGAGACTGCAGCAAATGTTCACTAGGCTGATTCCAAGGGTGGTAGGGCTATCCTGTAGGAAACATTGGCTCAAATAGGCTTGTATACACTTTAGAATCAGAGGGGATCTAATTGAAACGGCGCTCTAACTGGGCTGGACGGACTTGATGCAGGAAGGAAGTTTGCCCTGGTTGGGGAATCTAGAACCAGCAATCACAGTCTCAGGAAATGGGGTAGGCCATTTAGAATCAAGATGAGGAAACATTTTGTCATTCAGAGGGTGGTCAACCTGTGGAATTCCCTACTGCTGAAGGCTATGGAGGCTGGGTCATTGAGTATATTCAAGAAAGACAAGTGGTTTGGAGAGAAAGTGAGAATATAGTGGTAAGATCGATGATCAGCCATGATCACATTGAATTGTGGAGCCAGGTCGAATGGCTGAATGACCCTAGTCCAGCTCCTGTTTTCTATGTTTTTCAAGTCTCCCCACTGTGCTAATCATAACCTAGGGACCTAGCACTGATTCTCTGATTGGTTAGCAGCACTTGATTGACAGGGCTTTCAGTGCTGGAGTCCCGGCCCCTGAGGAAGGTCTGCATTACTCATTTAAGTGTTTGAATGGTAATTGATTGGAGAGGCCTTCCTGAAAAGAAGCTTTGTGATGTTCTCACCAGCTCTTCAATTGGCAAGCAAGCTCTCCCATCACTTCCATTGTATCATCTGACAACGTGTCCACAGAACAGTAGCTCCAATACTGTTATAAGACCATAAGACTTAGGAGCAAAAGATAGGCAATTCAGTCTATTGAGTCAGCTTCACTATTCAATGAGATCATGGCCGATCTGATAACTCTCAATTCCACTTTCCTGCCTTGTCCCCGTAACCCTTGAATCCCTTAAAGATTAGCAATTTGTCTATCTCAGCCCTGAATATACCTAATGATCCAACCTCAAAAGCCTTCCATGGTAAAGATATCTGCCTGAATTCTGAGCTCCAATCCAAAAGTGGGATTTGCACCCACTATCTTCAGAATCAGAGTGCTGCCAAATAAACCAAGCTGTTAATTAGCAAAAACATGTGAATTTCTATAATAAGGCTAATTGTAAGTCCAAGCAACACAGCTAATAAGCACCTGCAATCCAGCAGCATCGCAGTTAGACTATAAATAATATAATGGGCGCCATCACACTTAATTGCTCATATTTTTCAGATCTGGCTGAAGAGCTGTCAGATGTGAGAAGATGGTTTTCATTATCTGCCTCTAATTAACATCAGTGTAAGCCAGTCTTTAGTGAGTGATGGCAACAGACTGCATGACAGAAATGACATCAGAAAGCAAAAATGAATGAAAAAGTTTCCTCTTTCAAAATAAATTTCAAACTTGGAAAGTAATAAAATAAGAACTGTTCGCAGCTTTCATGTGTGGATAATCCTGGGCAGCGTGAGAGGTTCAGGTAGTATGAAGTTCTGTTTGTGAAGCTGTGCTCCCAGGAACATTTCTCCCCGTCACTACCGTCAGCTGCAACCACCATTTATCATGTTATGTCTTAACAATCACTAAAACCTCTTGCAAAATTCTGTTCTAAATATCTATGTGTGACTCCAAAACAAGACTTCAATACCACTTCAATGTTCATTAAAGGATATTGAGAAACACTGGGCTGAATTTTTGCCAAAAATTAGTTGGGTGTCCATTCCAGGGAGTTTTGTGGAGGATTTTTCTCCCTGAGCTCCATTGAAGATATCTTACACAATTTAGTGCAGCTTGCCACATTACGAATGCTCTATGGCGCCCCCCCCCCCGGCATTACTGTGCAGTCACCAGTGGTGGAGGTTCTTGTCCAGACTCTCAGTGAGAGTCCTGTGTGTGAAGAATTCTCCCAGAGATGGCTGAGATTGGGAAGATGATACCCTGCTTCAGTGACAAGGACATGGAGGTCTTGCTGGATGGGCTAGTACAAAGCAGCACTATCCTCTTCCTGCAGGACTGCCAGAGCAGGCCATGGCACCAGACCCTGCCAACCTGAGCAAGGTTGCCACCTGATCAGTCCAGAGACAACATCCATAGGAATGTCCAGCAATGCAGGAGAAAGGTTAATGACCTTCTGCATGGGTAAGTGTTGTCATCTTTTCTCTTCCAACTCACACTCACTCTCTGCTACTGTACACACTTCCCACCAAGGCTCATGATCTACCACTCTCCCTGCAACATCCTCCCTTACTCACTCTCACCATTCCCTCCAACTCCCAAATACTAACCTGTGGGCAGATTGACTCAAAGGTTAGAAGGCTTGACTGATGCTATCTGTATCATGCTGTCCTTGGCATGCGAGCGTCTGCCTGCTTCCTCAAGCAGGTTGGTGGCTGCAATGGAGAGTCAGGTCAAACACACTCAGTGATCATCAACTTCAGAAAGAAAAGAGGAGAACATGCCCCCATCTACATCAATGGGACTGAGGTTGAGAATTTGAAGAGCATCAAGTTCCTCAGAGTGATGATAGCCAACGACCTGTCCTGAACTTCCCACGTAGATGTGACAGTCAACAAGACACAAAAATGCCTCTTCTTCCTCAGCCAGCTCAGGAAATTTGGCATGTCCATAAAGTCCATCACCAACTTCTACAGATGCACCATTGAAAGCATACTGTTCAGGTGCAAAACGGCCTGGTATGGCAAGTACTCTGTCCAGGACTGTAAGAAACTACAGAAGGTGGTCTGCACGGCCCAGACCACCATGGAAGCCAACCTGACATCCATGGACTCTATTGACACAGCTCGCTGCTGCAGCAAGGTGACCAAAATCATCAAAGTCTCATCGCACCCCGGTAATGACCTCCTACGACTTCTTCTGTCAGGCAGAAGATACAGAAGCCTGAACACACCCACAAGCAGGTTCAGGAACAGATTCTTTCCAGACATTGACAGACTGTTGAATGGACTTTAGCCTCAAATAATGTAACCTGCAAGTTTCTAAGTCTTTTTGATCTGTACATCCTTTGCTTGCTGTGATCTGCCTGCATGGCTCACAAACAAAGCTTTTCACTGTATTTTGGTACACATGACAATAAATCAATCAATCAATCAGTGTCTGCTGAATGTGCACACAGACCTGCACTCCATCGGTCCAGCCATTGGTGCACAGTTCCATCAGCAAAGCAACAGAGGCAGGATATTCCCTGACCTGAATCCAGGTGTGTCATCCTCTCAAGAATACAGGGAAATTGCCAGTCAGAGGAGGAACCACATATAGGCTTCCCTCTCAGGACATTCCAGAGGATCTTTCATTTCCAGCTTGTCTGATACTCTCAAAACTGTGGGAGTTTAAGCCTAGCAAGGTCAATATGCATCTGGGAAGGACACACTCAGCCCTATAGACATACCTATGGGGTAGCTTACTATAAGCTCCAACGGGAGGCTCGTGGAGGAGGCTCCATCCATCCCAGCTGTAGACCTAAACACATTGGGAGGAGGAGGAAGAAGAAGATCCTATGACTGCACACAGATAGCATGGGTGGCACTTCATTGTTAATACATTCTCACAGTAGTAAACATATGTTCACTTTCCAATGTCATTTTCACTGTGACCACAAGAATGACGGTACAGAGATGAGTCATGTGGGTTACATGATGTTCTAACCCTCTCAGAGCAATGGCTATCTTGCCCATCACACTCAAACCAGCGCAAAACTTTGTCAGGACTGAAAGAGGAAATGTCAGTTATTGTGAAGGCGTCCACTCATTTGTAACCTTAACTTCAGGTGTTTTCTAATTAATCTGTTCAAAAATGTTACTACATCTGGAGTTTAGAAAGAAACAGGGCAGATCTTATAGAACCCTATAAATTTCAGTTAGGACTCTTTAGGGTAAACACAGTATTGTTTCCAATTACTAGGGAGTCCAGAACCAGGAATCAAAATCTAATGGTACAGGGTAGGTCATTTAGGAATGAGGGGAAGAATTCTTTTTCACCCAGAGATTGGTGAGCCTATTAAATTCTCTGCAGTTGAGGTCAAAACATTGAATGCTTTCAAGAAGGTTAGATATATTTCTTAAAATCAAAGGATATGAGGAGAAAGCAACAACAAGGTTGGCTGATCAGCTATGATCATATTGAATGGTGGAGCAGGCTTGAAGAAGCCAATCCTATTTCTATTTCCGAAGTTTACACATCCCTGAAGCACCATACATAGATCAAAGCATTAAGGTTTTGTTTTATTCATTTCCAGGACATGGAAATCGCTGACCATGCCAGCATTCATTGCCCATCCCTAATTTTCCCAGAAGGCAAGTGACAGTCAAACACATTGAATCTGGAGTCACATGTTGACCAGACCAGATAAGGATGACAGATTTCCTTCCCTAAAGAAAATTATTGAACCACATGAGCTTTTACATTAATCTGTAACAGTTTCATAGTCATCACTAAACTCTTAATCTCAGGTTATTATTGAATTCAAATTCCACCATCTGCCATAGAGGGACTTGAACCTGGTTCTCAGAACATTACGTGGGATCACTACTTTAATAGTCTAGTGATAATACCACGAGGCCATCATGGGGCAACTTGGTGGCACAGTGGTTAGCATTGCTGCCTCACAGCACCAGGGACCTGGGTTCCATCTTGGGCAACTGTCCGTGTGGAGTTTGCACATTCTCCCTGTGTCTGTGTGGGTTTCCTCCAGGTGGTCTGGTTTCTTCCCACAGTCCGAAGATGTGCAGGCTAGGTGGATTGGCCATGCTAAATTGCCCATAGTGTTCAGTGATGTATAGATTAGGTGGGTTATAGGGGGATGGGACTGGTGGGGATGCTCTGAGGATCAGTGTGGATGTGTTGGGCCGAAGGGCCTGTTTCCACACTGTATGGATTCTAGGAGGATGATCTCCATGCTGCATTTATAGTTGCAAGTAGACAAGGGACACTGGCCTCAGCAGCATCAAAACATTTAAGGTCAATGAAAGCTGACTTCATGTAAATCAGTTCCATTGACGGAGCTTCACAAAGAGATCCTTTCTGCATTGCTGTGGCTGACACTGGTGTGCTGTAGACTACTTAAGGACATCAAGCCTCCTCTAATTTTACTCAGTACAGTGCTGCGGTTATCAGGAATTCACAAGCAAAATCCTACTGTCATCCAGTTGTTAGGAGCAGAGACATGGAGGATCAATCTGTCTGAATGGTACCCAGTATGAAGCCCCAGGTGTGCACAGAAACCTGATGTTTCTTATCGCCTTCAGTGGCTCCACTGTAAGAAGGTGTTATATTGCAGATACATTAGACAGTATTACATGGCAGGCCATTTTCTGTGGGCAGAGATACCTTCATCTGTATTGTGTGGGTGTCTGTTTAATGCTATTGCCTTTTTAAGGATGTCACATCGCAATAAAGTGGACCTCTCTCCCACAGGAAAAAACGCCCTTCCTCCACCCACTCCAGGCATTGTGGCAGTCATTTTCACTTCCAGTGTGCATTTATGATTTGAATAAGGATAGGAGGCAATACCGGTCTCAGCTCACTGAGTAAGTCATAGGCTCAGAGTCTTAGTCTAAGCCACACTCTATCCTAACATTTCCTCCTTGGCATCCGTGCAAGCATTTTATCTTTGATTTTCTCCATGGTCCCTCTCCACTCACTATATATGCACATCTCCCCCACTTTTCCCCTGAGCCGCAGACATAAAGCTTAGTCGTACCAAGCATTCTCATGCATCATAACACCCATCAAAGCCAGGGTGGGGGTGACCATCGACAATGCCCTCGACCCACAGCCCAGTTTGTCCTCCATGCCCTACAGTGTCCCATCCTTGTATGTTCAGTTGCCCCTCCTCTGTATCCCAGCATGCAGCTTCCAGTTCATTCAATCAAATTCCCCAATGTTCCCACCACAGCTGTGTCCCCAGGTAACCTCTCCTTGACTTCCAAAGAACAGACCCCTGTCTGATGAGTCACTGGACACCGACTGATCCCCAACTGACTTCCTGCTGATCACTAGATTGGCTAAGCTGACCTTCAGGGCTCACCATGAGTTACTCCCCAAACTGTAGTGGTACAGGCTCCCTGACACACAATTCCCCAAGCAGCCAACTGACTATCTCCAAGACCTTGGACTAATATCAGATGATGCCCTTGCCTGACTGTGTCAGTGCCCTGACTGAGGGCTGCTCCCCAAAGGCCTTGAGACATGGTCTTGAAACACATGCACATAAGCTCCTGGCACTTCATGTCAGTGTCATGATTTAAGTGGCATGATACCATGCAACAACCTGTCCACCCCTTGACTGATCACTGCGGACAAGCTCCCTGTTTTATGCCTGCACCAAAAGCCAAGGGAAGACAGATAGACTGTGAGCCTATACATTCTGAATGAAGTGGCAAAGAGCAAAAAGGCAAGGCAGAGATACCATGGGTATCCAAGAAAGTGCAAAGTGAATGAGCACTAAAAGTGCAAGCTAATAGCACTGAGATGCACCCTGGTTTAATCTAAGAGTTGGATGCCCTTCCAATGTGCAAAGTCACATAGCAGCAGCATTACAATGAAAAGTGCTGATGCTCTCCAAAGTGCAGTATTGAACTGGAGAACTGTAATGTAAATGGATTGGAGATATGGCGTGATAAGGTAGTGAGGCTGGTATGTGATGTTGCCAACCTCCATGGACAGGGATGCAAGTGGTTGCTGTCTATAGAGCATAACCTCTGTCTGACTTTCATATGAGGAATTGTCACCGTCTAGTTTCTTTCTGGTACGTGGGAGAAACTGCATATCAATGAGGTGAGGTTCGTGACTAATGAGATGTAAATATATGCAAATAGGCCTCTCACTACTCACTAGCATGATTCTCAGCTCGCCATTTAAAACCTGGTTTGCAGAATCAGACTTCTTTTCTCAATGTTGAGAATCTCATTCTTCTTTCCTTACCACACCTATTTTCCCAACAGACTTGCCATTGCCCACACTATTCAGGGATTGGGAAAATTCCTCTCGTTGTATGAAAGCTTTATTTTTACATCTGAACAATTCTCCGACTGAAAAAGAACATTTAAACGTGTTTATTTTTGATTGTGGTGTGACATTGCCTGTCACCTCTGTGTGACAAGTGGCATATCACTGCCTGTCCATATTGTCCAGATCTAACATAGTTTCTACCCATTGATCCCAAAAACAACTCAGAATCAGAGACTATGGTAATTTCATAGGCAAGTCAGCTATCTACAATTCATGATAAATTAATGTCACATTTGAGCAGTCTTGCATGTTTGAGGAATTATAAAAACAAAGGGAAAACTAAGAATCGGACATAAATAATTGTTAATACATTACAGGTGCCCTTGTGATCTCAAACAGTAGGTGTCTTTACTGAATAGAGCTATGGGATTGCTTTTCTCTGCTCCACAAAAATAATAAACTAATCAATTACCGTTTGTGGATGTTGAAGCAGAACCATAAGGTGTGTGAATCAGCCAGACTAGGATTGTTCAATAATGGGCACTTTTATTAATGCCTAGAACCATCCGACATCAGTGTATAAATAACTGCATCTCCACCATGTCACACTTAGTGAGAGGGTAATATGCACTTCATGGCTGAGGACATTTTAGGAAGTCAAGCATGGCGTCATATAGCAGAACAAAAGCCATCAGGTGTCACAGTCTTCTCAATTTTTAGACTCAGGGCTATTTATTTAAGATATAAAGTGGCACTGTCCTGACACTGACGTGTTAGTATATTGCCTTGAATGACGTTCTTGTTAAATGGATGCCCTGTTTTTTGCATTGACCCTTTATTCGTAAATTTGTGCTACAAGAAAAGGATGAAAATACTCTCAGTGCTATTAAAACATATATTTTGCATAATGTGTGTCTCCAGAAAATATACACATGGTGGAAACATCTCTACACATATTCCTACAGCACCAGCTTCAGACAAGCATAGATCTGTTTGAAGAGAAAGACAGTCACCAAATCCAGCCAGGATGAAGCTGTGGTGCCCAAGGCAAAATTAAAATGGTTCGGGGTTTACAACTAAAAAAGCTAAAAAGAGATCATATTGTTACATTTGTTAAGCTGTTAGCGCTTCATAAAGCAAGCAAAATGATATGACTAAAATCTAACAGGAAAACGGAAAAAGGGAAAAAGGGAAAGGGGAAGAAAATATAGCTAGTCATTAGAAGAGTTTTCTTTGAAAGTCTTTATCTTTTCTTCCCTAAATTTATTCTACAATCAATTCTTTTAAAATGTATAATCCAGTACTGATCTCCCATAGCAATTTTATGTTACCTCATACCACCACTTTATTAGAGAGATTGTATTTGGTAAATACAAAATTTAACAAACAGTAATGAATAATACGAGACTATAATTTTAAGTACGGACCTTGGCTCGGAAGTAGCATTTTTGCCTCTGAGTCAGAAGGCATAAGCCCCACGCCAGAGATTTGTGAACACCATTTCCACATAAATCCAATTACTTTCTTACTTAAAGAGACAGCTTTGGGGAGGCACATGCCTGACAAGAAGTCTTATTCAATAAGAGCAGATATCAGAAAACCATACTTGAGGTCCCTGAATTTCCAAACCTTCATTACTTCCAAAGTCCAGGACTGCAGTGTTAGGCCCCAACCCCAACACCCCACACAAATTGTGTGGAGCCTAACAGAATGTCTAGATGAATTTTTTTAAAAGTTAATAGATTTAATTTTTATTTCACATTTTAGCTTATTGGCCGCTACAGCAATTTTACTGAGTGCTCCAGTGCCACTAAGCTGAACATTCGTAGGAACAAGAAGTGAGAGGTGTTGGCTGTAGCAGTCATTGCTTATGACCAAGTTCCCATGCTCTACAACACAATGGGTCTACAATTTAGGAGGCAGGAAAAATGTGCCTCAAGAGGCAGATAGGTATTGAAACAGCTGCATCCACCTTTGTCAAGATGGCTTGCATATAGCATTTAACAATCGTATGGCACTGGCAGTACCTACTACGATCAATGGGATACGCATTTGTTTTATATTGGGCATCCTTGAAACTAACATTGAAAATCCTTACAGTGTTGCCCAGTTGAGGATGAAGTCGTGCTCCATTTATACTGCTATTTTCTAGCATTGGTGGGCATAAAAACTTGTGGAAAATGAAGTAAAGAAAATCTGTTCAATATAGGTTTGGCCTCCGCTGCTTATAAATCCTGATATGTTTGCATAACCATAAGATAAAAATTTAGATGCTCTCTGTAAATCATTAGTAGCTTATACTGTACATAGATCATGACCATCAAGAAATATGGGATTTAGACTTTAAAATTCTGAAGAGGAAAAAATTATCAACTGCGCTTCATGCACAGAGGTCACTAAATTGAATTTCACACTTAATGACTATGCCGAGAAGTAGGATAAATTATGTGATATTGATATTCTGGACAAGTTCGTCTCTCTCCTTCTCAAGCTTTTTTTTAATGTAGCTGCATAATTAGTTGCTGAGAGATCTGCAAGTTATATAAAAGGCTATAAGGCCACAGACAGACTCACCATTTTTGGTGACTTTGAGACTGGGATGCCACAGACCAGCAACTTAATGAGTCTACTCTAGGATAAGAAACACTCTAACTGAGTACCTAGTCTGTAATAATCAATGTGCTTGGTGAACCTGCTGGAAGCCTGCTAACATTCTTGATAATGAAAAGAATGACACTAGTGCCCAAAACGCTGTGCCATGAACTATTGTTACACCAGGGGTTGAAAAACAAAATAACTGAGGCCTATATATTGCTGGTATCAGCAGAGATTGGTGGAAATGTATTTTCATAGAACTGGCAGCCTAAAGAACCTTTCGAGAGAGGAAGCTGCAGCTTCAGATGTATTTGTTTGCTTTGAATTGAGTTGGAATTGCTTCTGATAACTGAGGGCCTCTGGATTACCAAGAATGTTTTGTTCACTCACAGTTAGAATTTTGGGTATGAAATTCCCAACATTTGTAATTTTAGCAGAGGGGAAGATGCAATACAAGTTGGTGGAAAGGAGGATGAGATAACATTTGAGGAGCTTGCATACCACAAAATATTACCTCCCACAACTCCTACATGTCATGCAGGTCCGATGAAGACCTCAGTGTAGAGCCTGTTGTTAAGAATAATGTATTTCACCAAACAGCCAACAGTGAACTGTGCCAATAAAGACCAATAGACAAGATTGTCTCCCTAAATGGTTGTGTGTGATGATTGACTTAACTTTAGGTGGCAACAGGTTTATGGGGGACCCTTCTGGAGGATGAAAATAAAGATAAAAGGCCCATGTATGGTTGTGTATTTTACACAGAAACTTAACTAAGTGAAGACTACTGTCTTACTTTCACAGTTTATTGACACAGTAAAATAAAATGTTATTAATAAAAATATAAAGCTAGAAATTAATTTTACCAATATTGTTGAATAAATAAGTGTTAATATACCACTCACCTGTCTTTTCTGAATCAATAATGACTGATTTTTGATAGCTTAGGCTACCCTAAAAAAAAGTGATGTAGTAGTTTCGTATTCATCCACTAATATTGCCACGAGTCTTATTTCTCACTTTCATATTTCTAGCAGTAGTTGTAAACAGTGGTCTCTTTTCCATTAATCTATGAGGTCAGTTCAGTCTTTTTTTGAAGCACATACAGAAATAAAATAGCTTAAAGGAACATTCATTCCTCAAGATACAGATCCTTCTCATTGAGGAAGAGCAGCCTATTGCTGGAAGAATTAAAGTTCCAAAGACATATTTCTGAGCAGGTTCCATTGCCTGCTGAAGATAAAGCTAAAAAAAACACGTAAAGTCGTGTATTTTACTGAGCAATTTAACACAATGAAGATTAGTGTTCTAGTATATTCTTTATTCAGTTCAGAATGAATAATTTTCCGTAATAGTATTTGGGCACAACCTAAATGAATGAAATGTAATTTAGTATAATGTACAATGTAATATGTAATATAAAATCACTGAATATACAACAAAATTAAAACAACTACTTTGTCCATAATTTAGTCATTGGCTAGACAAAGTTTGATGCTGCACACCAAAGACCAAATTTGTGTGACAGAGAATATTTGCAGATTTTAGGCTCCAATAAAATTCATTATGACTAAAGAATGGCAACGGAACACATTCAGAATTCCATCTTTTGGTTATTAAATTAATTATGTGATGAAAAAGCATAGTAGGAAAATTGAAAAACAGTGAGCTCATTGAAGAAATGCCTTTTGAATGAAAGCAAAACTGTGTTAGGGTAAGTTTGGGGCTGAAGTATTTTCTCCTGCCTGGACCGAGTTTCAAATCATTCATGGGGATGTGACCAGGCTTGGATGTTATTCTGCTTCGTTCAATTAAACAAATCCTGAAATAATTGTCAGATCTTGAGGAATATGATACTGGTGCCTTTAAACAATGATGCAGCTTCAACAACACTTTTGCCAACAAAAAGTTAACAGTGCAGGTAAAATCAGTAAGTGTAAAATGTGGGAAGAAATCTTTAATGTCTCAGAGCTAGCGTGCTATTAATACAGCACGAAAGCTTCGCAGTCGTTTTTATGATGTCATCTCAATCTCAATGAGTTACTGTCTTTTATAACACTTCAGACTGTATATTGCCCTCCATGAACACACTCCGAACCATTAGCCAGTAGATGTGCACGGTGGGTGTGTGATATATTTGCTGTCATATGGTAAAATAAACGTAAAATTGTTCAGAAATGACTGTGGAGAATTCACTGTAAAATGAAATCAGAACAAAATGAATAGAAAGTTCCAAAATAAAGAAAAGAGCAAGCTTGGATTCAATTTAGATTTACTTTAAATTACAAAAGCATTGCTGCATTACTGGCAGTAAATAAAAATATATTATGAGAGTGAAATCACTTGCTTATCTTTCCCATCTCAGGCGGTTTACAGTGTTTCTGATTATAGTATAGGACATTACTTACAACGGAGGAGGGTAATTTCACAATCATGGTTTTGTTAAATTAGTTAACAGAACCTCAGTTTAACTCTGAGTCAATAAAGGGACTGAACTTTCTATTGTCATTGTTAAACCCCTGCCTCACCTTCTATTGTAGTCCCACTTACATGTTGCAATCGTTTCTCTCTAATAGATTCTCCTGAAAGCCTGTATTTCGATAAGTATTCAAAATGAAGTCTTATCCAGCACATTAGTTGAGTAATTAAAATTTATTTACATTTGCTAAACTGAAAATAGTATTATAGGCTGCTAACATGTTCACTATTCCTATTAAGACACATTCTACAATGTTTCAATGGTCATTTATTACTCTTCAACATTATTTCCCTCTTTCGTAATTTTAATTAAGTTTTTAGTTCTTCATTTTTTTCCAATTCGTCCTCGGAGAGAGCAGAAGACATCCTGAGTACAATTATTCCATCAGTAATAAATGTAAGATTCAGGGCAAGATGGGGATTTAAACTTAGTGCTTACAATCTATCCCAAATTAGGACGCTGCTTGTTCCTTTCATCACAAGATCATTCCGTGTAGTGTCATCTGGGTACGTTTATAACGGTGCAGATCCCATTAATTATTTCAGGAACGGATTGGGGCACGAATCATTTTGCCAGGAATTGCTATTTCCAGTTTTGATCAGTGGAGAATGAATATCAAAATGACACATTTGGCACAACTTTACTTCAATGGTATACTTTTTCAGTGCATTTATTGCAGATGTAAAAGGCGTTTCGTTTTGTGATGTTTATGCCTCGGGCAAACACGCATAAACAGCACGACAATTAACGGCAGAAACCAATGAGGATGATTTCCCTTGGCTGCTGTGCGCAGCAACATCATAACAAATGCAGAAACATTTCCTTCTCATTGGTATTTCTAATGAAATTGTAAGTACCTTCAAAAAGAATGCATTTATAATTTTGCTGGAAATATTGAGTCAAGGAAGTCTTCCAGCACTTGTTTACCGTGCTGCTACACAAAGTGACTGAAGGAACTACCTTTGCCAATAGTCGTTCAATTTTTTCTGGCATTTTGCAAAAAATGAAATATTTCCATTATAGCACTGTTAAAATTACCAGGAGAATTGACTAGACAGAGTTAATAATCTCAACAGTGTGGGATGAATACAATTGATTTACGATTAACACATTTGAAACGACACCAGGGACTTCAGGTTAACGGTCATAGTTGCAGATGTTTATTCAACACGGCAAAACTCAAAAAACCCCTCCCACCCAGTTCCCTGGACGATGTTATCTACATGCATTATATAAGCAAAAATAATCAAACAGACAGAAAATTCGAGAAAAATCAGTTATTCATTACTATTTGACGAACCCATTTGAATTTAAGACACTTTGAAAGCAACATTTATTTTCAAAATATTGTTTCACCATTTTAAACCACTGAAGCTGATATTAGGGAAAATGAGAAATTGTCACAGTTCTTATCAATTTCACAGCACTTTTGATAAAACTGAAATGCATCTCTAGTTTAGGACAATACAACCTCCACTGAAAAATATCTTTTTTGCAGTAAACCTCTTCTGATGTGAGTGAGTGATATATCTTAGGGTTCGCCAGACTTTACAGCACTGAAGTGTGTACTAAACAATTGAAAATAAGTTTGCATAAGAGAGTACAACAGTATTGTGCTGAGTGATTATGTAATCCAACTGCATGCAAATTGTTCCAACTTGTGTGGTTACGAACTCAAAGGCCGTTGTTCAAAATTAAAATAATTTTAATTGCACAATTCAAAAGCTTATTTTGTTGCTGAATCTACCACTCACAAAGACTGCAATCTTCTAAATTCTAAAATGATGAAACTGAATGTAAGACTAATAACGACTTTGTTAAGAAGAATATAATTAATCAATTTCACATCAATACTCTTTTGTAACTTATGATGTAACACTACGCTCATAAGGAGTAATTTTGTGCCTGTTCGCATCAAGTAGCAAACATGACCCTCCAAGAATGCAAAGCCAAAATTTACATACACAATCCCCACAATTTACCAACTAACTGGCTCTCAGAAGGTAAGGCTTCTGCCTGGGATGGTGAAGAATACATTACCCCTACAAAGTGAGATAATGTGAGCTGGCTTTTAATGTTTCAATGGAAGGTATAATATCAGCCTTTTCTAGTCCCTCTATGTCACAAATGTGTTGGTTTTCATGTGGTCATAAAATCACAAACCCTTGCTATAGTTTTGTCAGAGATTTGATTTGATTTGATTTATTACTGTCACGTGAACCGAGGTAGAGTGAAAAGTGTTGTCTTACATGCTTTACAGGCAATTTGCAGGTGGATTAATTTCCAGTTCAGAAAACATTTGACAAGATGATACCACATCTTAGTTCTTCTTTCACTATAGCTTTGGATTATTTGTCATGCAATCCATTGCAAGCAGCTGGGGTGAAAAGAGCAGAAATTCTGTTTGTGAGTAATAGGTTCAGTGTAATGAAGTACCATTAGGTGGGGAAGTATTAATAATTATTTGTTGCTCCTATTTCATATTGGTTTGCAGAGAAAAATACTCATTCAAATACTTAGTCAATGAGCCTAGTGCAGAAAGTTTCTAGCTTGGAAGAAAGGCATTACCTTCCCTGTGCCGATGGTTTGCATTGGTAGAACATAATAGTATGGTTCACTTCATACTTCCAAGTGATGTTCAAAGTTTAACCTGTGCCATTAACCAAGTAGAAAATCCATCAGTTCACTTTTGTAAACCCTCTCACTTCAAGCAGCTTTAGCAATGAACATTCTTTTGACTCCATGTAAAGACTTTTATTTGTTCTTTTTCAACATATTCTGGAACAACACTAGTCATTTTTGTCCTTTTGTATTTGACAAAAACAAATGCAGAAACAAGCTTTGACTCTGGTGTCTGGATAGCTCTATGAATCTATTGACATACTGAGGCTACCAGTGATTTCTGTGTTTGCCAATGCTAGTGGCGAGAACTTTATCAATGTTAATACTCAGATCATTTTTAGCAGTTTTATTATGCATTGATGTAATATTATGCCATAACATTAAAAGGATGAAGTTGTCTCTTTCTGTTATGTACTTGGATTGACAAGTACTAAAGAAGAAAAGACTTGCATTTGTATATTGCCTTTCATGACCTCAGTATATAGAAGAACACTTGGCAGTGAGATGCTTTTTAAAATGTAAGAAATGCTTCTCCCAATTTTTTACACAGAAAACCACCAAAAACAATAACATACTAACAACCAGATAATTCATTGTAATAATATTGGTTAGGGTATCTCATATACAGCTATACCTCCAAGTTCACCTTCATCTGAGATAGACTATTTCTGGCAGTGCAGTGCCGTCTACTTCAGTACCATACTGGAGTGTCAGCCACTGAATTTTGTGCTGAATTCACTGGGGTAAGAATTGAACCCACGACCCTTTTACTCGGCATCGGTCACACCTGCCTTTATTGTTCTGAGTGCATGGTCATTGCACAGCTTTGATCACACTTCTCCATTATGTGTAAGCTTGGTTCCCTTCAGCCAGTTCCTGGTTATAGAATAGTCACTCCAACCAAGTTACAGGAATGAGAAACCTCTTTATAAAATTTAGGTATTAGTAGTATTTTTAATATGCTCACAATAGCCTTTCTTCATAAATTACATTGAGTTGATTTTCCAAATAGTTTATAAAAAATGTCTTGCTCCTGTCCCTTTTCTGAGACGTGATTTCCCACAGAAGCTTATATTTCAAGATTCAGAAATTTGTGTTGGCCACCTGGTTGAAATGCCAATACCTATATTTTTGACCTTTAAAGATATGAAAGAAAGAAACTCTTTCTCAATGTATCATACATTACAGCATCTGACTCAGTGGCAAAAGTTGCTGGTGCTGATGGGTCGAAATAAACCCATATGATTTTGACTTATTATCTGTCATAAACGTTTCTGGTACAAATTTGCATTTTTTTACAGTAGCTCAGAACATATGGCTGGATTTGAAATTGTCTTAAATCAGTTCCACTAATTTGGCTTTGCAAAAGTAAAAAGGAACATAAAATCAGCAAATTATACAACAAAAACATGACATTACAATGTAATTGTTTTAATTTGCTTATGTAAAAGGTCCCCAAACAGCCATCAGTTGTGATTATGAAGCAACTCCCAATAAAGGTTACAGCATCTAGTTATATGGATGCTGTCAGCACTGTTTTCTGAATCCCATGACTACAACCATTTTCGGTGTGCTTACTGAGCTCTGATCACTCTGAAATGTTCAGTTCTGGTTACTGAATCCTGGTTTTACAGATATTCTAAGCACTGCTATTGAAATCTAATGATATAGAAATTCACAATATTGCTTAATGAGTCCTGGTTATGTAGAAGCTCTCCATTGTGTTAGCAAGCTTGCATTTAATTAAACACATTTCTGACTGTGGCTTCGTCTATCTTAAAGTTTTGTCAAATTTTCTGAGACAAAAGATGTCACTTCCTACATGTACAAAGCCAAAACTGGTGATCCTGGAAATCTGAAAAGAAATTAAGAAAAATTCTGCTATTTCCAGAGTTTCTGTTTTTATTCTAGTAAATGAGTATTTCATTCACAAGGGGGCCTCAGACATGAATGCCATCAAGAAAAAGTTATTAGTTGAGACCACACAGTAAAATATGATACACTGCAGTCCATTTACACCAGATCTGAACTGTGTAGGCTTGAAATGAGCAAATACATATATCAGGCAATTCTGAATATTGTAAACTATATTTTTCTAAAATAATTGCATTTATTTTGTTGCCGGATTGTATTCTGAAAACAAAAAGAATTTTAAGTAGGTTGTGAGGAACTTTTGAATGTTACATTAAATTCTGCCATATATTATCTTAATTGGGAACTTTTAGCTCTAGGCATTCGGTCGAACTTCAATGAACTGCAAAATAGTTTGCAGCCCTTTCAATGTGTCGTGCTGGGATACATAAGGATATTTCCACAGAAAGAAATAAGAAAAATCACTCCATCTTTTAGTTTCTTGCTGCTTGCACATTTCCGTGGAGTATATTTTTCAGATATGTGCCCATACACATCTCTTAGTAAACACATGAATATTATCTTGTCTAGAAGGGAAAGACAATTTACATAAAGGCACTGTGACATGCATGCACAGTTTTGACTACAGCATATATTGGTCGTTAATGCTACTGAGCTCAAAAGCAAAGGATTTGTATTCTACCACACAGTACGCAGCAGTTGAACAGAATCTTTGCTGTACTCGGTTCTTTTCCAAATTTGATCTCTGTGGACTTTGCAACAAAGCATTTGCCAAATTCAGCAGCAACATTATGATGATTGACAAATTCAGCCTATCAATTCTGCATCAAATCTGATTAAATGTGTTATTAAAAAGAATTAAGTATTGAACACAAATCAAAATTTGCTAAGTATTGTAATAAGATAAATAAAAATACCTCAGAACTGTTAGTTTTAATAGCCATGATTGTTAATAGAAAATTCATCAATAATTCATGTATAAATTCATAACTGAAAGATAACTATCATGGACTTAAATCAATCCCTTAAAACAATAATGTGAAGATCATCTTCATAACAAAGTTTATTTTGTTAAATGTTCTTTTCTATCAAAGGGCCTAACTTGTTCAAAAATTAGCCACTAACCTTCACGCGCTGAGGGGGTTAAACACAAAATTGGCCTGTTTGCTTTGCTCATTCAGTTATTTATGAAACAAACTGCAATAACCATTTAATAAGATGAATGCCACTTGCATGCAGTTTCATCATAGTATCTTAGGATCTTTGCAATCGCTTGGAAATTGCATTGTTGCATGTATGAGTCTAATACATATTGAAATAACAGCTCATCCCACAAACTGCATTGAGTTCTACTTCAACAGTTCTTTTGCACTGCAGAACTATGAATAGGAAGGAAAATATGCCCAAACATAAAGGAAATAAGATGGTGACAAAGGTAACATTGATAGAACAGTGTTAAGAAAGCTATGATTTTCATGCAGCTATTTATTACTGTTAGATGGGAGTAGCCAATACCCTTATTAACTGCAACATAATCTACTGTGTGGGTCCTATTTGAAAAGAAAATTCAGACGCTGCATTTCAATGGTTGTAGAATGTGAGGGTGTTTTGTTCTGCTGTTTGAGTTATTGCGGCTGCATGTTATCTCTCTTCAGGCATGGACAAGATAAATGATGTTTGCTGTTCTAAAGAATAAATCTGACTTTGAGAGGACTGGCCAACTGACAAGTGTTTGTCCATCTGACATAAACATTTTGAACTTGAAGCCATTGATCTCACATTGCAAAGACATTATTTACTGAAAGCACCCACGACTCTAGCTTGTGTTTATATTCAATCTGTCTAGCCTGGATTATTGTGCTTGTTAATATGAATACTGGCATCCAGAAGGTTACTCGGGAAATTTCGGAAGGGGGTAATACGTGAAGCCCTCCGAACCAATGGTTGGAGCAGGAGCCGTGACCAATGTGAAGAGCTCTGACTGAATTTCAAGATTACATTCACTCTGTGGGAGCTATCCACAGCTGTCCTTCAAACTACAAGACATGAAAAGGAAAGCCACTGGGAGGTCTGCTTTTAACTGCACTATTCGCTCTGCTATCAGTGATGGAAGCTGTCAAGGCATACCACTCGTCAGACTGGAGGCATCTGACATTGTGTTAGGTCCTTACTGTTCAACTTTCTGTTTTCCAGAGGGCAACAATGCAGTATAAAATGTTTGATTTTTTTAAAGTAATTAATTTCCAATTCTTTTCCCCACCCCATCATCTTCACTTAAATAAAATTAAGATATAAAATGGCGCTGATGTATTTTATGCAACAGCATCATTTAATCCCCAGTTTGTCTTTAATGTTTGGAAGAGCTCCCTTGAAACTGAGGTATATTTCCTTTCCATTAAATAAACTCACAGTGACATTAAAATAAACCTCTTATTGTGAGCTGTACCCCTTCCTGTGTTAAACTGTAAAATATTTTCAATTCAGTATTTAATAGATACTTATGTTCTTATTGATCTTATCTGCACTTTAATTGAAAGCAATGATTTAGAAGTAGGAGCAGCAAATCAGTGGAAGCCTTTTTAGTATGGCTGGTGTTTGTCAGTAACATGTTATGTAGATTTATGATTTTTGCATGGTGAGCTTTGCTTGGGTTACTTTGTGTAAAGCGCCATCCCGACCCCGTGTTAAAATCACCCATACACACCTTGTAGCTGTCTTTCATCATTTATCATCTTTTGTGTCATGTACTAGTGAAATTAAATAAATATATTTCTTTTCCTCTCAAATACTTCCAGGTAGTTTTGATAACATTTTACCCGAAAGAAGCACAGCAGTAGTAATATTTGTGGCAGGATTTGTGACAATATCTTATTCATGACAAAGTGAAAAATTACTTCATGATAGTCATATACTTCTGAAATTTCTGTGTGGCTTTTTATGAGTAGGTTGAGGAATATTGAAGAAAATATTGTATACATTTGATTTTTGATTTTTTTTTGAAATATTGCTTCTTGACAAACGAAAACAAATCCCTGCAACTTTAACCACTGCTGTCATTAACGTCTATGAGTCTGAGGACACAAAGGACATTAAAGCTCTCACTATAGTGGCAGTAATGTTGTTTACACTTCACTGGCTCCTACTTTGGACCTATGACTATGGAATGATTCATGAACAGTGCAAAGGACAAAATGAAACATTGTCTCTTTTTCTTGTGAATCCTTTGTGTTCTAAAGAGATAATTTCAAATTGCAGCCACAAGCAACTAAACATTGATTGATGTCACACTGCTGATTTACAGAAACAGACATTTCAGTGGCTGCTTTAATCTGAAATCTAACATCAAACTATGACACAAATCAAACTGCCATAATCCATCACAATGTAAAAAGTCAATGAACATTTCTTCATTTCCAGGCTATAACTTGGTTACAGTAAAGGTGGCTTGTGGTATTATATTCACTGGAGGCAGTCGCCACATTGCAGACTCTCAAGCTGCATAGTTTATCTGTCCCTGCCCTCATTTCAGCAGACAGGAGCATTTACCAATCTCTTAGCTTTCTGGCTTGAAATTAACAGTGACATGTGCTTTGACACAGTTGGTGTAGGAATTATGGTTATAACAATTGTGGGAAGATAACTATGGTGGCAGAGAAAGAAAGCATTATGTTTCAATAAGTCCACAATTCTAAATGTTGCGTTATTTGTTGTGGTATAAGCACTTTTAATACATATAAATGGGTTCATAGTGAATGCATGTTCATTAAAAACAAACTAATGCTCAAGCCCATAGGAAGTTAAGAATGTAAAGCTGTCACGTAGAGGGGGATAATTGTTTCACAATCAAACTTTGGTTGGCTGGCTGGAGGAAAGCACTTTCTGTTGGCTTTAGTGAGAAATCTGGCCTGATTTGTGGGCATTTCTCCCTCCCACTACCCCCAAGTCCAACAGTAATAAAATGAAATTTAGCTTGGGGCTGTTTTTCATTTGGGTCACCAGGTCATTGCTGATTAGACCCGAAATACTGCTTTAAAGAGAGAGCCACTCAGTCCAAACCACCCAAACCAAGCGAACATTCGAACACCCTGGGAACCAGCACTGAAACAACATACAACTTTTTGTTAAAAGACAGGAGTCTACCACTGCCACAATATGCATCAGTACAGAATTAATATAGCCATATTCTAAGCAGGTTGAAGATAATGAAATACAAAGCGTTAGCTCAACCAAGCTGTGCTCGATTTACCTGTAATATTTGCAGCTCTGCATTATCCAATCTTAGTTACTTGTTAAATGCAATAAGCTTGGATCCGCACTTATTGTACTGTTGGCAAATGGATCAAATCGTGAGGGTGGAATGGGACAGTTCTGAGGAAGGGTCACTGGACCCACAAAGTTAACTCTGATGTTTCTCGACTGCCAGAACTACTGAGCTCTTCAAGCAATTTCTGTTTTTGTTTCTGAACATAATGGGACATTGGGTCATTACCCATTATTTTGGAGGAAGGTGGTTGACAACTATCTGGGAATCCCAAACAGACAACCCATCGCATTTTCAACATTTAGGTTTTCTCTTTGAAAAAAGAAACAAATAAAGAAAATAGTTGCAAAAGAATAAACATGCATTATGTCCCACACCAGTGAAACAAATGCAAGTAACTACTGTGTGGCATGATTTGATCCAGTTGTTAACAATACAATAAGTGTAGGTCTAAGCTCGTTGCACATAACAAGTAACTAAGAATTGGATAATGCAGAACTGCAAATATTACAGGCAAATCGAGCACAGTTTGATTGAGTTAATGCTTTGCATTTCATTATCTTCAAACAGTTTAAGATATGACTGTAGTGACACACATTGTGGCAGTGGTAGACTCCTGCATATTCGCGAAAAGCTGTAGGTTCAAGTCCCACTCCAGACTTGGTGACAAAGGAAGGTGTCTTCCTGTCATCACCAAACCTGTTGAGAACCAACTTGTAAATCCATTTATAGAGTCATAGAGTCATTCAGCATTGAAACAGACCCTTCGGTCTAACCAGCCCATGCCAAACATTGAGCTAATGGCAGGCAGTAAGAAAAGGAGGGATTCCTCATCAACCAAGTGATGGAATGAACTTGGAGCCTCTACCAGATTCCCTATACATAGTTCCAGTCTACACCGTGCATGTAAAAATATAGCAACTTGGAGATTGCTGGTGTGGACCAGGTTTCTATTAACTATACAGTGTTTGTTCCCTGTTCTGGCTGGGACAGATTTGGTTCCTGCCTCTTGCCTTACCCTTGTCAGAACTTGTGGCCCTGTGGGTTGGACCTGCCTTCAGGCAGAGAACGACAGAAATTCTGTAGTACTTTCAGTGCAGATAATAAATTATGAAGCAATACATTTAATATCTGTAACTGCTATACTTATAGCTCATGTAAAAATTTCTTCACTATTTTAATACTATCTTAAAAATGTCTGGAAAAAGTCATGGCCAAAATGTACTCTCAAATAAAGGTAAATATTTCGTTCAAACTCCCTATAGAGAAGTGTCACTCTTTATTTCCTGTATGTCATCATGTTGAATTGCTTCTGGACAAAACCTGCCCAGAAAGATCTAAAATGCATTAAAGTTTACTTTCAATGAGAACTGTGTGGTGCCATGAATTATAACACAGCCTTTCACCCTGAGGACCTAAGTGTGAATCTAGACCAGGCTGCTAGTATGAAAGTATACTCAGTCTAATGATAATAAAAGCTAGAAGTGAAATGAGTTTTGATAGTCTTAAATTAATTCATACACAAAACTGTTCCAATTCCCAGCTAAAATTAACTATAAACTAATAGGATGAATAGGATTCCTATTAGAAAAATGACAAAAATTATCAATTGTTATAATTATCATATGTAATTAAGTCATGAAGCAATGGATGGTGTGAACAAGGGAAAATGACACACGGTGAACACAGTCCCTGCCTGAAAATTGGGGAATTTTGCTCAACACTTTGTGGGTTGGGATGGACAATCTTCAGGGAGATAGCCGTACCTGCTCCTCATTAGTCACTGTGAGTTCACAAACATTACATGAACACATCCACCCTTCTCCAAAGTTCATATAGAAGTCAAAGTCCAATATAGAAAGGATGTCTTATGCCATAAGGACATTAGAACAACAGGTGGCATGGTGGTTCAGTGGTTAGCACTGCTGCCTCATAGTGCCAGGTACCCAGGTTCAATTCCACCCTTGGGCAACTGTCTGTTTGGAGTTTGCACATTCTCCCCATGTTTGCATGGGTTTCCTCTGGGTGCTGTGGTTTCCTCCCACAGTCTAAAGATGTGCAGGCTAGGTGGATTGGCCATGCTACATTGCCTGTGGTATTCAGGGAGGTGTGGTGTAGATTAGAGGGGGATGGGTCTGAGTGGGATGCTCTGAGGGTTTGTATAGACTTATGGGGCAAAAGGGCCTGTCCCTACACTGTAGGGATTCTACAATGATCACTGTTATTTGGTATTGTTAATAGTGGGCAGGAGGAGATTTAAAATTTCAGCTCTGTGACTGTATATGATTGCACATTGGGCCTAGAAATTCCACATTTGCCATACACCATTTTATATACTTCCATAAACATCCACACTCTCACCACCGACACTCAGTAGCAGCAATGTGTACTGTCTACAAGATGCACTGCAGAAATTCACAAAAGATCCTTAGGCAGCACCTTCAGATCCATGACCACTACCATCTAAAAGGACAAAGGCGGCAGATACATGGGGAAACCACCACCTGCAAATTCCCCTCCAAGGCACTCACCATCCTTACTTGGAAATACATCGCTGTTCTTTCACTGTCGCTGAGTCAAAACCTTAGAATTCCTTCTCCAGCAGCATTTCTTGGTGTAAATGGACTGCAGCAGTTCAAGAAGGCAGCTCACCACCAACTTCTCAAGGGCAACTAAGGATCGGTAATAAATGCTGGCCTAGCCAGCGATGCCCACTTCCAGTAGGTGAATTAAAAAACTGATGGCGCTTCAAAAATATTGAATTAACTGTAAAACAGTTTGTCACCTCCCGAGGTTGCAAAAGGCACTATGAAAATTCAATCTTTCTATTTTCCACCTAAATGAGCCTTTCTTGGCAGTAGTAACCAAGGATGAAGAAAAGAGGTGGAGGCTGGTTATGCAGGTCACAGAGCAGAGACAGCAAACTATGGAGCAGATGCCATAGTTCAAAGACCATAAACCAGATAGTGCAGATTACAGACTGAAGATCACAGATTGCAGATTGCAGAGATGATAGCAGAAACTTGAGACTGCAGCCTCTAGATCTGCAATTAAAGTCCAGACACTGAAGATCGCAAAATAAAAACTGAAAGAAATGCAGATGCTGTAAATCAGAAACAA
Source organism: Ginglymostoma cirratum (assembly GCA_024137785.1). Classification (NCBI taxonomy): domain Eukaryota; kingdom Metazoa; phylum Chordata; class Chondrichthyes; order Orectolobiformes; family Ginglymostomatidae; genus Ginglymostoma; species Ginglymostoma cirratum. The sequence goes on along the minus strand of JAHRHZ010000013.1, from coordinate 11,925,225 downwards.
AAATAGAGATTGCTGGAAAAGCTCAGCAGGTCTGGCAGCATCTGTGGAGAGAAATCAATGTTAATGTTTCGAGTCGCGTGAGCCTTCTGAGGAATGTTAACTCTGATTTCTCTTGCACAGATACTGCCAGACCTACTGAGCCTTTCCAGCAATCTCTATCTTTGTTACTGAAGATTATAAGTTGTAAATCAAAGACCAAAAGACTAGAGAGGGAAAGCCAGAAACTAGAGGGTGCAAACTTGAAGATCGGAGACTGGAAACTGCAGAATAGAGACGAGAATCCAGAGACTTCAGACTGAAAACAGCTTTCCACAGACTAGGGACTAGAGTCAGGAGACCTAATAATGTAGACTGGTGTCCTCAGACCAGAGAACAGAGAACAATGACCTCAGGCTGAAAACTGTAATCACAGACGAAAAACTAAAGACTGCAGAGTCGAAGCTGGAGACTGAAGATGAGAAACCCCAGACCAGACAACTCAGACTGTGGCCAGTTGTGTTCTGCAATGACAGGCAGTCAAGTTCTGCAATGCACCAGAATCAATCCTCCATGATTTCTATATCAGACCTCAACACTATCATATCTATATGATAGGATCAGTTCTTGCTATCTCTCAGATCTATAACGATACCTTGTTCAGAATACCTCCATAAGACCTCAGCTGGAGTGGCTCTTGTGATGCAATGGTAGCATACCCCAGAAGGCCTGTATTCAAATCCCATATCTTCCAGACATAGGAGACAACATTCGACCCTGCTCAGCCATTCCATGTGACCAATTTCAACTCAGTACTCTATTCCTAGCTTTTCCCCACCCGCTTTAGCACTGAGAATTATATTTACCTCCTTCTTGAAAACATTCAATGTTCTGGACTTGTCCACTTCCAATAGCAGAGAATTCCATAGGTTCACCTATCTGTGGGCAAAGTAACCTCTCCTCATCTCAATCCTAAATGGCCTATCTTGTATCATTAGATTGTGAACTCTGATTGTCAAGAATATCATTTCTACATTTAGTCTGTGTAGTCTGTTAAAATTTTATCAATCTCCCCCCATTCTTCTAGACTCCAGTTCACAGCGTAAGCAATTCAGTCTCTCTTCATGTGTCAGTACTGCCACCCCAGGAATCAGTCTGGTAAACCTTTACAGCACTCCCTCCATAGCCGGAACATCCTTTCTCAGGTAAGGAGACCACAACTGAGTACAATACTTCAGTTATAGGTATACCAATGCCCTGTACATTTGCAACAAGACATCCCTGTTCCTGTAGTCAAAGCCTCCCAGTATGGAGGCCAACATACCATTTGCCTTCTTCACCACCTACTGTACCTGCACGCTTACTATCAGTGCACAAGGACAACCAGGTCTCATTGCAACTCCTCCTTTCCCAATCTATCACCATTCAGATAGTTAACTCTGATAGTTAACAGCCTTCCTGTTTTTGCTACCAAAGTGAATAACTTCACGTTTATCCTCATCTGCTATGCATTTGCCCACTCACTCAACTGGTCTAAGCCACACTGAAATATCTTTGTATCCTCCTAACAGTTCACCCTTCCACCAGTTTTGTGCTGTCTGAAAACTTAGAGATATTACATTTAGTTCCCTTATCTAAATTTTTGATATATATTGTGAATAGCTGGTGTCCAAACACTGATTCTTGCAGTACCCCACTCATCACTATCTACCACTCAAAAAAAGACCCACTTATTCCTACTGCCAACCAGCTCTCTATCCGGAGATAGTAGGAACTGCAGATGCTGGAGAATCTGAGATAACACTGTGTAGAGCTGAATGAACACAGCAGGCCAAACAGCTCTCTATCCACGTCATTACAGTTGCCCCAATCCGTTGTGTTTTATTTCTACATGCTTATTCATTATGTGGGACCTTATCAAAAGTCTTCTGAAAGTCCAAGTAAACCATATGCACGAACTAAATACTGAAAGAACTGTGGATGATGTAAATCAGAAACAAAAATAGAGAATGCTGGTAAAGCTCAGCAGGTCTGTCAGCACCTGTGAAGAGAAATCAGAGTTAACTGCCAGTTCTGAGAAAGGGTCACTGGACCCAAAACATTAACTCTGATTTTGCTTCACACATACTGCCAGACCTGCTGAGTTTTACTAGCAATCTCAATTTTTGTTACCTCCACTAGCTCTCCTTTATCAATTCTGCTAGTTACATCCTCCAAAAATTCGATTTGTCAAGCATGATTTCACTTCTGCAAATCCATGTCAACTCTGGCCAACCCTATCACCAAATTGCAAGTGCCCTACTGTTAAATCTTTTGTAGTGGTCTCTATCATTTTACCTACTACCAATGTCAGGCTGACTAGTCTATAATTCCTTATTTTCGCACTGCCTCCTTTTTTTAAAATAGCGGGGTTACATTAGCTACTCCTCAATCTGTAGTGCCTGTTCCAGAGTCTACAGGATCTTGGAAGACAGGCACCAATGCATCCATTATTTCTGGGCTACTTCGTTAAGTACTCTGGGATGTAAATTATCAGGCCCTAGGGATTTATTGGCTTTTAATGTCATCAATTTCCCTAACAGCATTTCCTTACTCATACTGATCTCCTTCAGTTCTTCCCTCTGATTAGATTCTGGTATCCCCAATATTTTTTGCATTTTTTTGTGTCCTCTTTTGTGAAGACATAGCCAAAATATGCAATTAATTGGTTTGCCATCTCTTTGTTCCCAATTATAACTTCTCCTGTTTCTGACTGTAAGGGACCTTATATTTGTCTTCACTAATCTTTTCTTCATTGCATGCTTACAGAAGCTTCTACAGTCAGTTTGTACGTTCCCTGCAAGTTTACATCCGTAATCAGTCCCTTTGTCCTCTTTTGTTGTAATGTAAACTGCTCCCAATCCTCAGGTCCTTTGCTTTTTTGGCCCTTCCTATGATCTAATATTATCCCTAATTTCCCTTGCTTGCCATGGTTGGGCCACTGTGGCATTTTTGTGCTGGATGTAACATTTCTGACTAGGTTGATTACTACTTTAGGGACAGTTGCCTGGATTCGAGTCCCACCTGTTCCAGAGGAATGCCATAACATTTCTGAACAAGTTGATTTAAAAAAGGACTCTTGTCAGTTCTACATCAGAACTCTGTCAGATCTTTATCAGCTGATTATGAGACCTTTATAAGATTTTTCATAGAAACCAAAATGACCAACAAATATTGGAGATAGCAAGAATTGCAGGTGCTGGAGTAAGAGCTCCCGATATGGCCTCCTCTACATTGGTGAGACCAAGGACTTGGGGACCATTTCATTGAGCATCTGTGCTCTGTACAGGACAAACAACAACAACTTCCAGTCACCACCCATTTTAACTCCATCTCCCACTTCCTGAGTGACATGTCTATCCTGGGCCTCCTCCAGTGCCACAATGACATCACATAGAGAAGCAACACTTCATATTCCTACAGCCCAATGACCTAAACATAAAATTCACCAGTTTTAAAATCTCCCCATTCCTGGTCTCATCCTATGTCCAACTCTCCCTTTCATCCCTGCCTCCTTGACCTGACACAACCTGTCCATCTTCTTCACCATCTATCTGCCCTACCCTTCCCACTGACCAATCCCCTTTGCCCCCTACCTGCATCCAGCCTATCACCACTACACCTACCTGTCCCCAGCCCCACCCATCCTCCCTCCCACCTCCTTGACCCGACACAGCCCGACCAACAAATATTGACTCCCTAAATATGGATGCACACTTACACCCAAGGAGAAAATGATTTCTAGAGATGTAGCATGCATTTAAATTCCTAATGGAATAACAAGAAACATGTCACTATTTTGAATTAGTCCTTTTAAGGTGGAGGTTGAAAAGCATTGCAGGCCTAAAGGATTCAGTCCCTTGATTTTTCAATGATAAACAGAGGCTGATGTTTTTTAGAATATTCAGTGAAAGTATATTCCTATTATTAAGAAAAATTCTAAAGAGAGGAGACACCATCCACAGTTAAATAAAGAAGATAGGGAAAATATCAAATATATCAAACTGAAAGACAAAAAACAGACCAGTGAGCCTTACGTCTGTTGTAGGAAAAGTTTTGGAAAGGATTATAAGAGATAGGATTTATAATCATCTAGCAAGCAACAATTTGATTGGAGATAGTCAACATGGATTCGTCAAGGGCAGGTCGTGTCTCACAAACCTCATTGAGTTTTTTGAGAAGGTGACCAAGCATGTGGATGAGGGTAAGGCAGTTGCCGTGGTGTACATAGACTTCAGTAAAGCCTTTGATAAGGTTCTACATGATAGGCTATTGGAGAAAATGCGGAGGCATGGGATTGAGGGAGATTTAGCAGTTTGGATTAGAAACTGGCTTTCTGAAAGAAGGCAACGAGTGGTGGTTGATGGAATATATTCAGCCTGGAGTCCGGTTACTAGTGGTGTGCCACAAGGATCTGTTTTGGGACCACTGCTGTTTGTCATTTTTATAAATGACTTGGACGCAGGCATAGGTGGATGGGTTAGTAAGTTTGCAGATGGCTCTAAAGTCGGTGGAGTGGTGGACAGTGTGGAAGAATTTTGCAGGTTGCAGGGAGACTTGGATAAACTGCAGAATTGGGCTGAAAGGTGGCAAATGGAGTTCAATGCAGATAACTATGAGGTGATTCACTTTGGGAAGAATAATAGGAAGGCAGAATACTGGGTTAATGGAAAGATTCTTGGTAGTGTGGATGTGCAGAGGGATCTTGGTGTCCAGGTAAGTAGATCCCTGAAAGTTGCCACCCAGGTTGATAGTGCTGTTAAGAAGGCATACGGTGTGTTAGGTTTCATTTGTAGAGGGATTGAGTTCCGGAGCCGTGATGTCATGCTGCAACTGTACAAAATGCTAGTGCAGCCTCACTTGGAATATTGTGTACAGTTCTGGTTGCCCCATTACAGGAAGGGTGTGGAAGCATTGGAAAAGGTGCAGAGGAGATTTACCAGGATGTTGCCTGGTCTGGAGCGAAGGTCTTATGAGGGAAAGGCTGAGAGACTTGGGTCTGTTCTCATTGGAGAGAAGAAGGCTAAGAGGTGATTTAATAGAGACATACAAGATGATTAGAGGATTAGATATGGTGGACAGTGAGAGTCTTTTTCCATGGATGATGACGTCGGCTTGTACGAGGGGGCATAGCTGCAAATTGAGGGGTGATAGATTTAAGACAGATGTCAGAGGCAGGTTCTTTACTCAGAGAGTGGTAAGGGTGTGGAATGCCCTGCCTGCCAATGTAGTTAACTCAGCCACATTAGGGGCATTTAAATAGTCCTTGGATAAGCATATGGATGATGATGGGATAGTGTAGGGGGATGGGCTTAGATTAGTTCACAGGTCGGAGCAACATCGAGGTCCGAAGGGCCTGTTCTGTGCTGTATTGTTCTATGTTTTATGTTCTAAAAGCATACAACTGTGCAAATGTGAATAGCAGGTCAGACAATGGGTCAGAATATAAAGAACAGTATAGGCTGATTAAAAGCTTAATCAGGAAGAAGCGTTTGTTGCATTGACATTTACATTTTGGGGGCTGTAAAAATCGCATAGCACTCCAAAGGATTAAAATATTCTTTCCCAAAAATATATCTTGCAGCAATCAGCTGGAATGAGGAAAGTTATCCCCACCCACTTCTCATCCCTTGGTCCTTTACCTAATAAATGGCAGACCACCAATCTTTCGATCCTGGCACCCATGTTAGCTCACATTGTTAACATTTCTCCTTCTTCAGGCAATGCCCAGTTCTCCTTCAAAATGGCCATCATCGCGTCTTACCCCAAAAATCCCTTCATCCCACCAAGCTTGCATGCTACTGCTCCACCTTTGACCTTCGTTTCTTCCCAAAGTCTTTGAACACATTGCGCCTCTGCGTGCTAGGCAATGCTTTAATTTAAAATTCTTAGCCTTGTTTACAAGTTCCTCTATGGCCTTATACTTCCCCATTTATGTAATCTTACCCACCACACAATCCTCTGAGAAATATGTACTCCTGTAATTATGGCGTCACAAGTAGCCCCAATTCTAAAGACTAGACCGTTGTTGGCTGTGCTTTCAGCTGTCAAGACCCCAGGCTCTACAATTTCTTCCCTGAATCTGTTCATCTCTCAGTATCACTTTCCTCATTTAGGAAATACCTTTAAGACCTTTGCTTATGACCAAGTCGTTTGATTATTCGACCTAATATGTGGATCAGTGTGAAATTTTAAAATAGCTCAGTGAAGAGCCTTAATTTTATTACATTCAAGATGCTACTTAAATGCAAGTTGCTGTTATTGTTGTTTTGTCAGGCCAACATAAATTCTATGTTAGACCACTATCACACCTACAGGTTCATTACATTAGATCTGGATCATATTGATAACTGATGTGCCTCAGAGCTCTGTCAGATCCAAACCTGATTAATAGTAAACCTACAGCATATCTGAGAGTACATTGTTCTTGCTTCAAATGAAAAGACTGCAGTTCTGTTTCAAGCCTTAGTGCCAGCATAAGCTTGGCTAAAAATAGTTTAAATGTTTCCCTGCACAGTTCAGCCTGACGGTGCTCAGAGCTTCATAGGATTCTTTACAACACAGCTCTAATCACATTCTGGATCAAAGGATTAAAGAATGTTATTCCACTGGTGGTGTTTATAGTTCAGAGAATTACAGTTAATACTTAGAACAGGTGAAGCTTGTTACAGGTTTGCTGTGTTATTTTAATAGCTTATTTTTTTCTTGAGTGTTAATCAATATTGTCTTACTATTACAGCCTGGGGTTTCTATTAGGTAACTGCATAATTCATCCAAAATTAGCCAATCCACAGCCAAGAATCATAAACTATCAAAGATACATTGTATCCAGCAGAGGTTGAATTTCTGCTATGTTTTGCACCAATTTGAAGAAGAACACACCAGATGATGGCCTTGCAAAAAAAATTAACATTGCCCCAAATCAAATTCAATCCAATTCGAGTTTGTAATAGTAGCACTCACTTGTGGGATTTGAGCAACATCTTCAGGTTACCTTTCTTTCTGGGTGTAATTATTTTAATAGACACTGTTTAAAAATGAATGAATATTGGGTTGAACTTTCCGCTCCTTCTGAGCAACATGAACAATGGTGAGAAAGTTGGGGAGCATACAATCAAAATAGAAACATTAGGTTCTTAACGTCAAGAAAAAGTTTCTGATTTTCCTTTTCAGCTTTAAATTCAATGAGTTCTGAATTGTGTGGCAAGTACCCTGTTTCCAAGTATTTGCATTTTATTATTAACTAAACTCGTCTCAGCTCTACAAAATTCTCGATATGAAAGTCAGAGCAGTTTACTTGGAGGCAGCAGGTCACCACTTACTTCTCTGGGCCTTTGGACAACTCCACTTTCACCACAATATCCCTGCAAGCTCCATGGACATGATACTCCTCCAGCCGCCATCTTACAAAATTGGAATCCCCAAGCCATCACATCATCACGGCTGCTGGCAGCCTATGACTCTCACCAATTCAGCCCTTCAGGACTTCATATTGGAGCTAACAGACACCAACAGCTTGTTCGCTTCTGCCAGATGGCTTTGCAGGCAGGGGCACCAATTCCCTCATAAATCTTGTGGTCAGTTGACCAGCTGCAGAAGTGGCTGCAAGACCAGTTGAATGCTATAATCAAGCACGCTGGGAACACTTGTCGAGCTAGTTTAAACTCTGACCTAGGTTAAAACTGCAGCTGGACATGTTGTAACCTGTCCTGCAAGCTGTGACATGCAATTTACTGCGTTGACCAAATAAAGGGAGGTTTTAACATGGTCTGCTAGATATATTGGTGCCACCATCCTTATATGGAGCATGGTAAGTGGCTGTTTACAACTTGGTATAAACGTTTGGGAATAGTTTACCTACAAACTCCATTGGCTGAGATTGAACATTGTGGTCAGGTTTGATCAATTGAATGGCTGAGTACCAGGGAAGTTTCTGGAAGGATGAGCATATTTTGGAATAAAAGTTAGCAGAATAAAGGATTTTGCAGGAGTATCAGAGATAAAAGGTACTGCAGGTGCTGGAGAATCCGAGATAACAAGCATGGGGCTGGATGAACACAGCAGGTCAAGCAGCATCATGCTCCTTTGGTGCTGCTTGATCTGCTGTGTTCATCCAGCCCCACGCTTGTTATCTCGGATTTTGCAGGAGTGACCACTGAAGACCAACATTCGAGAAGTCGATGCCTTGATGTTATCTTCAAAGAAGACAAAAAACCATGAGGCAAGATTTATACCGCTGTTAAAAATTGTTAGCTTTTATACTCACATTACATTGATTTGGAGGATGCCAGTCTCTGTGGCAAGCATTGCTTTTTAGTGCAGAGGGCAATGCAGGCAGTTCACCACAGTTCAGAGCACTGGATAGTTTAGGGGGTAGAAATGTTATAGCACCATTTTACGTCAATATCACACCTACAAGATGTGCCAGGGCCTTTAGCAAGAAACACAGTGAGCGTGCTTCAACCAGATGGCATATCCGAAAGTCAAAGTGAAGAAATTGTTAGTGGGGTCAAAAGGCAGCATGATCAGTCAAAGGGTTCTGCCACACTAAGTCAAAAGGGGGGTCTTTGGATTCCAGGTTGGATACAGTCAGTCCTACAGGTCAGATGCAGCCATTGCAGGGATTGCAGGTACATCACTCGGGGTGACATGGTGATGTTATTCCAGGAGGTGGCCGACCCTTCCTGCAATGTGAGAAAGGGACTGATTTAGCATGATGACAGTAGATGGAAGAGCAATTGGTGGTGATGTGCTAGCAGGAGTGGTGATGAGGTGCCCCATTGAGTAAGTAAGAAGCATGTATGCTGGAGAGGTTTGTAATTTGGAGGATGAAGTGGGTGAGAGTAATTAGATTTTGGAAGTCTGCTTGATTGCGCAGGTTTGTGGCAGATTTTATGTTTGCCAATATATAAATGAGTTTGATTGGAAACTGAAGGGAAAGAAACCTTCTCAAAATTAACACATTTTTAGGTATGATTTTTGTCTAGATTGTTCTACAGTTCTACACTGCATCTTCTGGGTGGAGAAGAAAGTGACAACACTCCAAGGGAATATTGAAAGGACCTTCACCTTGGATTATGCTTGCTCAGGGCCCTTACACCCAGCAACTTTAAACTTGCAAAGAACAAAGAGTTAAGCAATCGCCCAAAGTAACAATCTGTGTATCGTGACTGTGAGCAGCAGACTGTGGAAATGTTTAATGTATGATACATCGACAACATACCCCACCCCCAATGCACCATCATCCATAATACATTAAAGAAAAATAAAAGTTTAATTAATTTTAATAATTACAAATTTAATCTTTTAAAAAATCAATTTTCATCAAAAGAAAATGAACATGATTGTGTAACTATTATGACAAATCCTTCAGGATTGTCCAGTTAGTGTATGCAGTCTTATTGCATGTTATAAAATATAATAATCCCAGATAATGTAGTTTTTCCCTTAGGATTGAATAGACTGTGTTCCAAAAATAAATGAGGGCTTGCTTTTAGTTCTGAAATTTTTATTAATGGAACTACAATGAACAGTTTTATATCTCCGATGCCAGCATGAAATGTCTCCAGCTCCAAAAGCTTTATTTTTGTTGCAATTAAAACTGCAAGCAATTAAAATTAGCAAAATAAGAATGTTTCCAATTGGAGAATTAATGCCAGGTTCTGATAGAATGCATCTGAATTTCGGTAGATGTTTTGCCAAATCCTGTAACACATAAGATATAGTTAACAAATGACAGTGTTAAATTAGGAGATCACTCAAAAATAACTGTGCAGCTTTGTTAAAGTTGGTCAGTAGCCCAGAATGCCTTATCTCCAGTCTGCAGCAATTTACCTGTATTCAACACTTCAGACACAACTAAATGCAAACCCAATTTATGACTAAGTGCTCCAGGGAATATAGCAGAAGATTGTTACATTATTCTTTTCTAATCCTATTTGTGTTTTAATTTGCTAAGGCGGTAATGAAATACCTGCCTAGAATATAGCTTCCAGTTCTTTTCTATTACTGTTTGTGTTGTTTAATCTAATGAGTTTTACAGTAGATTTTCAGCATCCAGATGCTCGATTAAAGAGAGATCATTCTTTTTACCCCAGTTTATTCACAGACTGCTACTGATACAACTTGCTTCAGAGAATTAATTGGTTATTATTTTTCTTTTCCTTTATGAATGCTTGAATTATTTTTTTGCAAAGAGCTACAGAATGCTGCATGAGACCCCTCATAGAAAAGGAGACCTTGATGAAAAAGGCTGCTTTCAGAAAGATCTAAAACAATCCTGAGGTGTAAAATTGCCAGTCTGTGATACAACATAGAATGCTTACGGAGATTTCATGGTGGGATATGTTTGAAGCCTGGTGAGAGCATAAGCATCAAAACAGTTGCTGCTCCTATTGGAAAACTAATCTTTTTCTAATATAGCACACATATTTTAATACTGCCACAACCAGGGCCCTGATTTTAACATCCTTCCTTTCATGACCTTGATAATAACATCCTCCCCTCAACTCCAAAGGAGAGGATCAGTGGAAGGAATTATAACACTTCAAATTGAGATTCCAGCTCCACTTCACCACAACCTGACCACTATAATGTTGCTAGCAGCTATTCAAGCTCTGGACAAGGCTCGCAATGAAAGTAGACGAGGACCTAATTAAAATGCTGAAGGCATCGATTTATGGTCCTCAAAGAACCAGCCTGCACAAAACAGGCAAAGAATGAAGCACTCTAGGTCGATGCCTGAGACAGACATTCGGTCTCTCTATATGCAAATACAATGCCATGGGCCTGTGCGAAGTTCTCTTTGAAAAATTGGACTGTCCAGAATACAGCTGGTGTCATGCCAGCTGTGATCATGCAAGAAAAGAATGCATAGGACCTTACCAGTCAGTAAAGGGAGCCATGTCACGTGAAAGAGATAGCAAAGAAATGATCATTGCTTTTCCCAAGTGAATAACATGCAAGAAACAAATTAATAATTGACATGAGGTGAACAATTCAATGAAAATGCTTTTGTATGCAAATAGATAACAGCTGCCCATGTTGCAAATAATGAAACAATCCCAGCAATTTTATGGCATTGGAATTTTGAGATTTCCTTCATCAAAACATTTTCTTTTATCATTCATTCTTGTTGCATGGCTGACATTGGCCTAACAAGCATTTATTTCCCATCCCTCTTTGATCTGAGAAGGCACAGTTATCCTTTTTGTTAAATTGAGGTTTGATACAATCGAATAGTTTGCAAGCCAATTCAAAGAGTAATTACGTTGATGTGGAACTGGAGTCATTTGTCGGTCAGACCAGGCAAAGGCAGCAAGTTTCCTTCTCTGGATGACATTAGTGAAGCCGTTAGTGTCCTTATGGCAATGAAAAAGCTTCATGGTCACTTGTACTGATACCATCTTACTGCCAGACCTTTTAAAATTAAATTCAAATTCTCAAACTTTCAGATGGGAGTTGAACTCTGAGCATTGGTCCAGTAACAGAAACACTTGCTTTGTTTCGCATGGATGTTCAAAATGGAATAGCACCAACAAAATTTTGGGAACAGGAGTAGGCTATTCAGCTCCTTGAGCCTTGACGCCATCCAATTAGATTATGGTTGACGAGATAGTAGGAACTGCAGATGCTGGATAATCTGAGATACCAAGGTGTAGAGCTGGATGAACACAGCAGGCTAAGCAGCATCAGAGGAGCAGGAAGGCTGATGTTTCGG
>JAHRHZ010000013.1:11862820-11913091 GCA_024137785.1 Ginglymostoma cirratum | reverse complement strand
TCAGCTTTCCTGCTCCTCTGATGCTGCTTGGCCTGCTGTGTTCATCCAGTTCTACACCTTGGTATCTCAGATTATGGTTGATGTTTATTTTAACTCCAGTTCTCAGCCTTGGTTCTGCAGGCGATATAATCTGTTCTGTGACATAACCATGGAATGTTGCTACATTTCCAGAAACCTGATAAAACACATCCCAGTGATGACATTAATACTGTTAGTTCCACAAGACCCAGAGCAGTTTAATGGAGCTAACACGATATCTGCTGCTGCGAGGCTGGGTTAAGGTCATAAAGCTGGGACAATGGCAGGGTTTCAGTTTCTCCTGAAGCTTTTATCACAACATATTTGCAACAATGTCACAACTTGGTAAATTTATAATCCTTAATATTAAGAGGGAATTAATACTGCAAATACAGAACATTTATTTTTATTGGTATAATCTTGCGATAACTTTTTATGCTTACTGCCGTGGTAATATTACAGTAATTCTTGGGTCATTACACTTATATTTGTACATTAATAGGTTTTTAAGCCCTTCAGAGCTTTATTAGTGAGCCCTGCCCTTCCTTTCTTTGCGTGCGTGTATCTGACACCAGCAGCAGCTGAAATTTACGACATGTAAGTGGATCCAGAGCAACAGGAGCAAGCAATACATCAGAGTGTGCACAACTTACGGACTCATCTTCAGAAGTCTTACCTGTACCTCTTAAAGGTTTGTTCCTACTTTGTGGAAGGTGGACAATCATAGTGAAATGAGCTCATGCAATAATTTACAAATTTGCAAAATCTGATTGTGTCATTTGGCATGTTGTGTGAAATTGGATCATTTGAATACAGAATTTATTCACAGACCAAATCTCCGCCACCCGCTCTCTGAAAATGCTCTGCTGAGAGAATGTAGTGAAATGGCTGGTAATGAGATGGGACTTTCTGGTTATTGACCTGAATTATTAAATAGAATTTAATGTTTACTTTGGGATGTGGGTTGGGAAGGTCTGGGATGGTCAGCCTGTCACCTGCAGGACTCGCTCCAAATAAGACCAGAGCTGGAAGAAATCAGGTTGGCCTTCACAGCCACAGGCATGATGTCCATAAGGAGTCCAGTTATGGCCTGATCCCACTGCCACTGGTATTCTACCAGGGGCCATGCCATGTGAGTAAAACACCAGATAAAGAAAACCTGGTGTGCTAGCCTCTAGCTGGTTGCAGGAGTCTCTTTCTCAGCCATCCTGAGCCTGACAAACGTTGGTGGTATAAAAGGAAGACACCTTCTTCCTCCCCACCTCCCAACCTTTTATAACGGCCCCATTCTCTTCCCCCTGAGGCATCACTGACTGGCCCCAGAAATACAGTCTTACTCTGCTTGTCTGGCGAGTCTTCAAGGTGTGGCATCCATCCTAGACTTGAAGTGCAATGGATAATTGCTCCTAGTGTAACCGGGAAAAATCACCCACAGCGAATGGGCTCCGTTATTAGGATTTAATCCCAACGAGGTTCTGAAAATGACTGTGCCAGGGTTGTTGTTGGCTTAGAGATAGCAGACAAGCTCACTGTTACCATTAAATTCCAGTCGTGAATGTTATTTTTCTCTGCACAGGTACTGCCTGATTCAGCGGAGTGTTTCCAACATTTTCTGTCATTTATTGTAGATTGCGAACATTTGCAGCATTTGGTCTTTGTTAGATGACGTACAGATACGTCAACTTGTGTTGAACTCATGACATTTGGGTTTTGGTCTATATGTAGGAGATGCTTGTCAGCATTTCTGGAGCCATCATTTTTTTTTTAAAACAAGTACGGGAGAGAGGGAATTTGTTTGCATTCAGTAGGTGAATCGAAAGAAGCCTTAAAGTTAAACCTATAGGTACAATACAATACTGCTATTTGAGTTCTATAAAGTGATGGTGTTGGGATAGATAACATTGTATTTTTATTGTGTGTTTCAAAGTCTTTTAAATTGGTGTTATATGTACATTGCTTGAAATATTCTATTTTATCTTTTCTTTGCCATAAATACACTTCTGTTAAATTGTTAAGATCAAATCTGTTTCAGTGAAAAACCACCTTAGGAAAGAAAAATAAGATCTATCAAGCCAGATTTCAGTTTGGGATCTAACATGTCCCGTAATATCATCAGCCGGGATCATAACAAGTGGGGCTGTCATAGATTTGAATTCACTGGATTTAAGAGGAAGCTATGTTTGTCATTTTACTGTGAAGGGTACGTGGTAGCTCTGGATATAAAACAGCGGTGTTGTGAAGTTTATTGCATGGAATTTGAAAATGGCTTTGAATCTTGCTAAGAGTTTTCTGGAAGTAAAAGATGTAACAGTGGATTATTTGAAATCTTTGACTAAAGTTAAACTGAAAGATTAGCTGATAAATTGGAAAGTAAAAGTAAAAGCAAGAATCTGGTAAGGATGCAATGCTTCAAATGATTAACCAATGCCTAAAATTGGAGGCAGAGAAACCTGAAATTGGAACGTCACAGCTGGACCTAGCTAAGGTACAGTTAGAAATGAAAAGAGTTCACTTTGAGAGAGTAAAAGAACTGAAAAAAAACTTAAATTAGAAGAAAAACAAAGAGAGATGGAATTAACAAAATACAAACTCCAAAAATGTCCAAACATTACAGAGTGCTTGGAGAGATACATTTGAGACTGTGACTGCCAGTTTGTCAGAACAGATGTGCAGAGTACAAAACAGTCAAAAAGACACTACTCAATTCTTATGAGCTTGTCCCTAAAGCTTCTCTATTAAAACCTAGGATTACAAGAAAGAAATCTAATCAGACATTAGCAGAATTTGCAATGTAAAAATAAATTGCCCTTTGGAATCAAAGCACTCAAGCATGAAAACAATGTATAGAATGCAATAGAAATTGTGGTCATGGAAGAGTTCAGGAATAGGATTTCTGCAAATGTAAAAAAAAAACTTAATATGCATCAATATCAAAGATCAGAGGAACACTAGCTCTGGCAGATGTCTATGGTATCTCACAAAGGCAATTAGGAGTGTGGAAATGGTCATAGGTAACTCCACAAGGAAATCAAAGAATTAGAAAATCAGCAGATGGAGGAGGCACTCATTTTAGAGTACAGGCAAAAGAATGCCAAAGTGATAAAGGAAAAGAGAAATAAGAACAGAAATTACTGGAAAAACTCAGCATATCTGGCAGTATCTGTAGAGAGAAACCAGAGTTAATGTTTCAGGTCCAGTGACCATTTTTCAGAACAGTTCAAATTTCCAGCACTTACAGTTCTTTTGGGTTTTTTTAAAATAATAATGGAAAAGACTAGAATGGAAAAGTGGTACAAAAAAGTTAACATGTTGCCACTGTAATAGATTGGATATACCAAAGCCAATTGCTGGAAGTTAAATGGGAGATTATTGCAATAGTAGGAATGCCTAAGGACTCTCACAGTCCTTGTGTGTGTTTAAGGCTGGGTTAGGTTGACAGATTGTTGATCAGTAGGGTTCTGCCACCATATTGAATACTTCCAGCCTCTTGGAAATATAAAATTAAATGGAAATATGAACTAAAACTTATCTGTAGTGCATTGAGAACATGTTCCTTGGAATATACTAAGAAGGGAGATGGTTCAAGGCAGTTATGAAAATTCTTCTTGGAATATTGACAAGGGGAATCAGGCTACTGGGGATTCTAAGTACTTTATCTTAAAAAGGGGAACTATTTCTTTATGCTTTGAATCAAGGAGACAAACCAAAAAAAATGTTGAGAGATAATGGAGCGAGTCATTCACTGATACTGTTTGCCTTTCAGAGATGTTAATGAAGGAGAAACTATTAACTGGATGGTTATATGGAGGCTACAAACCAGTCACATTATACAGAGTTAAATTAAAGAGTGAAGTGGTAAATTGAGAAGTTGTAGTAAAAGCAGTGAAAGGAATTCCTAAAAAGGGAATTGATTTTATTCTGGGAAATGACCTGGCAGGTTCAAAAATATTGACCTCACCAAGGATGATGGAACATCAAATGGAAACAAAAGAAATGGAAACGTTAAGGAAGAATATTTTGGATTGTTTTCTAATAGTATTGTGACTGGATCTCAGGACCATAAAATTAGACAGGAAGAAAAGGATTCAATTAAACTGGGAGATGATTTGGAAATCCAGTTAATGGATACAATTTCTGAAAATTTGACAGATGAATTAGTTGAACAGGATGATACTGATATGTTTAGCCTATCGGCCTAAAGAGAAATGCAATGCACGGATGTCATATGAGAGACTTATACCAACAGCCTATTCAGATATTAAATCATAAACAATTCCAGAGTGTTATTATTTGAAAGACAATACAATAATGAGGAAATGGAGACCATCTCAAATACCAGCTGATAAGTGTCCCCTGGGTAATGGTTCCATCTGAGAACTATGATGAAATTTTACGAGTGACTCACAAATTTCCAATTGTAGATCATTTAGGAAAACATGCTGAAATAATAAAACAGTTTAATTGGTTCAGATTATGTAAAGCTATCAAAGTTTATAGGGCATACCATACACATCAGTGGGCAGGGAAATCCCAACCTTCAATTAAACCTGAGCTTTTAATTCTGATACCAACTTTTAAAAAACCATTTTGCAGGTCTTCACAGATTGAGAAGGAACCCTACCTCAAACCATGAACAGGAATCAACATCCCTCCTTGATTATAGATGTTTCTGTGAGATTTCCTGTAGCAGAGTCATTTGAAAAAGGTTCAAGTGGAAATAATAGTTCAGTTTGTTACAAGAGGATTTGCCCGAAGAAATACAATCAGATCAATATTAATATTGTGCACTGCAAATATTCAAAGAAAAGATTATGAATCAAAATAATTACATTGACTTATCAGCCACTATCTCACTCTGAAGTCCATGATCAGAGCTTATTGCCAAAGATGTCGTAATGATTGGGATAAGGGAATTCCTTTGTTATTATTTGTTATTCAGGATGCTCCTACTGAGTCTAAAGGATTCGATGCTTTTGAACTAATGGATGGACATGAGGTCAGGGAACTACTGAACTCGATTGGAGAAAAATTGACAAAACAAAGCTCATAGACTATGTTTCCAGTCAATTATTTGAACTTCAAAGACAAACTAAGCAAAGTTTATGAGTTGCCTAAAAAGCATTTGAAAAAGTGTTCATGTTTTGAGTCTGGTATGGCTCCTCTTCAGAATAGTTCTGATTGTGTTGAAGAGGAGTCTTAGAGTCACAGCATGGAAACAGACCCTTCAATCCATGCTGACCATGTTCCCAAATTAGACTAGTCCATCAGGCCTATGTTTGGCCCATATGACTCTAAACCTTTCCTATTCATGTATTTACCCAAATGTCTTTTAAATGTTGTAACTTTACCTGCATCCTCCTCCTCCACAAATGAACCACTCTCTGTGTAAAAAAAGTTGCCCCTCATGTCCTTTTTAAAACTTTCTCCTCTCAGTTTAAAAATATGCTATCTAGCTTTGAAAAAGCCCGCCCTAGGGAAAAGAGCCTTGCTATGCCCCTCATGATTTTATAAATCTCTACAAGATCACCCCTCAACCTTCAATGCTCCAGTGAAGAAAGTCCCAGCCTATCCAGCCTCTCCTTATAACTCAAACCCTCCATTCCTGACAACATCCTGGTAAATGTTTTCTGAACACCCTCTAATTTAATAATATCTTGCCTATAAAGTCAGATCAGATTCAAAACATTAACTCTATTTCTCCTACAAATGTTGCCATAACTGCTGAATTTCTCCAGCACTGTGTGTTTTGTTCAAATGTCCAGCATCCGTAATGTGTTGCAGTCATCGAGATTCTTTTAGGAGTCTGAGCACCGTGAGCTATGGCAATATATGTGGGATAATTGGATGAAATGGGTGGCAAGACCTGTTTCAATGTTGGAAACATCTTACTTCCTCTTTCATGTTTGGCAAGTGGCACAGTAGGTTTCTCACTAGGCAGCAGTGAGTTACTGTTAAAGGGAATTATTACTTGTCAAAAACATTGTTGTTAGGCTAACTCGCCTCATTAATACTGAGCTTCCTATCATACCAATTAAGCATACAAGCCAGATATCAAGGAAACATGACATGGACTTCAGAGCAGGTACCTGGCAATTTCAGCTTGCCACTTGCTCCAAAGGACCTCCATATTGGACACAGGGCCCCAACATCTCATGTAGCCCACATCCGTGGACATCGGCATCCGTTATATGCTATTTTCTATGAACCTTCATGGCACATCTCTGATAAGCTTAGAGGATGTTTCTTCACTTCATGTTGCACCTCGAGCTGCACTGTCAACTATCAGCTAAAGCTGCAGCAAAGATAATGTGTACTCGTCGCCATGCACCCAGCTCATGGACTGTAACAGGCTACTTCTGTGCACTTTTCATTCACTAACATAGCTCTCACTCACTCTGACCCTACTGGGTGTCTTGCATCACTGCCTTCCTTTACCTTATTTTCGTGTGCTTTACCCTAAGACAGAGCCACTAGGTTCATATACAAAGAAGAAGTTTACAGGTGAATGAAAATTGGTCATGCAGTAAACATTGTTTCCAATATACCACGACAAAGAAATTTATGGCACAGACGTTTGTTATCTGGGTAAATTTTTCAGCAGTTCCTAAAGAAGAACCTTAATTCAGAGAAACTTAAACACCACTCTGTCTGATTAAACAGCAAAGCATATTTTCTTCTTCTTTCATGCTTCTCTGTAAATCCACATGTAAGTGATCCTGATAGAAAATCAACCATTCTGTCTCAGTGATAGACATGTCATTTGTCACTCGTGCACAGTTCTTTTCACCCTTTCATGTTGACACAAGACTGTTAGAAATTACTTCTTGCCGCAATAAATAAATGTATGAAGCATTCAGATAGCTTGGTTGATAAGCTTCCAGTAGCATAAAAAAATCTCCATAATTAATTTTACAGTAGGCGCTTTCTGTGTCACTTTGGAAGCCCAAGTACTTCATAATGTCGAATTACTGCATTGCAAGGTTTGAAAACATATCAAGCAAAAAAATTAAAATGATCAAAATATAAGCAACGACCATATTTTAGCTAACATGTTAGTTATGCATTTCTGCATTTATTTTCTGTGAAGTTACCATTTTTAAAAGTTCATCGTGAGGCTAATCATATTCCTTTTAATAAACAGACATTAGGCTGAACACCGAACAGTATGCTATAATCATATTTCTTAAGATTTTCAAGCAAATGAATCCAGTATTTCAGACTAAATAAGAGACATGTATTGATTTGTTTTTAGTGATTCTTTTTAATGGATAATCAAACAAAATTATGGAGAATCACAATTTTTTACACAACACATGTTTTGACACGTGTGTGTAATTGGATCAAAAATCCAAAATCTGCCATAGTCAAGTGTTGCTGTGAGCTAGAAACAGGACTTTTGGAGCTGGAACTTGGGAGCAGGACAAGCTGATATTTATTTCTCTGTCTTATGCTGAATTTCTGTTGAAAGCGGTGTAAATCCAATGCAAAGCAGTGACGCACAAGTGGCACTGTCTCCACTGAGTCTGAAGCTGATGGATTCAGGTCCAAAGACTTAGGCACAAAATCCAGGCCGACACTTCAGAGCAGTATTGAAAGAAGTGCTCCTCTGTCCTACAGTATAACTTAAAAACACTGATGCGAATTTTCCAGGCTGTCCAAGGACCATCAGTAACTGATCCTTCAGGCTCATCACAATAACCCTGTCAAGATGCGGACATCATTTAGAGACCCTGATGTAGCCTGCTGGTTAGGTTCTTTGCTGGGTCCAATGTTGATAGGTTAGTCTGCAGGTGTATGCGGCAGCAGCCATTGTAAGATTATGCTGACAGGAGGAGCGCTCCTGCTCCCTCAAACTCGACAAAAAAAAACACATTCCTGAAGTTTTGGAGGGTGTTTTGTCTGCCTTCCTCTGATGATTTTCATTTTAAGTACTACTGGTTAGGCCTTTCCAGACCAGAAATACTAGATCCTACCTGAATGTCAGAATCCAGGTCAGGGATGGGCACAAGGTTTGCACTTCGGTGTTGAAATGAGGCTTCTCTGCTGCATGGATTGCCATGAAGCGGATACAAAGAAGGGACCATGGGCAGCAATGGCAGCATCTGCAGCCTCTCGGATTCTTGGAGCCTACCTGCTCCTTTCTTCAAACTTTATTTTGCCTCCCTGTTGATGGCCTGCCTGCCATCCCTATTTCAACAGAGAGCTCGGAAGGTGGCCCTGTGACAGCCCCACTGCCAGTCAGTGTGGGCCCGGGGTCCCCAGTTTTGGTCAAGACAAGAGGACTCTGAAGATCGCAGGAAAATTCATCCAGAATTTAAACAGCAGGTTTGAGCAGTGCACTCTTTTGAATATCTTGATGTTAGTACAGCAGAGGAAGATTTCTGCAGCTACTGCACAACAAAGAGAAATAAGATGACATGACAGTATACTCTCACATAGGCACGCCTCTTGGTTTTTAATGATTAATCCCTGTTGTGCTCATGAACTGACTTGTAGCAGTCATCACTGAATGGGCTCCCACATGCGGACAGCAAGTTAATTTCTCTCTTCACAGAAACATGTTTCAAGAGGAATTCAAAGTGCCTGAGAGGAGCAATAGCAGAGGTTGGAAAAGGGCTACTGCCAAGTGGAGCATGCACTTCAACATTACAACCTTGTTAACTCTCTGCATTTATGTCACAACAGATTGCAGTCTACCATAAGAAGACCCTTATTATCTGAATCGAACAACCCTAAAATGCGCCCAAAGCAAAATTAACTTATTTTTGCTTTAACCAAGATTGTTCTCAGTGGCAAGTGTTATGGACCAGGCCAAACCCCCTCAAAGCATGTCAAGGAGAGCTCTTAGGCACTAACTTTATCGTATTTCAAAGACAAGTGCCAAGTGTTGTGATCAGGATGCGATTTGATTTGTCAAACTATCAGGTATGAAGCAAAACATGCTTTATTCATACACTACAGTTAAAATACAAATCAAATGAAAAAAACTAGCTTAACTGTCACTCCATCAAATACTTAATAATTAAAATAATAAACTACTCATTAACTATTCTAATATAATATCCCGTAAGCACATTTCTGTCATTTCTGTTTGTGATTCCCCTAAGCACACCCTTGGTAAAGGCAAATACAGTGAAATAGATTGTCTCACATGCAATTCTAGCAGCAGGAAGAGAGTCCAAACCAACCTGTAGCAAAGAGAGAGAGATGTAGCAGCTTTCACATCTTCAACAGCTACTGAAAGTTAAACTAAAAATCCTGGTTCTGTGAAAGCTTGACCTCACCCATTCAGGCTGCTTCTGTTGTTCCCACATTAAAAAAAACCTCAAGGCCTCACAAACTGTTTAATTTATTGGCTTGCAGCAGGCCGTTCGTTACCTCCATCTCAACCTCTCTTCATAAAAAAAGCCCAAATACACCTCTTAAAGCCATAATATCATCACACAAGGCACAAATTCGGCAGATTCCAAAGCTCAACCGGAGAGTCTGTCAGGCCTGAGGGTGGGGTAGAAGGGTTATCTCCAGTGGGTGAAAATTCATGAAAAGTTTGAAGCTTCCTGTGTAATTTGAATGAATTGTTATTTAAGCAAAGTTTCATATAGTGCATGATGAGGTTCCTGCGTTCCAGAGGTATAGTTCTCCGCAGTGCCAGACCTTCCCCTTCTCCAGGGTTCAGATATACTCCTCTTGATTTCCTGATCTTCTCCCTCTCCAAAATGTTTCAGCCATTCTACCCTTCCGGGTGTCTGGCCATCTCTTGCTTTTAGTGCCTGGTCACCTCTCCTTTTGAATTCCTACCTCTCTCCCTCGGACTTCAAGGCTTTCTATAAACCCCTCTGTCTTTTGTCAAATGCAGGGCTACAGTTGAGGCAATCATCAGGTTAGACCCTTTCCCCAGTAGATGTCCTGCCAAGATTTGTATATGTCGATTTCAAGTCTCTTGGCTCCTGAAACCCCCTTTAAAATTGGAGCATTTAATTTATAATGCTGCTTCTCATTCTTCCTATCAAAATGAATCATTTTACATTTCTCTAAGCTTCATCAATCATGTACCTGCCCATTTCACCAATCTGTCAAGCTCATTGAGGTATTTTACAGTGTCATCTGAAAGCTATGAAAGTATGCCGTATATATCCAAGGCCAAGACCATTAATAAATATCAAAAGAGCATCAGGCATAATGCTGGTCCCTGGGGCGTTATCATGTCTTAAACACAGGTCTGCAAAATAACTGTTCAGCATTACCCTCTGCTTTCTAACCCTTAGCAACTTTTGTATCAAAGTGGCCATTATTGCTTTAATCCCATGGACTTTCATTGTTGTATTTTGTAATATTTTATGAAATGCCTTTTGAAAGTTCATCCACACAACAGTAAGCAAATTCCAGGAAGAGTCCAATTGCAGTAGGTAAACTCCATCACATTTCTTTGAGTGAGAAACTATTTAGCTTGGTGGTCCATGGTACTGTTAGTCCTGTTGGCTGAAAAGGCAGCATTTTTCCTCCCCGCTATCCACAAGCAGTATTGAAAAGAACTTATCTCTTCTATACAGACAAAATTGCTTCCCTTTAGCCACTATGTTTCCCAAAGCCCAAGAAAACTCTCAGACCAATAATCAAGCTCGAAGAAAGATTTACTGTGACTTATCAATTAAGAGTCACAACTTAAGTTACAGGAAAGGCAAACTGATTTTCTTCAGGTTTACTGTGAGTTTTGACTGTAGAAAACAGAGAGAGGGCTCCCAAGCTGGGGAAGAAAAGAACACTACTCTCCCTTTGAAACTTAATCCCAGTTCCAAACTGTTCAATTATGTGAGAACCAATCACACAGTTGTTGGCAAGTAAAAACGTTTCTGTCATTAATAGACGGTCACTAGTTCATAGACGAAACAACTTCTTGTTGCCATGAAAAACTGCATCCATTTAACCCTGTTGGCTCCAAATCATCTGTAACTAAAACTCCAGTTACTGCTTGTTCAAACAGTTGTTTACACGATGCCTGCCATGGTTGTCAGCTTTTTTGCTTTCAAAACTACAGCCACCCTTTGGTTTTGAAACAACTCCTACTCATTTCAGTCCCCCGATTTTACAAACACAAAAGTGAGAAGACACAGTTCTTGCAGTTCCTTCACTGTGTCAGGGTCAAAATCCCTTCCTATCAGTGCTGTGGGTATAGCCACACACCATAGACTGCAGTGGTTCAAGAAGGCAGCTCACCATCATCTTCTCGTGGACAATTAGATATGGGAACAAGGCCTGGCCTAGCCAACATGGCACATCCTGAATAAAATTAAATCAGCCATTTAAAATTCACCCCGATGTATTTAGATGCTCTGAGAAAGAATGCCTTTAGTGAAGATGCAGACCAGATGAATCCACCTGAAAGAAAGACCAGGTAGAGTGTAAAACGGGTAACCAATTGCTACAGAGATAAAAGGTACTGCAGATGCTGGAGAATCCGAGATAACAAGCATGGGGCTGGATGAACACAGCAGGTCAAGCAGCATCATAGGAGCAGGAAACCTTGACGTTTCGGGCCTAAACCCTTCATCAGAAATGCAGTCTATTTTGCACCCTGCAGATTTGAATAGACCCCTGTTCCCCTCCTTTGGTTCTGTGGACCAAATTCCAGAAATTAATTCCATTTTAGCATCATGTACCATTTCCAAAGAAAGTCTACCATGTCGTAACATGATATAGTCACTACAAAATAATGTTTGAACACTTTATTCGACTTACTCTCCATTTGTGTTTGATAGACAACAAGGCAAACAAACTTATTGTGTATTTGAATTTTAAATCATTTTCAGTTTTAAAAATAAAAGCGACTAAGCAATTACGCTGTAGAAAAATGTAGCTAATATATTTCTGTATTCAGTCTAGTCAAAATCTCTCCCACCTTCATTTCCGATAAATCTTTCTCGGTGTTGAGGCTGGTAGAATTATGTTTACATTTTGCAAACAGCTTTTTATCCTGTTTTTATGGTCCAGTTTCCAAGTGGTGTTAATCATGTCAGCACAGTGTTTTATATTCCATCATTATCATTATAAATCACAAACAATGTGTTTCGACTTAATAACATATTTTACACTCTGTTTGCTGGTAAAGAATTCCCTTATGATGGGATTATTCAAGGTGGTAAATATAACAGAACGCTGAAGAAATAAGATGGTCATTGCTCAGCAAGCTACATTAATCACTTGATTTCAGTTTTAATATGGTGGGCTACTCAATAAAAAATTCTTCATTAATCCATTTTTACGCATTTTGTATAATGTATAATGAAATACTGCAATCATGCTGATGAAATTACAAATGTAATTTAGAAGGTGTGATGTTTCGGTTATGAAATTGTGTGACTTATTTCACCCAGCTACCCAGCAAACTATATACTGACCTCAACATTACGAATTTTGGAAACGTTCCACATGCATTTCCGACAATTTCCAATTCCATAATAAGCAAGTCAACAGTTAAATTCATCAATGAGGAAGAGCCTGCAATGAACAAGAGACCAGGTCACAACAACATAGCTAAGATGTTATATATGAGTAACATAGACAGAAGGGTTCTAGAATTTCATGGGCTTCTCTATAACATTACCACAAAGCTGGAAAAATCCTCAAGGAGAGTATAAACAAATGAAAATGGCAATTTGTGCCCTTTCCCTTGCGGTTCCATCTGTCTCCTGTCAGAGACTAATAGAATCCCACTGGAATATCAGGGACAAAGGTTGGAATCTAGTGAAGGCAAGGGGTTGTTCAGCCAGTGGCTGGAAATCCACAACAATTCTGTATCGCCTTTTTTCTCACAAGGCCTACCACGTCATGGCCGCTCAGACACTTAACTGGCCAATGGTGTCCTTTCTCCAGAACTAAGGACTCTGGGGGCCTTTGAGAGTTGTCAGCTAATCAGAGGTCAGAAACTGTATTGAACAGCAGTCCACTGGAGGGAAGGGGGATCTGGGGAAGGCTGCTACTAGACCTATACCTACAAAAAGCCTTGGATCACCCCACCCAAGCGGACAGCTATTGGCAGCAGCTCAGGAAGTTTTCACTTTGAAGGTAACCAATTCTGATGCTGGAATCCTCGGCCAGGCACATTGCACTTGAAAAAGGGACACCCAGCACCCCCTTCAAACCCAGGAACCAACAAGCAATCCCACAGAGGATTATTTGTTGCACTGCAGTGGTTTAAGAAGAACAGCTCACCACCACCTTCTCAAGGACAGCTAGGGATGGGCAATAAATGCTGGCCCAGCCTGTGATGCCCAAGTCCCATGAATGGGTATTAAAATAACACCCTGCATGGCAAAAGCACACTCAGTGTCTGCTGTATAAGTGCACAGACCTGCACTCCATCAGTCTAGGCAATGGTGCTGAGCACCAGCAGTAGGGAGACAGTGGAACAAAGGACCTTCACCTTCCCTTCCTCGTAAGGAGACAGGGCAGTGCCAGGAGTACCCTGCTGGAAGAGAAACTAAATATGTGACCGCTTGCCTGCCCTTCCCCCCACACCAGAAGTTTCCTCTGAGAACGCTGTAGAGGTAGTTGTGCCTTCCACCTCCACCTTGGCTGGCACCCTCTGCCCTGTAGGAGTTCAAACCAAGGAAGGTGTAACTGCCTCTGAGCAGGACATGCTCCAGATTCCTGGGCCCTCAAGATGCAAACATCTCTAGGCATAACCAAAACTCTATAACCACCAGGCCGCAGGCTCCCTTCACCCAAACTGCAGATCCCTGGACTTCACGGAATCACAGTGGGAGGGAAAAAGAAAACAAGACCTTCTGATGGTATATAGGAGGTAGAGGTGACATGACATTGTAAGTGCATTCTCACATTTGCAAATACATGTTCACCTTTAAGCATCAAATGTGTGAGCAAGTGTCTGTCTGGCAACAACTACAGGAATGAAGGTACAGAGCCATCATTAGTACTACATGACAATAATGGTCCTAGATGTGAAGGCAGGCTATGTGACCTTGGAAGGTGGTAACTAGGATGAATCTTTTCAACCACAAACCGTTTCCTGTGCATGTCATCATTTGTGGGATTGATTCATGATGTTGTATGATGTGGTCAGAGAAGCTTAAGACCCGGATGTGGACTCTAGACAGTAGGTTCACACGCAACGCCTGTACTGTGTGGTGTCTGTGTAATGGTGTTGCTCTTTGAAAGGCCTCATGTCACATGGAAACAGTTACCCCACCCACTCAGGGTGTCAGGTCAGCCATTTTCACCTCATTTTTATTGCTCTTGCTATTTGGATGATGACAGAAGGAAACAGCAGTTGAGCTTCACAGAGTGGGTCACAGACTCAGCCTCTGAGACTAGGTAATCGCCAAAATCTTCATATATCCTTCTTGGCCATCCTCCCTATTAGTTCCATTAACTTTGATGCACACAGTGAAAAGTAAGTGAACACTAAAACAGCTATCAAGAAGTCCTGTAATGCACTCAAATCCGTGAGGTGAGACCGTGTCAGGCAGTAGCTTAACCATGGGAGGTGCCAGTGCATTCCCAAACACAGCAGTGGGTCAGAGATGTGCCTTGGGTGTGTAGTGAGACTGGTACATGCTGATGCCAATGCCCTTACTGCTGGG
Organism: Ginglymostoma cirratum; assembly: GCA_024137785.1. Taxonomy (NCBI): domain Eukaryota; kingdom Metazoa; phylum Chordata; class Chondrichthyes; order Orectolobiformes; family Ginglymostomatidae; genus Ginglymostoma; species Ginglymostoma cirratum. The sequence continues at coordinate 11,898,473 of JAHRHZ010000013.1, read as the reverse complement.
CTAGGAAAGGGGAGAGACGTAGCAGGGGCATCTGATTCAGTTGGTCTCAATCTTACAAAGTATTCGACGAGCACCTTTCACAGTTTGGAGATGATGTTGGAGGAGGCTGCAGGAACGTATCTAAGAAGTTTAAGAAAACATATAAACACACAGTATTGCAGAGAAGCAGGCATTAAAAGGATGATTTTAAAACGGCATCTAGCTTTGCCAGCAAAAATCACGTACAAGTATTGGCTCAGACTTCAAGACCCTAATTTTGTAATTTCTGCAGTAATTTCTAAAAATGTAACAACATAATTTCTAGAATTATTCCAATATTGAGGACATACATTGCATATCAGGAGCAATCCATCAACCTTTGAGTTGGTGACCTTTCTAGAGAGGCAGTCCAAGTTTGATGAGCTAAATCATCTCTTTCAGCACTGTCTGATTCTCAGGATTAACAGTCAAGGAATCCTCCAACCATGTCATTACTTAGGATAGCAAAGCCAGAGTGAAACATCATCATACCTTCCCCAAGTCTTCATGTGGTTTACAAGACACAAAGCAGAGTTTTGGATCAAATGAAGTTTGGAGAATACTGTGGAAAATGTAAGACTAATCAAGTTTGGAAGTGGCAAAGCCAAGGATGAGAGTTTCAATGACAGACGGGCTGAAATAAGGCAGAGGTGGTCAATGATAAGGAAGAAGAAGCAAGTGATCTTTGACATGAAGAGAATTATCAGGTCAAAAATTCAACTCTATTTCCAATAGGGCACTGAGAAGGAGAGAAATTTCGGCCTGAGTTAGTAACTAGAGACAAGAGTTGATGGTGAGGGTGGCGATTATGTAAAGTACAAGTCAAATGCTAATAGCTAGACTGTATTATCGATGATTTCAGATGACATCAGATCGCATGAAAGAAGATCCTGAGTAAAGAAGATTCAAACATCTCCGTGCATAGTGCAAATAGTTAATTTTTTTATCAATTTGTACTAGTATAATATCTAGTCCTCATCTGTTTGAGGCTGCCAGAACTTTCTACTGATAGTTATACAAAAGTTACAGGGCTTTTGGTCAGCAGCAAAGATGATGACTTTAGTTTTCACGATATTTGATTTGGGAAAATCATGGCTTATCCTCAACGGGGTGTTGGACTAGCAGAGAGCTGGAGGAGTTGAGAGAAGTAATGGAGGAGTAAAATATCATCAGTTTTTTTTTATATATATATATAAATATATATATAATATATTATATATATATACACACACTATATATGTGACTACTATTCCTGCTCCTATGATGCTGCTCGACCTGCTGTGTTCATCCAGCCCCATGCTTGTTATATATGTGACATAGGTGTGTTTATGTAATATATATATAGAAACATAAATGCTGATTCCACACCTGCAAATGACCTCAAGATGCAGTGTGGCTTGAAGAACAAGGAGTATCTGGAGGATGGAACACTGAGTAGAAGGAGTCAAGTGTAAGAAGCATCCTATTTGTCCAATAATTCGAATCCTCTGTACCCATTCCACTCCTACACAACTAACCAAGCTGTCAGGAAAATTTCTCTTCACAGCACTCAGCATTTATCTTACTTTATCACCCAGAATCAAATCAATATGTTTCATGTTGAAGCTTCAATCATGTTGCTTCTATCGTATCTCATAAACTTTTGATTGCAACAATTGGAGAATCTATTCAGGCCATAAAGGGATTGAAGGCAAAACGAAACACTGGCTGCTCTCTGGCGTGTGAGGGATGGCCTGCGAGGAGCAATAACACAAAGTGGCCTCTGCAGTATCAAGATGAGATATTTCATAGATAAACCAAACAGAGCCACACTAGATGGTGAACAAGATCCATAAATAAACATAGACCAATGTTTCCAGATACACTGGCTAAGCAGGAAGCGATTGTGAAAAATAAACGTAGGATATACATCAATGAGCATTTTGTCATTTAATGCAATCTATTTTAGGGTTATGGGACCAAAATGAAACGCTTCGTTTAGGTAGATTCACCCTCTGGCTCTGATAAATCCAGTCTGAGGATTAAAAACTGCATCCCCTCACTATTCTTGACTTTACAAGCCAATATTATCTTTTCCCACAGGGGTCAGGGCCAGATTGCTGTGCTAGAATGAGTGAGAATTTTGAGTTGCAGGGATAGTTAAATTCGAAAGCCTGTCTCATTCTACCATTGCAGTATCCCAGATCCCAGTTTAAAGATCTCTTCAAGCACTCCCATCACCTCCCACACACCCCAACCACACCCAGAGCTGTTTAAATCACAGTAGAAAAGGTGACAACATTGGTTGACAGAACATTTTGCAACATTTTCGCTATGTATGATGTGTTCTCCATTCTCATGCATGTAAAAAAATATCAAAGGCCTGACAATACAATGGTCAATCTACTTTGGAAGAAAATGTTGATAAAGAATCGACTGCTTTAAAAGCATCACAATGCAGCACTTAATAGTGACATTTGCAGGTGGGCAAACATTATACACCTTTCAGAATGTTCCAGAATATTCAGCAAGCTTTCTGTTTTCTTCATGAACTCTGAAACCTGCTAATGCCTTTAATGGGATTCTAAAGCCATATAGTACCAGAGGAAGGAGGGTAACTTCTTCAGGGTGGGCATCCTTAGGAGAGGCTTCGCATTGGGGTTAAAATTGTTTCAGAGATAGTAGGAACTGCACATGCTGGAGAATCTGAGATAACAAGGTGTAGAGCTGGATGAACACAGCAGGCCAAGCAGCATCAGAGGAGCAGGAAGGCTGACATTTCGGGCCTAGACCCTTCTTCAGAAAATAGATGTTTTTTGTAAATAGACAGGCATTTTACACACTGGGAAATTTCGACCTGAGAAAGGGCCAGAGAGAAGTGCTGGAGGTTTAGAATATGTGGAGTGAAACTGAATTTCTGACATAAAAGATCGGCCTTACTTTAAATCAAATTCCAGCTCCAAGGACAGATGAAAATTCAGCCCTCTAGTCTGCATCTCATTGCAGTAGTTCTTTATTTATGTATAAGTTGTTTCTGTTAACTTTAAAAAATTCCCAAAAGTGGAATTTTTAAAAAATGTACAAGATTGGGAAAAATCTTGGTCATAAGGTTAATAGCAAACTATCCACTGATGCATAACTTCCAGACAGCATTGCTTTTAGACAAGTACCATAGCAGTGCAATGTAGTACCAAATGTGCACCTGAATTGAAATTATGAACATAATAATTAAGAGTAGTAGTAGACCATTTGGCCCTTGAGCCTAGCGGCTGTTCAATAAGATCATGTTAGTTTCTCAAATTCCACGTTCCTATCTACCTGCAATATCTTTTGAATTCTGACAAAACAAGAATCTTTCTACCTCTGCCTCAAAAATATTCGACAGCCTTGCCGCCAATGCCTTCTAAGTTCCATAATCCAAAGTCACATAATCCGCTAATAGATAAAATTTCTCTTTGTCTTAAAAGGGTGACACCTAATTTTTTAACAATGCCCCTTGTCCAGACTCACCCACAAGAAAAATCATCTTATCCGTATCCACCTCACTAAGAATGTTCCGGATCTTATACACTTCAATTAAGTCAGCCCTCACTCTTCCAAACTCCAGCAGAATCAAGCCCAGTCTGTCCAACCTTTCCTCATGAGACAACCTGTCCATTCCAATTATTAATCTTCTAAACCTCCTCTTAAAAACTCCAATATCATCCTTCCTTAAACAAGGAGACCAAAGCTGAACACAGTGACATGGTCTCAGCACTGCCCTGCAGAACTGAAGCATAACATTCTCACTTTTATTTTAAATTCATTTTGTTTTTGTGATTTCCAACATCATTTAGTTACTGAAGTGTAAAATAAGTGGCATGCGATTGAACTTTGTCCTGATTTCAAGGATTCTTCATAAACCACTCATTCCCAGGCATGAGTGCAGAATTATGCATCATCCTTGGACTATAGTTTGAAAGGAAGGAAGAGCAGAGGCAACACAGAGCAGGACAACCTGTTGGAAGAGCGAGGAGGGAGGAGGAGAAAGGTTGATAACAAGAGGTGATATTGGTCTAAGGCCTTCAGCGAACAATTCACCTCCCTCAAACGAAGTGTAGAACAGTATGTCAGATGCTTTCATTTTAAGGATATCCTCACTGCCACAACTGAACCACTAAAGGCCAACTGTCATGCAGCCATATGGAACGTACCTTATAGGTCACTGCCCGGCAAGCTAGCAGTGATTACGACTCTTCATCACAAAGCAGCCCATTGTGCCATCTGTATTTGAGACACCTTGAGAAACGAGAGAGTGGATACTGGATAACAAAACCTATCCAGTGACCACCAGACCCATGACCGTTACACAACCCATGTACATGTGAGTAGCTTGTACAAAGTGAAAGACAAGTTTCCACATGCAATGTAATAGACCAGAGCTCTATGGTGCTTATACAATGCTTTCATTGCCTAGATAACTCTGGAGAAGTCCAGCATCGACCAAAATGTACGTCCCCTTTACGAGTCACATGAACTCATGCTGGCCTCACGTGATCTTGCAGCCGGAATATAGTTGTGCAACCATACAAAGTGTGGTTAACATGGGTTACATGTTACAATCATATAAATTAACACAAATCCACATCATGATCTCAGCTTCTGCTTTTGGTGTCAGTCCACTTTTGGGGCCGGCGTGCCTTTGTAAAACATATTAAAATATTATTGTTTTAACCTGTTAACACAAAATTAAAAGAGAACATGTCACATATGTCTTTCATTATTTGATGCAGTAACAATAAATATGAATGATCTGCATGTCTGGTGTGATTATGAACATGATGTAACACACTTTTGATCTATTAGGCAAGTGACCCTGGACCATCTGGAGTACAAGGACAAAAGGAAAAACACAATGCAACACAAGTAGGAATGTCATCTACAGCTACTGGAAAATGCCTCCTCATCAGAAGCGGCAGTATTTTTCCATTCTTGCCATCATGCATCTTTGCAAAATCCTATGCTAGCTGGTATTTCCATACTAAAATATAGATTACAACATCAATTTGACAAGCTATAGCAGCTGTTTCCCTGCACATCTCATGTGATTGTGCCCATGTATTACAAACCAAGGGCTGAATGTAGTAAAAAACCTATTATTGGTCAAAGTGTCGCAGGCAGAAGTGAAGAGGAACACAAGGCATCAGTATTAAAGTAGCAATGGGATCTTTTTAAATGGCCTTGACATTTTGCAGGGATCTTCCCAGTTTCATTCTGTAATTTATATCATTTCCCTGTTGACTCCATCAATCTCCCACCAGAGTTAAAGGTGGAATTCAACTTTGATGGAAGAATAAAATGAACAAAAGGGAATCAACGGCCCATTTAACATCCCAGCGGATTATCTTCGCCTGATGCAAATTGATTGTCTAACATCTGTTTTAGGCTCTATTGCCAAATTCAGCTGTGAGTGCATTGTGCACTATACAAGCTGTGATCGGTTTACTCAAGCACACAGCAGCCTACATGATGTTTTCTACAGGCATCAGTTCAACGTTCCACCTAAAAAGTAATGTTTGACTTTGACCTCAATGTGGATCCTGGAGAAGCAGGGTTATCACTTTGCCAACTGCCATTCCTTTTCCCAAAGGGACCTATGGTCTTGATTGGCATCCCAGTGGATGACCGTATTTTCTGACTGTAATCGGAAAACAAGTTTCACGTTAACAAAAGCACAGAATGTACTTCTATTACATTAATAAGATCACAGTAAGTTTTGTAACGTAGGTAAAGCCAGTTCCTGACCCATAACTGGCAATTTGCAAGGTCATATAGGGTGCATGGAGAGATTAGCACAAATGTAAAGCCTAACATCTATATTAAGTGAATGCGCCAATGTTGTTTTAATAACAATAATCTGTGTTTTTGTTGGTTTTGTAACATTCTATCCATGAGAATCCTTCAATCTCATTGGCTGATCAACTTGTTTAAAGATTTCACTAATGCTGAATGCTCCAGATTCCCTTTACATGGCTCCAGATTGAAACTTCACTTCACAATAGGGACAATTAATGCGCTAGAGTCTGCCAAGTCTGTGCTGGGCAGCTCATTTTGAGGTTTATCATGAGTCCTATCTCTTTGCTGCTGATTGAAAAATCAGGGCTAATGTTTAAACCAATGTTTGCTGCAAGTTTCAGTTCAGAATACATTACTTAGTGATGACTTGCTTATTAAAAGTTAAGGGGGTTATTTAAACTTGCATGTCAGCAAAAAATGGCTTGGATCAGATCAGAGGCCCATTTTACAACCTGCATAATTTTGCCGTCACAATATGGTGGGAAGTCAATGGCATCTGATTGAAATCCATACATTTCTTGCCTAGTTGATCAATTTAAAAATACTTAAAATATTTCCACAAGAAAAAACACAATAACTTTAAAAAAACAGGGATTCTTCTGTCTCATAAATATACCCCAACCTGATGGTAATAAAGTACAGGCCTCAGAGTGTCTACAAAGAGAATGCAATCAACAGTCAGCAGTAACTGGGTAGAAGATTATCCGATAAATACATCCGTTCATGTTCTGCTTTTACTTCACCCATAGCTTGAATCAGTCCATAAAGAAGCTCACCTCTCTCCTTTTCAAAACATGAAAAGTAATTAGTTCCTGAATCATCACTCAGCCTTTTCTCTTTTCAGATGCTCACTGACCTAATGCACACTTCAAACATTTTGTATTCTTTCGTCCTGTGACAAAGGGAATACAATGGTCCTCAAATGACCAGGATCAAAGCAGTAACACAGGTTCCTACACGCAATGTCCCCCAGTATCAACACTGCCGCAAGTTTGAGGGGTCTTTGGCTGGCACTTCATTACTTGGAGTCAGCCCAAATGGCTACATATTGAGTACCCACCCAGCCTGTGTTGCCAGAAATTCAACTATTTCGCCACCAACTGCTTGCCATGCACTCTTCAGAGGTACAATTCACTGACATCTTCCTCATCTCTGATGTAAAGTGGGATGGGAGGGGTTAGGGTGAAAACACTAAATTCTCACAATTGACAGGTGTCAGGATCACTTTCCTAGCCTGTCGTCTTTTGACCTTTTTCACCAGACACCATCCAAAATACAGCTCAAATTAGTAGCTGAATGTTTAATGTGTTCATTTGACAACTCTGGTATTTTAACAATGCATCAATCCATTTATTTTAGCAAACAATAAAATACTGCCAATATTAACTTCCTGCCTATTGTCACTGAAGAGATTGGTATATGTTTGTAAACAGATGAATAGCGTACTGAGGAGATCAATAACCCTGGTCATTTACTTTATGAAATATTTCTGACACTTGGTAATATTTACATGGTGAAGCAATAATACGTTCTTGTGCAATAGTGAGATCAATAAGAATGGAGTCTTTACGTTCACTGATATCTTTATGCATTTTTGAATGTAAGTCTTTGATTTGAAACATCCATATTGAACATTAAAATAGCCTAGGTTGGCAGCATGTTTATGAAAATTTGATCAGTGATAGCCAATATATTCACAACGAAACTCCGTTTGTCTGATTTAAAACCTCTTACATCTAAGAAAAGAGGTTCTCTGTCGCCTGTGTGAGCTGTTAGTGGATGTAACTCTACTGTGCCATCAATGGGTCTGTAAACAAAAGAGGAATGCTCGTCAGAGGACATTACTACAAAATCAATTGTCTGTATTTTGTAACAGTCTGGGAAGCTTTTAACTGAACTCTGACTCCACTTTTATATGACCACAAATCCTCACTGACAATACATCAACTCCTAGCATTGAGCTTCATGTCCCAGGTAAAAAAAAAAATTCTCTCAGTTGATGCAACCAGGGAATTTATGCTGATTCTTCCTCCAAAACGGGCTCACCACCCCCACCCTGCCATCCAGCATCACCCCCATACCATCACGCCTGACTCCGTACCTCCTCCATCACTCAACTCGCACCTACTCCCTGGCAAGAGACCTTTTTGTGCATACCTTTCTTTCACATGATTACATGCAGTTAGAGGTAAGATTCTAAGGGATCAGCAAATAATTTCGTTTAATTTTGTAATCTCTGTCTGATGGCATAGCCAGTAAAGAAGTAACACAGAAACAAATACAGATTGGTCTCTTGTGCTCTCAATCCCTTTTAACTGCAAAGTAGAGGTGGAATGTTCAAAAAAATTCTAATTAACTTGGTTGGGAAACAAGTCTGAAAGCCAATGAAAAGGTATATCATATTATCTGCAACTGACAGCCCATAATGGCTATCTGACTTCTATTGTAATGTACCTTCTCAGTTTTATCTTGCAGTGAATGAATTATGAATTAAGGTCATTATATTTAGGTCTCTTTCTAAACATTTTAAGCTTGAAGCATTTATAATTTCCTCTCCAGAGATTAATTTCAGACACAAGTCTAGCTAAAATATAGAGATGATTGAATTTCATTTTTGGCGTTCTTTATTGATCTGATTTTGCAGTTGGTACCTTTGTCAACTTAATTATATGAGGAGGAACAAAAATTTCTGAATTATTTCTCATGACTGACATTCAGTTAATGGTGAAGACATAATTGAGCTACAGTCCTACTATCCTTTATCACATCTTGTCAACATTGAAACAAGCAGCAATATAGCTACAGTTGAGGCTGTCTGTAATAGGCACTTACTTTTAAGTCTGATCATGGTGTTTTAAGTACCATAAGTGAGAAAATCACCACTGTATTTGAATAGAACCTGTAAAGATGCAAATGGAACAGCGTTCAAAATCTGCATTGAAATGAATGGAAAAGATAGAAATTAATTAACTTAATGCTATTACTTCTATTTAAAAATGTAGTACGCCCACATCTACCTGTCTTCAACATTTTCCATTATAATTATTTTTGCCTCATTTAAAACCTCACTCAGACCACCACAACTGTAAATCCTCATTTTCATCATGTGATTTATTTCAATATTAATTATTAGAGCATTAGTCCATATCATTAAATTAAGCTTCCTCGCATATGTCACTCAAACGCACTTTCTCAGGCATAAGTCACCCTATATTGGCCTAACACTCAAAAAACATCATGGAATTTTAAGAACAAACTATACTAATTTATCTTGCACTTAGAGTCATAGAATCACACAACACGGAAACAGACCCTTCGGTCCAACCCGTCCACTTTGAACATAATCTCAAACTTTTCTTGGATCTTTTCCAGTAGTTTCTCAAAAATATGTTACAGTAAAAGCTGACCTCGTGCAAAGTGACCAGGCCCCCAGGGTGAATTACTCACCATTGGGAATTTCTGTTAATAAGGGAGGCACCGTGGGTCAGTGGTTAACACTGCTGCCTCACAGTGCAAGGGACCTAGGTTCAATTCCAAAAAACCATCTGTGTGGAGTTTGCACATTCTCCCAGTGTCTGCATGGGTTTCCTCTGGGTGCTCTGGCTTCTGCCTACAGTCCAAAAATGTGCAAGTTAATTGGATTGACCATGCTAAATTGCCTATAGTGTTCAGAGATGTGCTGGCTGCATGGATTAGCCATGGGAAATGGAGGGTGGAATGCTGTTCTGCGGGTCAGTGTGAACTTGAAGGGCCGAATAGCCTGATTCCACACTGTAGGGATTCTATGCTCATTTGTTGGCCGATAAAGAGGCTCAAAAAGTTAAGCTGGATCTTTTCTGGGATCAAGGACATTAATAGCATGTTTTTAAAAGTATCAAATGAAAAAAATTGCGAACGAACTGATTACCATACACAATCTAACTCGAAGATAGTTTTGCATACTTCTTAAAAAATGATTTTCCGCCATTTAGGATTAAGTTTCTCACATATGGAGAATTGACACTGATTTGAAATGATTGTTTTCATAATCAATGCTTTTTCAAATGTAAAAATCAAATTTCACCAAGTTACCACTCCTAAATATGTTAAGAGTGATTTTGTAAGGCAAATCTTTTCTTAAAACAAAAATTGAAAGCCTAATTGCAATGGTACACAGCAAGTTTTATGTTGATGATAAACAGCTAAGTTGCTTGGTAAGTTGGAAAATGCGCTTTATAAAATGCGTGGAAATTTGGATGTAGTTTCAGCCAAAATTGCTAATTGCGCTCAAATCAGAAACTTTACATCCAGCAGTTCCTCTGTTGAACCTTTTGGATACAAAAAGCATTTTTTCCACTTGTCTCTTTCATCCTTGTTCAGTCTTTGTAATACAGGAATGTAGTTCTAAAGAATTTGCAGTCCCTCAATGTTTTGTCTAACTGGTCATCTCTCCATCAGTCAGCCAGTTGTTTGTTAGCTGAGGGTTAGGGTTGAGTTATGGGTGCAAAACAGCCAATTTGAAACCTGTCTACATCCGGCAGCACAGTATTCACTTTCCATCAAGTATCACTAACTTTCATTCTCTGTTTGTAGGCATCTAGGTCAATAAGGTGGACACATTGCCACCTTGGCTGAGATTAGTGAATTGAAAACAACTTGTTGATCATAACATATTCCCATTTTAATGCTTCAGTACTACTGAACTATTTTGGTTCAAAATTGACAAAAGAGCTGAATACCAGAGGGGAGGTGATAGTGGACAACAGGGTCATATTTGATCACGTGTAGCATCAAAGGTCACTAGCAAAACTAGAGCCAATGGGAATATGGGAAATCCCTCCACTGGTTGGAGTCATACTTCACACAAGGGAAGATAGTTGTAGTTGTTGGTAGTCAGTCTCTTAGGTCCTTGACATCAATGCAAGGGTTCCTCAGGATACTGTCCTAGGTCCAACCAACTTCAGATGCTTCAGAAATGACCTTCCTTCCGATATAAGGTCATAAGTGGGAATCTTCATGGGTGGATTGCACAATTTTTAGCACCGTTCGCAACTCCTCAGTTACTAAAACAGTTCATGTTCAAATGCAACAAGACCTTGACAATATCCACATTTGGACTGGCCAGTAACTGAACTGGACTAGTAACAGAAATACTATGTGGTGACAAAAGCAAGCCAGAGGATAGGAATCCTGCAGTGAGTAATTCACCGCCTGACTCCCCAGTATCTGTCCATCATCTACAATGCTCAAGTCAGGAGTGTGACGGAATACTGCCCACTTGCCTGGATGGGTGCAGCTCGAACAACATTCAAGAAGCTTGATACTGTCCAGTACAAAGCAGCCTGCTTGATTGGCACCACACCCACGAGCATCCACTGCCTCTACCACTGACGCTCAGTTACAGCAGTATGTACCATCTACAAGATGCACTGCAGAAATTCACCAAAGATCCTTAGACAGCCCCTTCCAAACCCACGACCATTTCCATCTAGAAGGACAAGAACAACCGATCTACTTAAACACAACCACCCTCGAGTTTCGCTCCACACTCGTCACCTGCTCAGCTTGGAAATATACGGCAGTTCCTTCAGTGTCATCGAATTAAAGTCCTGGAACTCTCTCTCTAACAGTATTATGAATGTTCCTACACCAATGAACTGCAGGTAGGATGGGCAATAAATGCTAGTCCATTTAGTGAAGCCCACATCATTTGAATGAATAAAAAAAGCTAACAAGCTATGTCTTTCAAATGTGTTTTACAGTATCAACACGGCTTCAAATTAAGTATTGAGATCTACAGCAAAAAAGGTTAGCCCGAGCAATATAGCTCTTACTAAAAGGCACATTCCTTGAGGAGCTCAATTCAATGACTGGACATACTGTGCTTTCGAGAGTATGTCAGTGATTTTGTTAAGCATCATAGATAAGAACATGTCATTGCTTATGTGAGGGGGGGGGGTTCACATTTCTGATACTCAAGATTCTTTATTTAAGCTTGCCTCATCATTAAGTTAGAGATAATTTCTCATACAATTTTACAGATTTACAGCCCAAGTGTTTAGAGGATTCTTTTTGAGTCTTGGGAAGATTTTGATTCTATGGACAGCAACACACAAACAAAGTGGGGCCAATTTTAACTTTGGCCAATGATATAATTGAGTGATGTGAAATTGGTTATCTATTATGTACATGGCCAATATTCAATTCCTTTGAAGACAATCGAGTGCAGTATTATTTATTGGGCATAATGGACAGTTTATTCAATGATCATCCATTTTGAACTGTCAGCAGTAGTTTGATTTACCGTCTACTGTGTGGTAAACTGAGGAGTATTATTTTGTGAAATTCCTGCTAGCACATTCACTCTTGCCCATGTTTGGTCAAATGTTGTTGCCATTGAGACCCCATGAAAGCCAGATACAGTTCATTGCAGTGGGTTCATCCAGCCCCATGCTTGTTATCTACAGTTCATTGCAGGTCCACTTACATCGCAGTTTCAGTCATTTCCCATTTGCCGTTTCATTCGCCTAATCAATGTGTTGATCCTGACCCAGAAAATGCAATATTAACTCTGACCCATGAAACACTGATACATTTTCCATCTATTTTTGCTCTGGTTTGAAAAAAACAATCAGGAAATTAAATAACAAGAACTATAATCTGAAGAAAGTGAGATGCAGATGATATTAATCAAAGCCAGACTCTGACAAGATAGCATTTTGAGAGGTAGGACTGCTGGGAGAAGTTACATTGCAATTTGGTCATAAACAACAGAACAAAATGGGAGAGGAACAGCAGGATATTCAAATAGACAATAGTCATAGCAGAGACAGAAAGAAAAGCTCTAAAAAAATCTAGGCCCAAACAACAGCTTTACAATATAACTAGATTTCCAAGACCAGTAATATTTACACAATGTCTCCACGTCCAACCATTTATTGTTTTTTTGCTTTGTTCACTTCAAAATTTCCTTCTACATTTCCCTCATGCATGTGATCTGACCAGCTGAAGAGGGAGAATCAGTGCTCCTCTTTGTAACCCCACTCCTGGTTAATCACAACACATTTATTTCTTGATACATAGCTATCGAACTTAGACTTAGTTGACCACATCAAAAATGAAGGAAAACCAGTTTCGAGATTTTCGTGTGTGAAAGTGAGCGGCATTTCTAACCTACTAAATCAAAGAGAAATAAGAAAACACAACATCAAACACATACAAACACTGGAAATAAAGTGATAAAATTGAAAAGAGGGGAAGTATCTGTCAGGTGATCAGCAGCAATTTTAGGTTAGTAGTACTCTTTTAAATCCATTTTACTCCATGAAAGTCTTAAGTATTAAAGTTAAATGATGGAATACTGATAACCCACCTACACTGTGATCATAACATTTCCTCACCATGAGTCCATTTTCACTAAAATTGTAACAACAGAAACAGAGAAAATCTCCGTTAGCATTTACTAAAAGAAACTGTAGCCTTTTCTAAAGACATATTTATTGCTTTTTACTGCTGTTACATGGAGTTGCTAATTTGATGCTGCCTACCATAGGAATAAACTTTAAATAGTAATTAAATCCTGATTAAATTGAGCTGTTTTTGTTACTCATTATTTTTATGTCATATTGAGAAGTTCCAAAAAGCTTACCACAATAATAATTTGATTTTCTCTAATGATTACACAACATTCAGCCCCATTTGCGACTCCTCAGGTACTGAAGCAGACCATGTCTAACTGCATCAAGGTTGGGACAATATTCAGGTTTGAACTGACAAGTGGCAAGCAACATTTGTGCCATTCAAATGCCAGGCAATGACCATTTCCAACTTGAGAAAATTTAACCAAAGTCCCCTGACATTTAATGGTATCACCATCACTGAATCCCCCAGTATCAACATCCTGGGAGTTACCATTGACCAGGAACTGACCAGGACTAGCCATATAAATACTGTGGCTACAAAGAGCAGGTCATAAAATGGAATACTTCAGTAAGTAACTTGCCCCCTGTCTATAATCTACAAGACACAAGTCAAGAGTATGATGGAATACTTTCAGTTGTCTGGATAAGTGCCGCTCCAACAATGCTCACATACTTGACACCATCCAGGACAAAGCAGCCCTCTTAATTGGCACCTTATCCACAAATGTTCAGTCCTTCAACCACTGATGCTAAGTAGCAGCATGTGTGTACCAAGTACAAGATGCATTCCAAAAATTCACCAAGGCTCCTTAGAGAGTACCTTCCAAACCCACTCACAATTCCATCTAGAAGGACAAGGGCAACAGACATATGGGAACATCATCAGTTGCAGGTTCCCCTCCTAGCCACCCACCATCCTGACTTGGAAATGTATTGCTATTCCTTCACGATTCCTGGAATTCCCTCCCTAAGGGCATTGTGGGTCTACCTACAGCACTTGGACCTCAGGCATAGGTGGAAGGGTTAGTAAGTTTGCAGATGGCTCTAAAGTCGGTGGAGTGGTGGACAGTGTGGAAGAATGTTGCAGGTTGCAGGGAGACTTGGATAAACTGCAGAATTGGGCTGAAAGGTGGCAAATGGAGTTCAATACAGATAAATGTGAGGTGATTCACTTTGGGAAGAATAATAGGAAGGCAAAATACTGGGTCAATGGAAAGATTCTTGGTAGTGTGGATGTGCAGAGGGATCTTGGTGTCCAGGTACATAGATCCCTGAAAGTTGCCACCCAGGTTGATAGTTCTGTTAAGAAGGCATACGGTGTGTTAGGTTTCATTTGTAGAGGGATTGAGTTCCGGAGCCGTGATGTCATGCTGCAACTGTACAAAATGCTAGTGCAGCCTCACTTGGAATATTGTGTACAGTTCTGGTCGCCCCATTACAGGAAGGATGTGGAAGCATTGGAAAAGGTGCAGAGGAGATTTACCAGGATGTTGCCTGGTCTGGAGCGAAGGTCTTATGAGGAAAGGCTGAGGGACTTGGGTCTGTTCTCATTGGAGAGAAGAAGGCTAAGAGGTGATTTAATAGAGACATACAAGATGATCAGAGGATTAGATAGGGTGGACAGTGAGAGTCTTTTTCCACGGATGATGACGTCGGCTTGTACGAGGGGGCATAGCTGCAAATTGAGGGGTGATAGATTTAAGACAGATGTCAGAGGCAGGTTCTTTACTCAGAGAGTGGTAAGGGTGTGGAATGCCCTGCCTGCCAATGTAGTTAACTCAGCCACATTAGGGGCATTTAAACAGTCCTTGGATAAGCATATGGCTGATGATGGGATGGTATAGGGGGATGGGCTTAGATTAGTTCACAGGTCGGCGCAACATCGAGGGCCGAAGGGCCTGTTCTGCGCTGTATTGTTCTATGTTCTATGTTGAGCAGTTCATTACCACATCCTCAAGGGCAATTAAGGATTGGTGCAGCCAGTGATGACACATCCCATGACTGAACTTTAAGAATATGCTGCTTGTGCAGCCTGCCAAGGCAGCATTGAAATGCAGGGACATCCTTTAAGTGGACTGGAAATCTGACGTAACAAGCATGGGGCTGAATGAACACAGCAGGTCAAGCATCATAGGAGCAGGAAAACTTGACGTTTTGGGCCTAAACCCTTCATCAGAAAAAATTTTTTTCTGATGAAGGGTTTAGGCCCGAAACGTCAAGTTTTCCTGCTCCTATGATGCTGCTTGACCTGCTGTGTTCATCCACCCCCATGCTTGTTATCTCGGATTCTCCAGCATCTGCAGTACCTTTTATCTCTGGAAATCTGATGTGAGGGTTTTCCAAGCCTGGTACATGTCAGATACCAATGTCCATGGACGTGGGATGTGTATGGCCAGTGCCAATGGAACATGCATTAAGATGGTGATGCCTGGTTTCCAACATGGAGTTTGGAGCAAGCACCAAGCTCAACACGCAGGGACCAGCTCCAGGTTTCTATGTCGGGTTTCCCCAATGAATTTTCCAAATTCCCTGCTTTGTTGGGCACGTTTGGTAAGATTACAACCACAATAATAATGAATTGCTTTGGGCCATCACGGGGAACCTTACCAAGCATTAATTACTGTCAATTGGTAATTTGCCACCATCCAGCCCCAATCTTACCATGCCATTTTTAAAAAGCAGGAAGGGTGGGATGGGATTATCTCTGGGCCGAGAGTTACCTCACTGATTTCTCAGCTAATTCTGCCATACATCTCATGTGTTGCTCAGACCTCTATAAGATTCCAGCATTAGTGTTTCTTCAGTTAGTGTGATGGTATTTACCAGAACCACTATTGGATGGTGAAGCACACCCCTGACAATATGACATTCCCTCAGATCTGCACCAACATGCCAAGATAGATGATCAACTCACAGGTTTCTAATCATGAATGTCACTTAGTGAGGCATTACTTATGAGGATAGACCAAGGAAGTCAGGACTACAGTCATTGGGGAGAAAGGACTGAGAAGAGATTTAATAGAGGCTTTCAAAATAATGGACAGAGCAGATAGGGAGAAGTTGCTCCCACTCATAAAAGGAACAGGAATAAGAGGGCATGGACTTAAAGTGATCTGCAAAAGAAGCAATGGTGGTGTGAGTAAAGAAACATTTTCACACTGCAAGTAGTCAGGGTATGGGATGCACTGCCTGGAAATGTGGTGGAGGAAGGTTCAATTGAGGTACTCAAGAGGACAGTGGATGGAAATAGTGTGCAGGGAAACAAGGGGAAGTCAGGAGATTTGTACAAGGTAATAGAATCGGTTCAGGTACAATGGCCTGAATGGTCACCTTCTGCACCAGAAGAATTCTGTGATTTTGCGAATTATGTTCCACTTATGAAAATTATTTTTATACAGAAATTCAACTGTTAATATTGCATGTCTTGGACAACACCTATCCCTCAACCTATATCACAAATATAGATTATTTGGCTTTTATCTCATTGTACTTTGTGGGATCGTGCTAGGTGCACACTGGCTGGTGCATTTCCTACAGCAGTGACTACATTTTAAAAGTCCTTCAATCACAGAAAATTGCTTTGGGGCAGCTTGAAGTCAAGAAGAACATGTTACAAATTCTGGTTCTTCTGCTTTATATCTGGATGATGCATACAGAACCTCCTTCTGGGTCCACTGATCCTTGCACACAGATTCCTGACAAGCAGCCTCTTGGGAACGAAACTCTTTACTGGGTGAGAATTCATAAACTTTATCCTCCAGAGGCTATCTATATTGATTCAAGTGTATGCTTTCTCTTTGCTGCTCTAGAAATAGTTCTTGTCAGTTGATGAATATTGCTATTCACCAGTCAGGGGTGGTGGAATTTAAGCTTATCAAGAGTTACTTTAAAAAAGGTTCAGTATATTTAAAAAAATGATGCTAGCACTGAGGAATTTCCCATTTCCCATGCAATGTCAGCATCAAGCACTCCTAAAAGAGGTGGTTGCTGAATAAATCTCTCTGCACTGCCCCAACAATGCACTATAAAACACCAGTACGACATTTCCATTTCCCACACTAGGGTGCAATTTGTCAGTTTGGTGCCATTCAGCACCAATTATGGAGGCACTTAAGAGGAACTGAGTTGTGGCCAGCTCCAACTTACTTCCTTCAAATGGCTTACAGGCAACGAGAAAAAGGAGCCTTTCATCCCATCTTTCTAAGTGACAACTAATTCTAGGTCTCGGATACGAAAGGTCATTGTGCTGCACAGTACGTGATCCAACGCTCAGATCATCCAATTTATAACAATAAACCAGGCTCTAAAATATTATGCTTAATTAAATGTTTACTTAATGTTAATGAGAACTAATATGACTGTGAAGGGCACTTTAACAATCCTCATTAGATCATGCGAGCTGTTCCTGTAACCTATTTGTAGCTGTCTGATTAAATATCTTGTTACGTGGGAATATAGAGTTCAATTCTCAGTGTTACCTCTGCCCATAAAACTATTTGTTTGAGTAGTGAGTCACAGAGCTGGTGTAAAGTTTTAGTTCAGTGATTCAGTATAAATATCGTAATTAAATATACATTCAGATTTACTGGCAGTGTGAGAATGAAAATAAAACCAATGCCCCTACAGGAATTCCATCTCACAAATTACAAGGGTGGAAATATCTGGTGATACTTAGAAATTGCAAAATTATAATACATCATTCTACACTTTGGACTTATATTCTATTTTGATATTATAAAGCTCAGGTAGAATGGAGATTTTATGCAGTGATTTTGACAGGTTGTACAGGAAATGTTCACATGTGTTGTTAATCTACTACTTTTCCCTGACAGGATATCTGCAGGTGGATGGTTGAGACAGTGCTTACGGGCCACTTTTCTATGAGCATTTGATGAATGTGTATCTGTTCTTTGAAAGAAATTAGAGGGAGCACTCCAGTATTGGATCTTGATTGACACCATTTTTCTGATGCTTGACAGGGAATACAACTTCCAGAAACTAGGAAACCAACACAAGCATGTTCCAGCCCAGTGACCATAAAGCATGCAATTATGCTACATGCCCTGTCAACAAATTCAAGTAGTTTCCATTTACTTTGCTGTGTAACAGCGAGGGGACCGTATCAACAGTCATGCTAAGAACTGTAGGATGGAAAGGAAATCTGCTAAGCCACCTCACTGCAAAATTAAACAAACCTTTTCCTGTTTGATTGCACTTGGTTCTTTTCACAACATAACTTGCCCAAAATCGGCAATAGATTTGAAACATTAAGCATCAATTTAGTTTTCATAATCTTATGCGCTAGTTTAAAAGAAATTGGCCCAGATCTTCCAGTCTCTAGGTGATCAAAAGCCGGACTTCCAAACTGAGATGCCCATCAGGAAATCACGAAAATCCCAATCGTGCAGGAATTTGTTGCCAGAGTGCTTTGTTTTCCCTGTTCCCTTGGGCCCTCTAACATTCAGGTAGAGTCAAAGTTTTTGAATGGTAGTGACTACTTATCTAGGTAATTACCCAAGAAATGTTAAAACCATGCTTACCTCCTGGCTAACTAAACAACTGACTGCCCTGACACCCCCTCAACCACAAGACCAGACTCCTGGCCTCACTGCTCCTTCAATCCCCCCTGACTCCAGTTTGATCCTCTGAAACACTCCTGACATATGGACAACCTCCAATCTCCAGCTACCCTTGAATATCCAAATCCTATTAACCCCTTGACTCCCTTCTGATTCTTCGCTTCCATCTCCTCTCCAATCTGAACCCCCTCCCCCACTTCCGGACACCCTTCACCAGCTGGCTCACACTCAGATCCTTTGATTCTTCCCTGACCGGACCTAACTTGTCCCCTTGGCCCTCAGAGTCCCACATAATCCCCGGGAGACCCTTCTAAATGCCTGACACAGCTCCTTGACTCTCTCACCAAACATCTCAACTCTCTCCCAACCCCTTCTGACTCGACAGGACCATCCAACCCCTGACCTCCTCCCTGACAATCTGCTCCTTTAACCCCCAACAGCCTCCTGATAAAAACTGACCAAACCCTACCACCTGACTCCTACACAACCTTCTGACACACCTTCAATCCTCTGACTGACCTCCAACTCACCGTCAACTCATTCCCCCAACCTGGTATGTAGCACACTTTCCACATGTCCCTATCACTGTAACAGTTGCCACCCAACCCAGCTGCTACCTTACCTGGTAACCTCACATCCCCGTCCTCTTACGCACATTCCTCACCTGCAATCATTTGCAAATATACTCAAAGTTTATTTAGAAGTCCCAAAACTTCTCAGTGTGTCAGTGAATAAACTTACCGGAAAACTGCAGCTAGCACTGTAAAAAAGAGATGTGATATCTTTCACCAGTCCAACACTAAAAAAAAGATGCCAATTTGTCTTTACTCTGTCTTTATGAAGAGGCTGGGATCAAATATTCAGGCCAGAAATTTGGAGTTCTGTTGCCGCAAAAGAATATAGGAACAGGAGAGCAATGCAATGGCAATTACTGCTTGTGGAAGATTTGGGTCAATTTGTTAGAAGCACAAAATTGTCCATACCTCCAGCTGAATTAATCCCATTGTGAGTTTCCTACAACTACATTCATTTGCACGCCTTCACAGAGATTCGAAAAGTTAAGACAATTCTTTTAGTCACAAGGATGCTACTAGCATTTCAAAAACATTTGAATGATTTTACTTTAAACTTACTCTGAGTCTGACTTTCGCTAATATAACAAAAAATTATTCTGCATTGTTATTTAAAAAATCATTTTTAGTCATGGAGAATTGGGCTACTCACAAGTGGAGAATTAACACTGTGATTAAAAATGCCAATTATTTGTGATGGATCTATTTTCGATTAATCAAACTTTTAGCCTTAAACATACCAAGAAGTATCTTTAAAGCAATAACAAATTCTAAGAATGGTGGAGAAACTCAGCAAATTGAGCAGCATCTGCGAGACAGAAATAAAATTAACGAGAAGTCATATTGGACAAAAAATATTAACATAAATGTCAATGCTGCGGGTAACAATCACAGTAACAGCTGTAACATTCTTCCATCAACACTTCATGAATAACTACAAGACTGATCACAGAGAGAGACACGAGCAGCCATGGAAGCAATGAGGAGGCCTGCTCAGCACTTGCAAAAGCCAAATTTCAATCAGAAGCTGGTAAAAGCCTCTGGGGGAGGCATGTAGGACAAGAAGAGAGAGAAAAGCTACTTACGCTTAGAAAATGTAGTGGCCTTAGCAAAATTCACTTGTGAAGAGCAACTGAAGCAATGCTCAACAAACAAAAAGGGGACAGGGAGCAAATTTCCCAAGTTGCCTGAGAAAACTCACTCACGCAGCAATCAGTCAGGGAGAAGTTGCCCCTATAATTAGAATGGAAGGATATGGTGAGGAGCTGCTCCCCCAATCAAAGGCTGTTTCTCACAGTCAGTATGGCAGTACGTCTGTAATAGACATCCTCATGATATCATCACCGTGTCATAGCATGTAACCTTAAGGTATAAAGGTGCCATACTCCATCTTACACCAGGATCATTTGAAGCATAGTACTCTACTGAAAGCTTGCTGAACTTTGTAACCCTAATGTTAGCACAGGTGTTTATGTGTTTGTGAATGTAATATGTGTCTGTAATAGTTAGCTATTATAAGTACCTGCTGGATTCTTCAATACAACAATATATATCTCCATTCCTAATGTTATCAGAGATAATATATCCATTGCTGCAACAGGTGAAACACCCTGCCCAAAACTAACTCACACCAGAGGGAGGACTTCAAAGGAGAAGGGAGAGAGATAGAGGCTGTGGGGATGGGGTTGGGCTGGGAGATACAAGAAGACTATAAGGATGTGGGGAAAAGATGGAAACTCTAAAGATGGGGAAGACAGAGTTCCAAGATGGGGAGGAGAGAAAAGGAGGCTGCAAAGAAGTTGAAACATTGTCAAAACTTTCAAAACGGAATGATCAACTAACTAAGATCTAGGAGAACTTAAACTCACCGAGATAATGAATACTTGCAAATGTATGTGCTATCTCTGGCTTCAGGCTTCATATATTCAGGTGGTATATTGGGATAAATGTAGAAGATGCCATTACAAAGAATGTGTTGCCTATTAAATTTGAATTTAAATCTGAGATTGAGATCAAACATGCAATAAAAGAGTCGTAACTGTTGTTTAAACTATTCTAGCTTTGTATATATTTGGTACAAACACAATAGTTGTCAGGTCATCTGGCTATGCAAGATGCATTTAGGGAGGTTTTTTTGTGTATGTGTCAATTATTTTGGGGAAAAAAACTCCTTTTATTGCCAACTCATGCCTGTTGCTTGTGCCAATTTACTTACTGTGGTATTTGGGAAATAAACACTTTCCTTATGTGGTATAGCTTACAATTAATGAGGTTGATCCTTATTAAAGATGTTGATGAACTCTTCCAATTCTGTTTCTAAGTCCAAATACTCTATACATCAGCACAAATACAGAAGGTAACATTACAATGTGACTGTGTCTCCTAAAAAAGGAGTTAGTATAAAGGCAAAAGTAGCCTTTGAAAACTACCCCCAAAAATTCAAAAAGTAGATCATGAGCGGTGGACCTTGAAAATACATATATGTTTTCACTGACCTAAAAGCTCCAGGAGGTAAATTCAGAGATCCTTAAGGAAAAAATAGATAACATTGTGAAAAATAGGACAGTGACCTGAAAGGAAAGGTAAGGGAGTGTAAAAGAGAGGTCTCAGTTCTCATAATGAGTTTTGCTGCCATTGCGAACCAGTCAAGTGGTGACAATTAATGGATTTTATCAGGCTTTCCAGACTCTTGGTGCTACACAAAAGAAGAAACAATCTGTTGGAATTATGACGGCATAAAAGAACTTCTTAAAAATATGGCTAAGAAGAAACAACAGCCAGCCAGCCAAAAGAGATTTGACCAGATTCAGCAAAGAACAGAGAGTGGTCAATGCTGTGCTACCATTCGTCAGTATTGTGTTGCAGTATAGCCAGACCAAAAGACTAGCGACTCAACTGAGACAACATAAATTGAACATTTTGAACATTTTAGTCTTCGATGACATTTTTTACACATTTCCAATCGCAGCATCTGGGGATCACTGACTGTACCAGCATTTATTCCCAAACCTAGGTGCCCTTGAGAAGGTGGTGGGGAGCTGTTTTCTTGAACTGCAATCCATGTGCTGTAGGTACAGCTACAATGCCGTTAGCGAGGGAGTTCTAGGATTTTGACTCAGTGCCACTGGCAGAGCACCAATATATTCTCAAGTCAGGAATGTGAGCTGCTTGGAGGGGAATTTGCGAGTGGTGTTCCCTCATACCTGCTCCCTTGCCCTTCTAGGTGACAGTGGTCGTGGGTTTGGAAGGTAATTTCTCAGGAGCCTTGGTGAATCTCAGCAATGCATTTTTTAGATGGTACACAATGCTGCTTTAAATATTAGTTGTGGAGGGAGTGGATGAGGTGCCAATCAAACTGGCTATTTTGCCCTGGATGGTGTCAAGCTTCTTAAGTTTTGATGGAGCTGCACCCAAGTGGGGAGTATTCCAGTCAACTTCCTGACTTGCGCCTTATAGATCGTGGTCAGGCTTTGAGGAGTAAAGAAGTCAATTACTCGCTGCAACTTTTTTAGTCTCTGACTTATGAGTGCATGACAAAAAAAAAAAATTACCCCACTTTCCCTCAGGAAGATGTATTAGGAAGGATACACCAGATTGGCACGGATATAGTTGGGTGTCAGTCTATGGTGTGGTGGCCAGTGATCTCAAGAGAGATTGAAAGCCCCATGAATCGGTGTGAAATCTGCAATGCACAGAACTATCAGCTCTGGAGATAGGTAAATGTATTATCATTTTACACATGATTATGGAATGGATTAACCCTGGGAGCAAGCTTGAGGAGCAATATTGTATATGAAGAGGTTAATGTTCATATTACATTGACCCCTAGTCTCTAACAGTCTGTGGGTGGAGACAAATAGTTCCACTCTAGATTTCAGAGGGGACAGAGATATCTGTGCCAGCTTGCTCAGGCTGTAGTTTTTATGCCTGACCAAATGAAATCGCTTTCGTGTGATAACCCTTCTTGTTATGCCCCATCTGTACATTCACTGCGGCGGCATATCCTCTAATACTAGTCACTGGATAGGCCAAGTGCAAAGCAAAGACAAAGGAGCGTGGATGATAACAAATTCAATCAGCACTTACCCAGTACTGACAGAGGTGACAAATATCACAAGGTACAAGAAGTGGTCAGCTGGGAAATACCATCAGCTTCGCCTTAAAGTATTTTTTATAATCTGTTCACTAATGAAGTCCAAATTAATAAATGATATGTTACCCTTAGCACTAGCATCAGACAATTAACAATGGTTGACCACTGTGATTCGTTATATTACTGCTGGAAATAATGTTAACATTAATTTTAAAAGGACCACCCGTTTATTTTTATGATCAGAGAGGTAGCTTTTAAATGCAAGTGGTTTATTATTTAATATGCTTTCCTTTTATTTGGGGCAACAGCTTATTGCTTAATTGATTAGATCAACAGAGGAGGCTTGTTCTCTTCTTTTCCCATTAACTGCAGTAAGAAGCAAAATGGATTTCTCTGTTCCTTCATCTTCCCATTATTAGTCAATGACACATTGCATGTAGACATATGTTATATAAAAAATAGCAGACCTGGGAGTGATTGCAAAGAGTAATCACATCAAGTTCAGATGATGTCATAAAACACAGAGTGAAACCTCGCTGTTTATAACCTTTATCTGAACTCTGAGATTAGATTACAGCCTTGGAATCGCTTCCATTCATCTGATGCTTTCATAATATTCGTTGATCTTCCATGGAATTGCTCTGATATTTACAGGCCTGTGCTGCCACTACTGCAGATGAGCATTGTTTAGCAAGCCATGATTCAAAGTGAAATCCTTGCTTTCTCCTATTTTACCCCTTTCTGCTTTGTATTCTTTCATTTCTTCTGCAAAACCTCTATGATTGTCATAATTCATTAATCTTCCTTTCTACTCCACAAATGTGACTTGCTGTACAGTTGTCTCCTTCCAGCCTGATTATTATCCCATTCAGATCTGTTCTCTTTGCTTTTCTTAATCATGCCATTCAAAATACAACTGATGTTGCGAATTCATACTCAATGTTGAGCTTCCCTGAGTCTCAGCTGGCAGTGTTTTGCAACTTGCTGCCTCTTGAGTTCTGTGGCAATGCTACATAATGTTGGCAGCCCTTGAACTAAGCTGGCAGGTAATGATGTGCCACGCATAGAAACTTAGGAAATAGGACCGTGAATGGGCCATTTTGGGCCCTCAAGCCTGATCTCTCATTTTAGATCACAACTGATCTGCCTCAGTGCTATTATCTGGCATACACCCACATTCATTGATATCTTTAATATGTTTAATATCTGGAAAACTGTTGATTCACCAGCTTCTGAGTGCATGAACTCCTACTCAGTTCACCCATGAAAGGGAAAGCCTCCTTCAAATTTTATTTGAGAGATGGATTTTGGAGTGCATCAGAAGAAAATAATTGACATTGATCATAAAATATGACAGGAAAGAAAGAGCCTTGACCAGACCTTATTCACAGAATTGCAATTAGTCTTGGGCACCACATCTAAGATTGTTGGAAAAAAGCAATTGTACCTGGCTAGCTGGCTAGAGTAATGTGGTATCTACAACTGCCGTATGTGCCTTTGTGTGCAGTCTGTGGCAGCCATTGCACACATCAAGTGAAACATGGTGTCAGGAATTCCATCACTGAAATCGTGTGGATTCACAGCGCTACAAAAAAGCCAGCTGCTGAAAGTAACAGCAAGGAAAAAGTGAAAAGAAGTAGTTTAGAACTTTGAAATACAGGGCGAGTCAAAATAGATGTCAATTTTCTACTCCATGCTGCTGTGAAAATAAAGGGAGATAGAAACAGAAATGGATTTTTTCTATTCTTTGTTGTAAAAATATGAAATAACAACAGAATTAATTGAAAAAATCCTGAGCATACAGGAGTTGTAACCCTGCTATCAAGAGGGCTATAAACTGTAGCGCAGCCTGGATCTCATTGAAAAGCAGAAAAGACAGACTGCAGGGATTTTGAAAGCTTTGAAGATACACTTTGAACCCCATATTAATGCTATATATGCATGACATATATTCAAAATCAGAGCTCAAGTGAGAGGGAGACTACTGATCAACATGTAAATACCCTGATATATCTTGCTGAATGCTGTGATCTTGAACAACTGAAAGATGGTCTCATCAAAAATAGAAATCTCTTGGATATAATTGGATCTTATTGTGAGAGCACATCTTCTGAGGGTGGAGGAACTTACTCTTAAGATAGCTACTAACATAGAATCATAGAATTTCTACAGTGTAAATTGAGGCCATTCAGCCATTGATTCTGCATTGACCCTCTGAAGAACATCCCAAACAGACCCACCCCACCACCCTATCCCCATAACCCTACAGTTACCATTGCTAATCTACCTAACCTGCACATCTATGGACACTACAGGGCAATTTAGCACGGCCAATCCACCTAACCTGCACATTTTTGGATGGTGGGAGGAAACCAGAGCACCCAGCAGAAACCCACACAGACACAGAGAACATGCACACTCAACACTGACAGTCATCCAAGGCTGGAATCGAACCTGGGTAATTGGAACTGTGATTGCTAACCACTGTGCCACCATGCTGGCTAACATGTGCCAAACTTCAAAAACAGTCAATCATCAACTGCAGCATGATTTTTGGAAAAGCAAGCAAGGCTTGCATTATGCTGAGAGACATTCCAGGCCAAATGAGAACAACACATTTAATAGAAAAAAGAACAAAGAAAATTACAGCACAGGAACAGGCCCTTCGGCCCTCCAAGCCTGCGCTGATCCAGATCCTCTATCTAAACCTGTTGCCTATTTTCCAAGGATCTGCACCCCTCTGCTCCCTGCCCATTCATGTATCTGTCTAGATACATCTTAAATGATGCTATCGTATCTGCCTCTAACACCTCCGCTGGCAATGCGTTCCAGGCACCTACCACCCTCTGCGTAAAGAACTTCCCACACATATCCCCCTTAAACTTTTCCCCTCTCACCTTGAAATCGTGACCCCTAGTAATTGAGTCCCCCACTCTGGGAAAAAGCTTCTTGCTATTCACCCTGTCTATACCTCTCATGATTTTGTAGACCTCAATCAGGTAACCCCTCAACCTCCATCTTTCTAATGTAAACAATCCTAATCTACTCAACATCTCTTCATAGCTAGCACCCTCCATACCAGGCAACATCCTGGTGAACCTCCTTTGCACCTTGTCCAAAGCATCCACATCCTTTTGGTAATGTGGCGACCAGAACTGTACGCAGTATTCCAAATGTGGTCGAACCAAAGTCTTATACAACTGTAACATGACCTGCCAACTCTTGTACTCAATACCCCGTCCAATGAATGAAAGCACGCCGTATGCCTTCTTGACCACTCTATCCACCTGCATTGTCACCTTCAGGGTACAATGGACCTGAACACCCAGATCTCTCTGTGCATCAATTTTCCCCAGGGCTTTTCCATTTACCGTATAGTTCGCTCTTGAATTTGATCATCCAAAATGCATCACCTCGCATTTGCCTGGATTGAACTCCGTCTGCCATTTCTCCACCCAACTCTCCAATCTATCTATATTCTGCCATATTCTCCGACAGTCCCCTTCAATATCTGCTACTCCACCAATCATAGTGTCATCAGAAGTAAGAAATATTTTCAGAAAAGCCAACAGAGAGACCAAGGGCAGAGATAATGATGTAAATATTGCAGAAGACATCAACAAAAGTAAAGATAGCATATCTAGTAGGGAGGAAAGCAGTTCTCCAACTGTCAGAAGCCAAGTCACTTTTGAAGTAAGTGTTTAGCTCAAAAGAACAAAAGCAAACCAATACTCTGACTCCAGCATCGGCAGTTCTTACTATCCCCAATAGAGATGTCTGCTGGAAAGGAGTCAGCCAATGATTCTGATCAGTCATCCCACACCAAGCAAACAACTTGGCATTGTCAGGTACAAAGATGGTTTGTGGCTGTTAAACTGAAGACTGCAGAAGTAGGACATCAAGTGAACAGAATGTGTCATATCAACAGCAGTGTTGCATGCAACATTATGAGCTTCGCAGACCTGTACAAAATGGCTCAAGTCGATGACCCTCAATCACAAGGCTGACAGAAAGATACCTGTAACAAGAGGACTAATGAAGCTGACAGCACAGTGCGATGGGAAGAATAAAGATCTGAAGTTCCAAAGCGTTGAAGTTAATCAAAATCCACTCATCTCAGCTGAAGAAAGTCTAAAGCTCGGTCAGTTAGTCCTAAACGTGCCAGAAGAAATTTGACTGTTTTGCAAGTCATGAAGCAATTGACTGTCAAACAGATCCAGATGACTGCAAGGAGGTTTTTATAGATTTTGTATATCTCCCTGGTGAATATCATCTTAAATTAAATGAGAAGATGAGAACAACTCATTGTGTGCTGCATAGCTGGCCATCTCCAGCCCGGTCTGAAAGGCAAGATAAAAGTGCTGGAAAAAGAAGGCAGTAATCCAAAAACTGTCAACTGCTACGGACTGGGTTAGCAGTGTGGTAGCAGTGGAAACAAATCTAAAAAACTGAGTGCATGCCTAGATCCAGAAGATCCCAGTGAAGCTTTGAAAAAATGTAACTGCTGTATTCCCACTATTGAAGAGATTTTGCCACAACTTGGCAAGGCAGAGGTCCTTACAACCCTTATAGTGCGGCAGATGGTTCCTTGTACATGAAACAGTTTTCAACTACATTCTGGACACTACTCAGGGAATTCTTGTGGTTGCGCGTACCATTTGGTATTTCTACTGCTTCATAAGAATATCAACATGAGATAGTCTGTGATGTTCCCAGTATGGAATCTATTGTGAATGATTTCCTGGTATTTGAATATTAAAAATAATGGAAGAAGCCATTGCAGACTAAGACCAGAATCTAATAGGGCTGTTAAGTGCAAGCGCATCAAATATTCTTCAAGCAGAAAATGAAAATGGTACAATTGAAGATACCTGAAGTCAAGTACATGGACATGTATTGACAGTGGACTTTTCACAGATTCTAACAAAGTGACAGCTGTAGCAGAGATGCAGTGGCCAATGGGGAAGTGATGGCCAAGTGTTTTATTGCTAGATGATTAATCCCGAGACCCAGGTAATTCTGGAGACCACAGTTTGAACCCTGCCATGGCTGAAGGTGGAATTTGAAATCAATGAAAATAGAGTTATCCAGCACAGAAACAGACCCTTCAGTCCTACTCATCCATGCTGACCAGATATCCTAAACTGATCTAGTCTCATTTGCCAGCATTTAGCCCATATCCCTCTAAACCCTTTCTATTCATATACCCATCCAGATGCCTTTTAAATGATGTAATTGCACTAGCTTCCACCACTTCCTCTGGCAGCTTGTTCCATACATGCACCACCCTCTCTGCAAAAAAATTGCCCCTCAGAACCCTTTTAAATCTTTCACCTCTCACCTTAAACCTATGCTTGCTAAATATGGACTCACTGACCCTTGGAAAAGGACCTTGGCTACTCATCCTATCCACACCCCATATGATTTTATAAACCTCTATAAGGTCGCCCCTCAACATCTGACACTCTGGGGAAGAAAAGCATGGTGGCTTAGTGGTCAGCAGTGCTGCCTCACTATGCCAGAGGCCTGTGCTCAATTCCAGCCTTGGGTCAGTATAGAGTTTGCACATTCTCCCCATATCTGTGTGGGCTTCTGCTGGGTGCTTCAGGTTCCTCCCAAAGATGTACACATTAGGTGGATCAGCCATTGTAAAGACGGGATGGAGGGATGTGGCTGGGTGGTGCAGACCTGATGGGCCAAATGGCCTTTTTCCACATTGAAGGGGTTCTATGATATTCAGCCTCTCCCTATAGCTCAAACCCTCCAATCCCAGCAACATCCTTGAAATTTTTTTCTGAACCCTCTCAAGTTTACCAGCATCTTTCCTGCAACAGGGAGACCAGACCTGAACACAGTATTCTAAAATTGGCCTCACCAATGTTGTGTACAGCTGCAATATGATGTCCCAACTCCTATACTCAATGCACTGGGACTAAGGAAGGCAAATGTGCCAGATGCCTTCCGCACCACCTATTTACCTGCGACACCACTTTCAAAGAACAATGCACCTGCACCCTTAAGTCCCTTTGATCGGCAACACTCCCCAGGGCCCTACCATACATCTGCCCTGATTTGCCTTACCAAAGTACAACGCCTTACTTTTATCTTAATTAAATTCCATCTGCCACTCCTTGGCCCATTGGCCCATCTGATCAAGGTCCCGTTGTGCTCTGACATAACCTTCTTCAGTGTCCACTACACCTCTAATTTTGGTGATATCTACAAACTTACTAACAACGCCTCCTATAAACTCTGAAAGGGTGTAGTTATAACCATGAAACCATTGTCAGGAAAAGCCCATCTGGTTCACTAATGTTCTTTAAGGAAGAAAATCCACTGTTCTTAACTGGCCTGGCCTATATGTGACTCTCGACAAAAAGGAACTTGGTTGGCTCTTAACTGTCCTCTGGGCAATTACCCTTTGGAATGGATAATAAATAGCCAGTGATGCCCACATCTTGTGAATGAATTTTTAAAAAGCAGTACAACAATCTGTTAGATTCATTTTAGCAATGTACTTGCCTAACTTCTCAACAGAGTGTGAACATCTATACAATCTCACTCCTAGGTGGTATTGGAGCCCGAATATGGAGCAGATTTCACTCAAAATAAAAGACTAGCAGCAATAACTTGATATACTGTGGAATTCATTAACTCAGCAGAAACAATGAAATCAAAAGACAACAATCTTGCTCAGATCAACTTACCATCGTGGGAATGATACTCCCATGGAAGGAACATTACCCCAGGTACGAGAAGGCATTAGAAAAACTGACATAACAACTTGTGTGCATGTCATTAAAAGAGATAGAGATAATGGATGAAATGCATGTACTGAGGCTGATGAAAGTGGTACAGACTAGAAGCATAACAGTTTTGTTCATGCATGTTAATGATCTTGCAAAAAGGGTAGCTTGCGTAACTTGTATTTGCAGATGGTAGTGCATACATTTTTCTTTCTTTTTGTATGAAAAGGGGGATGTTTGCATCAATATAATTGTACTTAGCGTGCTGGCTTGTGACCTCTATATCTGGTTGATGTGCTTTTATGTGCAGGCTTTGACGGCCATTACACATATTACTCAAACCGTAGTGAAAAGTATATTGGCTTCAATGAGGTTACACCCACAGACTAGCCAAAATGAAAATAAGAGATTACAGGGTTAAATTATGATGGCAGTTTGCACACATTTGAGTTCTATTCCCTTGAATTAATAAGGTCAAGCAGTGATTTAATTGAGTTGTTTAAAACGATAAATGGATTGGATAGAATTAATACAGAAAAATTGTTTTCTCTGGTAGACAATTCCAGAACATTATGATACAAATTTAAAATTAGGAAAATATAATTTAACAGTGATGTCAGGAAATACTTCCACAACCAAAGTCTCTCTCCCAAGTGGTCGTGGATCCTGAGTCAATTGAAATTTCAAGTCTGAGATCCACAGACTTTTGTCACAGAAGAATACCAAGATGTATTTAGAGGTTGAATGCATTGTCCCTGACCCTTTATCGATGGACTCCTAGACCTTTGAATCTTCTTGAATCTAAGTGTGACATACTCTTTCTGAAAGTGGGAAGAGAGAAACCAAGTTTGTGAAATGTTTATGCTTTTATGGGAGGTTTTATTTTTAGTCATACAAGCTGATTTGGGTGAAAACCACTAAAGGAATTGTATCTTGCTTGTTTCTTTGCAGAAATATAACTGGAGAGAAAACTAGAAATAGGGAGGAATAGTATTTGTAAAATCAAACAGGATGATTTTCTCTGTGCATTATGGGAAGCTTAAATGATAAATGCTTGCTTAATAAATGGTTCAATGATTTAATTCAGTGTGAATTTTCTCATATGCCTGATTAAAAAAACACAAGTAGAAAATACTCAATTAGAAAAGAAGAAAATACAGAGATTTAAACATTTTAACAATGGGGCAGAATAAAATTAATCACCACCTTGATGTATGGCAGAGTCAATGCTTCACTAATCACAGCAAAGAAACCAGATACAAAACAAGGAGTCAGTCAGAAAAAAAAATCCCTCTTTTGCATCTGCTTTCTTCTGCTAGCGTTATATAGCAAGCATTAAAGACCTATATGCTCTACAAATCTATCAAGTTCAAAGTTTTGGCAAAGATCTGTAGCTCGGGTTGTGGATGAGGTTGTTGGCTCGCTGAGCTGGCTTGTTCTCATTCAGATGTTTCGTCATCATGCTAGGTGATATCAACAGTGGAGCCTCCGATGAAGCGATGTTCTTGGTGCTTGGAATTTATACTGTTTTGTCCATTACGGTGAGTGGTGTCATTCCGGTTTTGATCTGTATGGGTTTGTATATGGGGCATAAGCCCCATATGGGGAGAACAAGCCAGCTCGGCAAGCAAGCCAACAACCTCAAATCTATCAAGTAATGCTCCAACAGCAGATTTGCTGAAAATAATGTAGTCAGTGTATAATATAGCATCATTATTATTCTCGTCTTTTAGTCCTTCGGTAAAAGTTGTACCATTCACTTCAAGTCAATCAAATAAATATATTTCATTAAAAATTGTTTCAAATTTAAACCGATTGAGACATTACCATTATATAGCAGAAAGACCAATGGGTGACTGCAATGAATTTTCACGTCGGGGGAGAGTTTGTTTCCAGGAATGGAGAGCTTAAGCTAAAGACAGAGGCTGAATAGGCCGGGGCTATTTTCCCTGGAGTTCCAGGTCTGAGGGGTGACCTTATTGCGGTTTATAAAATCATGAAGGCCATGGATAGGATGAATAGCCAAGGTCTTTTCCCTGAGGGCGGGGGGGTGTCCAAAACTATAGGATAGAGGTTTAAGCTGAGAGGAGGAAGATCTAAAAGGGACCTAAGGGGCAACATTTTCACACAGAGGGTGGTGCATGTATGGAATGAGCTACCAGAGGAAGTGGTGGAGGCTGGTACAATAACAACATTTAAAAGACATCTGGATGGGTATATGAATAGAGAGATTTGGGCCAAATGCTGGCAACTGGGACTAGATTATTTTAGGATATCTGGTCAGCATGGACGAGTTGGACCGAATGTTCTGTTTCCATGCTGTACATCTCTATACTCTGTGATACATCAAAATAAAAAAATGCTTCCTTCCCTCCTACTCACTGCACCCAAATTCCCAACAAATGCTTTCAGCAGACAAAGTTTGTCAGGTCTATAGATGGCATTGTTAGGTTAATGAGATACAGTTTTTACACATCCTGTTGTGTTCCTTTTATTTATATAATTAAATGACAACCACTGTTTAATCACTAAGAGTTCCCTTGCCGTCACCCAAACATTGCTTCAAATTCAGCACTGAGCAATACTTCCCTCACTATGATAGCAGTGGTGCTGTCTCCAAAGGCCTGGAAATCCTGACCAAGTCAAGCAGTTACTGCTATCGCAACTATGACAACAGGCCTAATCATCACGTGTGACTTCCTCAAAGTGGAGTAAGTTCATTTTCTTCCTCATTTTTTACATGCTGTCTTCTAAAACAGCTTTTTAGAAAATCTCTGTTTACAATTTGCTCATCTCAGGTCTTTACTCACATCTATTATTCTGTCAGATCTACTTTTTGGGTATTCAGAAAGCTCCAACGGTATCCT
This sequence comes from Ginglymostoma cirratum, assembly GCA_024137785.1. NCBI lineage: Eukaryota > Metazoa > Chordata > Chondrichthyes > Orectolobiformes > Ginglymostomatidae > Ginglymostoma > Ginglymostoma cirratum. Next base: position 11,865,384 of record JAHRHZ010000013.1, on the reverse strand, counting down.
GTATCTAGTTCTAAAAGGCAGCAAAATTAGCCACTTAGCACAAGGTTCTTCAGCGCTGTAGATGGTGTTCCAGTTCTAAAGTAGATTGTGAATAGTGCTCGTACATCTCTGATACTGGGCACACTGGATGCCGTTTTGGTAAGGGCAGTAGCATGGGAAACTACGAACTATGTTGAGTAGGCAGATCGTGGCACCAGTAAGAGTGTAATGCAGATATGATGTTAGTGGTGCCTCTTTTGTCCTCAGGACTCCAGCTAACACTAGCTCTTAAAAGCACATAGCTGAAAATATATTCAGCAGCAAAAACGATTCTCAGCGCTATTTAAAGATGTTTCCGAGCAGTGTATTCCTTACCCTAAATACTCACTGTGTAAAAAAGAATTTCTCACAGCATTCTTGCTTCATTTATACATCACTTTAAATCCATGCCCTCTTGTTTTTTTTTACTTTTACAAGCAGGAACAGTTATTCCCTATCTACTTGATCCAGCCCGCTCATGATTTTGAATACCTCTTTCAAATCCAATCTCAGCCTTCATCTGGCCAGGGAGAACAAACTCAACTTTTTCAATCAATACTCATAACTGAATTTTCTCATTCCTTGTGCACTCTCTCCAATGCATTCACATCTTTCTTTTAATGCGGTTCCTACAACTGTACAGAATACTACTGCAGAGGTCTAACAAGTGATTTGAACAAGCTCAATATCAACCTACTGATCTCGTATTCTATGCCCCATTAATAAATCCAAGAAAACTGTATGCCTTATTAACTGCTCTCTTCACCTGTCCTGCCACCTTCAATGATCTGTGCACATGTAAACCCATGTCCCTCTGCTTCTGCATCCCTTTCAGAATTGTACCCCATATTTAACATCGCCTTTCAACGCATTGAACATCATCTACTAGCTCTCTGCTCACTCCATTAACTTGTCAATGTGCTTTTGGAGTTTCACACTGTGCTCCTCACTGTTTGCAATTCTTCCAAGTTTAATGCCGTCAGCAAACTTTGAAATTGTCCCCTGCACACCAAGATCCAGATCATTAACATATATCAGAAAAAACAAGGGTCCCAATACTGATCCCTGGGGAACTCCACTACAAATATTCCTCGAGAACGAGAAATATCCATCGACCATTGCAGTCTGTTTCCTATTACTCAGCCAATTTTGTATCCACTTTGCTCCTGTCCCTTTTATACCATGAACTAAACTTCCCTCACAAGTCTGTTGTGTGATATTGTGTCAAACACCTTCTGGAAATCCATGTATACCACATCAACTGCATTGCCCTTATTTGAGCCTTTGACAGGAACAGCGGGTGAGAGCAAAACAGAACAACACAAGTTGTGTGAAGATGGAGGAGAAGGAGAGGGAAAAGGGATCTGAACAGGAAGATACATTCACTTTAGGTGTTAAGGAAACAGTTCTCTCAGCTCAACTTCAATGAGGGATAATGTGTCAGATGTTTACACTTTACCAAGGAGATACTCATGGAAATGAGCTACCAGCTGCAACCAGAAATGCAACCTCAGAGCAAGGTGAGAATGGCAACTGTGAAGGTGACCATGTCCGTGAGCTTTTATGCATCTGGTTCTTTCAGGTTGTAGCAGGCAATATTTGTAACATCTCTCAGTTTGCCATCCAAAGTTGTATTGAGGTTTTACATATAAAGAGAGCTCAGGACATTCTATTCTGTCTTACCTTTGAGCCATTAAGCAAGCATGTGGGCTTTCATAAAGTGAAGGACTCCAAGGACTGCACTCAAAACACGACAAATAAACTGTGAGATCCACCACAACCAGGAGGGAACCTGTTTCCTCAATGTTCAGTTGCTACATGAATGCACTCAGTGCATCATGCAGATCATTGCGAGAGATACTGGCAGTGGACATTATTCTTTCTGCAGCAGCTAACCTTACCATCAGAATTAGAGCAAATGTGACAAATAGTCACAAGGCTGTGATGGCTAGCTCCTGACCTGACTCAAGACACCAGCATGTAAACTGCATACGTATGGACCAATGCATATTATAAAAGTCACGCTGCCACATGATTCAGCAGATTATTATTATACTTAAACAATGCCGCTGTTGCCTGGGCAACTCTGGAGAAGGCCAACCATAGTTGCCAGAGCTCCTGTTGAGATTTGTCTTGGTCTGCTTCATACCACACATTTTCATCATCATTTAGGGCAGAGTCCTTCCTAACAGGTATGTACAGTCATGGGGTCTTACAGTATGGAATCAGACCCTTCAATCCAACTCGTCCCTGCTGACCAAGTTTCCCAAACTAATCTAGTCCCATTTGCCTGAGTTTGGCCCATATCCTTCTGAATCGTTCCTATTCACGTACCTGTCCAAATAACTTCTAAATGTTGTAGCTGTACCTACAAGAAGGAGGAGAAAGAGTAGGAGGAAAGGAGGGACACTACTGAAACATCTCATTTCTGACCAGAGATAGTAGGAACTGCAGATGCTGGAGAATCTGAGATAACAAGGTGTAGAGCTGGATGAACACAGCAGGCCAAGTAGCATCAGAGGAGCAGGAAGGCTGACGTTTCGGGC
>JAHRHZ010000013.1:11773957-11862420 GCA_024137785.1 Ginglymostoma cirratum | reverse complement strand
TTGTTATCTCATTTCTGACCAGGCTACGCATTGCTCAACCAACTGAAGTATCAATGAAGTCGGCTCTAATTCCCAGTCACCAGTATATATGGGTTGTTTTCCTCCTGGAATGAGAGAGAGGCAGGTATTAAAGGAGGAGAGAGTGGGTGGCACCCTTTGGTGATTGTCAGGATGGCCCAAGCAAATGAGTAGGCAGTACAGAGGGCATGCAGGATTAGTGGTGTCAGGGGTTGGGGTGAGTGACAGCGAGTGAAGGAAGTTGGTGCAAGTAATAGTGCGAGTGGTAGAGGATGAGCCTTGCGGGGAGATGGGTGAAGTAGCAAAGATAGAGTGAGCATGAAGTATCAGAGAGAATCTGCTGGCTCTTATGTTGGCAAAGTGGAGAAGATCATTGACATTCTTCCTACAGTGCTCCAGATGGCTGAGACTATAATGACCTAGGTGCCAGACATGCAATTAATGCAGAACCACTGCCATTTTTCCCAGCTGAAATTCTGCAATCCTACACCGTCTGAAGCTTGTGAATCCGAAGGGATTGTGGGATGAAAATGGAGTGGAATGTGAGGAAAAGGACTTGTTACGACAGAACCTGATGTTAAATGGTTTCAGTAGAGCTGCTGACCATAGCCTTAGACACAAACACCTCAGTGATGAGGAGGATCTAATATTCACACAATCTTATGAATTAGAGGCAGGAGCAGGTCATTTTACTCCCCAAACTTCTTCCATTATTCAACAAGGTCACAGCAGATCATAGCCTCAAAACTACCCGCCTATCAACCCTTTGACTCCCACTGTTCAAGAATATATCTACTTCTACTTGCCAATATTCAACAACCCAGCTTCCTCTGCTCAGAGGAATTCATGATCTTTTAAGAGAAAAGCAATTCTCCTCATCCCTCTCCTAATTTTTAAAGCTAGATTGTTTAAAATTCCTGGTGCCCACTAGTTCTGGCCTCTAACATTAGGGAAACATTCAGCATCCACTTCAGGTCCCCTCAGGATCTTATATTCTTCCAGAAGTTACTTCTTATATTTCTAAATGCCAATGATTACAGATTCAACCATCCCACATAAAATAATCCCTTCATGGCAGGAATTAATCAAGGGAACCTTCTCTGAACTATTTCTCATGCAATTGTGTCCTTTCTTAATTAAGGAGACCAAAACTGTACACAATACTCCAGATGTGGTCTCACCAATACCCTGTAAAACTGTAGCAAAATATAGATGCCTTTATATCCCTGTCTCCTTGAAATAAATGACAATAAAAGACAAATTTCCATTTTCTTCACTGGGATTAAGACATGCAATTGCACCCATTTCCCCTTTCTATTAGATGTTGCTCCTTTTATTTTTGAATCACCTTGTCCTACAAGGCAGAAAGATGTATGACAGTATGTTTAGGTGATGCATCAATCATGGTGGAATAGCTTTTAATGTGGACAAGCTGTGTGTTGAGGCGATGAGGCTTGCAACAATGAGTGTAAGGCACAAATCGTGATAGTTAGCGATCTTTGGTAGCTGAGTGAAACTCGGATGGTCACATGCAATCCCGTTAATCTTTAGTTGGAAGGATGTAGCATTTGAAGAAACATTCACTGAGCGGGATCACATGTGTGAGGAGATTAAACTTTTATCAACAATACATCTAGGTTCTTTGGGTTAAATTGCTGACAGAGACAACATTATCTTCTGAGATTAGCCTGGAGGGTTTCCTGGTGCCCTGGGGATAATGGGCATGTCACTTCCTGTTCAACCTCCTAAATCAAAGCCTCCAATGCTGTGCCAGAGAACATTGGAGAATTCTGCCTTGTGGTTGTGGCACTATTTAGTACTCCTCCTGTTCAGAAGGTCTTCCCCAGCCACTTCGAGCATCAGCCCCAAGCAGAATAGATGTCCCTTTAAGAAAGTGAAGTCTAAGCTGATCTCAAGTAGGATGGAGTAGCTTAAAGTAGTGCTAGCCTTTTACAAATTTGGTGCAATGGAGGCAGCTTCAATTGAGACATTTGAGGGTGCACTGGATGATTATTTGTATAAAAATAACATGCAAGGGTATGGGGAGAGAGCAGGGTATTGCCACCAGGCAATCAGGCTCATTTAACAAGCTGGTGCAGTCTTGATAGGCTGAATGGCCACCTTCCATATCATCACAATTCTATGATGCTATGAAATGTGAGCCTATTGCTGAAGTGTGCAGCCACTCAAATATGCTCAGCACTGGGCCACATGTGACAATCATGTAGATCCACAGTCAGCATGGAAGTTGTGTGTGTTTGGAACTAGCAGTCATGTTTTTCAATAGAATGTTATTGAACTGTGCTTTGCTTGAATTTATCAGGCAAATTTACAGCAGTATTGACTGAAATACCTTATGTGGAACAATATTTTTAAATTTTAAATGGCTTTTGACACAGCCAGTCATAACATACTTAGCTGTAAAGTGCATGTAAGTTGGTTATCAAATAATAAAGTGAAATGGCTTCAATCTTATCTTAGGGGATGACTTCAAAGAGCTGTTTTTAATAGATCATTCCTTAACAGAAATGTGATTGACGCTGGTGTTCCTTGGGGCTCTGTACTGGTTCCCTTTACTGTTCTCCTGTTATATGACCTGCCAAAAGATCTAAACTCATTCCAAAGTCTATTTATACATACATGATATAGTAGTATTTTATGTCCAGAAAGGTGTAGCGCCCATTGGTAATATTTTTCCTTAATATATATGGTTAAAATTTCACAGTGCAGTCAATTTCATACAGATGCAATCTTGGTACAAGCAAACTATTGCAATATATGCAATTTGTTGACTGGTGCCAATTCTCTATTAAAAAACCTGTAAAAGTTGAGTTGTTTGTCAATCCAAGTGGATACAAATCTGGTCATATGCAATTGCTCCGTCATTTGCAAGCTATCTGCGTAATGTGAACTTTTAATGTGAATGGTGCTGCAGTGTCTAATTAAATAACAATGATTACTGATTAGAGCCAAATAGCTCATCATAAGGAGCAATTCATGTTTCTGTAAGTGTTGACTTTCATTTGATGAGTGACAATGGAGTTTCAAAAGCAAATCTGGATAAATAGTTTTTACCAGGGAATGTTTCAAAAGTTGGAAGATATATTTTAGCCCTTACAGTTTTAATCGTCTGGCCACTCTGGACTGCTGATCACTCCTCCTGTGATTAACATTTTTCCTCATAAAGGCGATGTAGTCAATTACATCTGTATAACCTGGGCACTCATTTGCAAAAAGTAAAGATTTCTAAACCAATTTTTGACAAGGGGATCCCAGTCTTTTGAATGAAAAGCAACAGAAAATCTACAAATACTGTTAAAACAAAGGAGGCTGGAAATGTTCAGAGGGAGCCATGTCATGTTTTAGTATTAACCAGGCAATATTGACTAGTATGCATGTTACACAATACATTCCCTTGAAGGTTTTTTTGTCAGGTATGACCAATATTTTTTCTACACATCATTTCAATACTTTTGTGCAATCATGCACAAAGAAAGTCTAAGAGCTACCCTTCCAGATGCCACACACTAATTAGAAGAAACACAGGTTGCCCACCTCACCCAATGTTCATTGCAATTGAAGCCAAGCAATGAACGCTGGGAAAAATACTAAATGGGCAGGCCCTCTGATATTGTGTGTTTCCCACGAACTTCAGAAGACATAACAAATCCAATGAGTCAGACAGAGAAGAGAAAAGCAAATAGATAGAACTTAGTCCAGGCTCGTGCAGCATGAAACATGGAAGCCAAGCCTACGTAATCACGAGAGTAGCCATGTGCCAGTCTGCCAGCAGAGGGAAAGCCTCCTGTGATGATGTTGGATGTGGGGAAGGGCCAAAGTGAGAAAATCACCTAATGGCAGCAGGATGGCACTTATGCTCATTAATGACACATTGACTCCAATTATCCATGAGTCCACCAGACCTATTTGTGGCTCAGGGATAAAGTGGGAGCCATGCAGTTCTTCCATGCTTCCCAGTAAACTCTGCCAGGTTAACAGCAGCTTCAATGGAATGAGTGCCTGATCGAAGAACCCCACACTGAGAAGGGTCGCAGATGACTGAAAGTCAATACCGTCTCTTTGGCTCTGGCCCTCCTTTCCCCTCCCACACCCACATCTGTGACCCACATCATACCTCCCTCATCCATGACATGGGATCCAATAATTATCTCTGTTGAAGACCTTGGAGAATGACCAGCAACAACCACTGCTCACAGAGGAGCTGGTAACAATGGACAGTTAGCAAAGCCTCAAAATGGTTGCACCTCTTAGAAGGCAGGATTTTTAAAATTCACTTGTGGGACAAAGGCATTGCTAGCTTGTCCAGCATTCATTGCCCATCTCTAGTTACTCTTGCTGCACCTGCCTTCCAACTTCCATTGACTGGGGGACAAGGACACCCAGATCCCTTTGTCCACTCACATTTCCCAAGATGTCACCATTTAAATAATACTCAGCCTTACTGTTTTTCAAACTAAAGTGTATAACTTCATATTTAGCCAAGCTGTATTGCTTCTGCAGTGTGTTTACCCACACTCTTAACTTGTCCAAACCTTGAAGCCTCCCTTTCATCCTGCTCGCTCATGAATAGCTAGTGCACAAGCTCTGATCCTTACAGTACCCGGTAGTCACTGCCTGGCATCCAAAAGAAAGACCCATTTATTCCCACTTTCCATTCCCTGTCTGTCAACCAATTCTTAATCTCTGCCAATATAATTATGCTTAATGCCGTGTGCTTTAATTTTGCCCACCAATCTATTCTGTGGAACCTTATCAAAAGCCTTCTGTAACTCCAAACTACACCACATCCTTTGGTTCTCCTTACCTATTCACATCCTCAAAAAATACCCCCAATTTGTTATGCAGGATTTCCTTTTCATAAATCCATACTGGGTTTATTCAGTCCCATTAATGCTCTCCAAGTACTGAGCAGAGGTAGAAGTAAACATTCAAGGCCCGATTCCCTGAAAATAGCTTTTACATGGAGTGCTCACACATGGGGTCAGCCCTCAAGTTCCACAACTTAATGAAGAATAGATAAAAAATGGAAATAAAAGTTTCCCTGGTGTGTTGGAGGCTAAGCATAAGAGCTATTTATAATATCATGAAGGACATGGATAGGGTGAATAGCCGAGGTCTTTTCCCCAGGTTAGGGGAGTCCAAGACTAGAGAGGGCATAGGTTTAAAGTTAGAGGAGAAGGATTTAAAAGCAACCTGAGGGGCAACCTTTTCACGCAGAGGCTGGTGCGTATTTGGAATGAAATGCCAGACGAAGTGGTAGTAGAGGCAAGTACCTCTACAGCATTTAAAAGACATCTGGACAAGTACTTGGATAGGAAAGACTTAGATGGATAGGGTCAAATGTAGGCAAATGAGACTAGTTCAGTTTAAGCAACATGGTCGGCAAGGACAAGTTGGACCGAAGGGTCTGTTTCCATGCTGTGTGACTCTATGACTCTTTTGTGAGGGGAAAAGTGTCAACTCAAGTCAGTTTCTTTAAAAAAAGTCAAGGTATCTTTGTTCAACTTAAACAGCATTTCAAGTGTTTGGGGATATTTTTGCTGGGTGAAAAATGAGTGACAACAGTGGAGCCACTGGTTATACATTGTTCTTTATTTTTGGCAGTGCTTATTTCAATGTCAGCATGCATAAACTGAACATTTGCAAATGCTCATTGCCCATAGAACCAGGAACCTCACAGCCTGCAGTGAGATTAAGAAATTAGGAGAAAGTAAGAGAATTCAAATTGAACTATTTTGTGCAAGGGTTGATGATCATGTCAAATAATTTATCAGGAAAGACCACTTATGTAAATATAATAATTTGATGCTTGTTTCCAGATAATTAAAGATCTTAATGAAATGGGGAGAAGTGCAGGGTTGAAATTGATCAGGAAACGGGCATGGTGGAAACAAGAAATGAGTGCAGGATTGATTGCAATATTCAAATTTATCCTCTGCACCCATCTCAAGGCCACTCAAAAAAGTTGGTTAAATAGTTCCAGTTACTGTTTTAGTCTACACTAGAGACCCAAAGAGTAACCTGCAAATAAATCATCTCAACTTACTTCAAGGTGGAGCTCAAGGGAATAGGAATGTAAATCTTGCCTCAATGACAAGACTGTAGTTGGTGGAAATATGTAATTCTGATTTCTGTTGAAAATATACCACTGAAGTGGAGAAATGCTCAAGGAAATTGGCTCCCATTGAATGGAAACATGTTAAAATTGCAGAACACATGTTCACTCCTGTTGTTACCATTGACTCTATGATCTTGTCAAATTGAGAAGCAGGAATAGGCTGGCTAGATGTCCTTCCCTTCCCCCAGACCCTTTCCCACTAACTCTACCACGTTCCCACAGATCGCCCCTCAATCTCTTTCCCTCAATCACAACCATGTGATCTGTGAGAGATAAACAACATAATTGAGGCAATGTGTGAACAAATCAGTCAATTGTAAGTGCTGCACTATTAAATGACATGAATAGAATAACACTTGGGTGTGATTACAAGATAAAGATGAAAGGCAGTGAAAACTGAAACACAGAGAACTCAACTTTGCAGCTATTTTTCCAAATAATCAATCCAATGGTATGTAATGTTTTATCTTTATACACATATGAAGTACTGCAAAACTCCAATTAAAGCAAACCATAGGTTTAAGCAAATTTAGGTAAATAAATCAAACATAAACACATTTAATTAAATCAGAAACCTTCTGGGCACTAAGAAAACTTTATCAAATAAACATTATTTTCATACTTTCCCACTCAAAGATGGCATGAATCTTCCCAGTACATCCTTTCTTATGTTTGCTGCATATAGCTCTGGATAGAATGGAAAATGTCTTCATTTCTGTCCCAACGGTTAAAGTGAAATCTTAGACAAATAGCAGGAGTCATCCATGTAAAGGATACTTAACAAGCATCGGGCTATACCTTTTTAGGTGTTAGTGATGTTGGTTTCATTATTCCTGAGTGTCGCTCACAACATTTCCCTTTGTGAGGTCTTGTTGGAACAAAATTGTTCTTGTATTGCCTTCATAAAAATAGTACTTCAAAAATGTTAGATAACAAGGTGTAGAGCTGGATGAACACAGCAGGCCAAGCAGCATCAGAGGAGCAGGAAGGCTGATGTTTCAGGCCTAGACCCTTCTTCAGAAATGGGGGAGGGGAAGGGGGTTCTGAAATAAATAGGGAGAGAGGGGGAGGCGGATAGAAGATGGATAGAGGAGAGGATAGGTGGACAGGAGACAGACCAGTCAAAGAGGCGAGGATGGAGCCAGTAAAGGTGAGTGTAGGTGGGGAGGTAGGGAGGAGATAGGTCAGTCCAGGGAGGACGGACAGGTCAAGGGGGTGGGATGAGGTTAGTAGGTAGGAGATGGGCGTGGGGCTTGAGGTGGGAGGAGGGGATAGGTGGGAGGAAGGATAGGTTAGGGTAGGAAGGATAGGGTACGAGCTGGGCTGGTTTTGGGATGCGGTAGGGGGAGGGGAGATTTTGAAGCTTGTGAAGTCCACATTGATGCCATTGGGCTGCAGGGTTCCCATGCGGAATATGAGTTGCTGTTCCTGCAATCTTCGGGTACCATCGTTGTGGCACTGCAGGAGGCCTAGATGAGCATGTTATCTGCGGAATGGGAGGGGGAATTGAAATGGCTCGCGACTGGGAGGTGCAATTGTTTAACCACTTCAAAAATGTTATTGCTTGTAACAGTTGCAGAAGCTTTGACAAGATAGGGTGGGATATAAATGCGAGAGTCATTTATGATCGATAATAAATTCTGTTGGTCTGCGTAAAGAAGGGTAATAAACATGTTGTTAATACTGTTCGCATTAAGGCTCAGAGATTTTTCCTGTGTCTGTTCTGTAGAGGTAGGAGAATTTCCAGCTCCATAAACCTGGCCTTTAGAAAAGGCTGCCAGGATGTCAGATTTTCAGTCTGCTGTAGGAGGGAGGAGGTTTGGATTAGGATTAGGGCAGACAACACTGGAAGAATTAAGGAAGCAGTGAGATGCAGAAGTGAGATGGATGGAAGTCCGATTTCAAGGATCCAGCCCTGGGACAAAACTTAATAATAGAGACCCTTCACTCTCCACCTCTCCCAACATATTTCCTAAGCACCTTCTGTGCAAAATTTTGTCCCTCGTTCCGCCACATATTCAAGTGGTCCCTTATGCCCCTTTGCTTATACACTTAAGAATGCCCCTCCGCCAACTCTCCATGATCCTTTATTGGTTATATACCAACTTACTGCAACTTGTACCAACAATGTCACAAGCCACCACAATTTTACCTTCCATTAATCATGCCAACTCACCTAATATCTGCCATAGGCAGATCTCAAGACTCACCCAGAGACTGGACAAAATAAAATTCTATAAGTGTATTGCTTAAAAGCCCATTTACTGTATTTGCATTCCTTCAACGAACTAAAGCCTAATTATAAGCATTCATTGAAGTTCACAAATCATTGCAATAACAAACACCAAAATGCATAGGACCACGTTGAACAATCTATGATTAGTCATAGCTATCAATTAATTGGGAAACAGCAATCATCCTACCATGATAGTGAATCAAATATTTACCACAAATTCAATCCTTGCAGCTCTCTCAGGTCAAAAAAATGAAGTGAAACTGCTTGTCATTGTTTTTCAAAAATTTTTTTGAACCCCCAGACATTTTTATGAGATTTAAAGAGCAGGACTTTTAAATGCCTTGAAAGCTTGATGCCTCCATTTGACCGGTGCTTTTGACAGTTTTGACACAAACTCTTGACACCTGTCTTTAAAAGGTCCTCTTGTCTATTTTGACAGTTCTGTTTAAGAGGTTCTTCTAGATCCTTTTGACAGGACCCTTAGTCTGGTGCATTGATAATTAATTTTGACAATTTTGCTGACTGCTCCAATGAGCTTTATAATAATGTGATTATGCAATGTTTTCATATTTTTAAACAACTTTTTAACAACTCCAAAAAGTATCTTACCTCCCTGGATGGACTCTTATTCTTCTCCTGAAGGACATCTGACTTCACACAATGAGCACCTTACCACCCTCAGATGTGACCTGGGACCGGAACCATAGGATTACCACCTCTCGAAAGGGGTAACCTGACAATCCAAATAAATCCACAAAGTTCCAATCTGCTCTTACCAGGTCTAATCTGTATATTTAAAGATTCGCACTTCAAGGCTGTCAAAATCCCACTCCAGTAGATGCTGCTGAGGATTTAAGTGGCCAGCTGTCTCCGTAAAGCACATATACACGAAACATAACCCACCCTTATTCCCGTCTCAGTGAAAATCGAGATGCTGTCCGTCATGGAAAAAATTTCAAGCTAGGTTTCCTTTTTACAGTACAGTACAGATTTGTTAAAATATTTATGCACAATGAGTATCAATTTCCTAACCTATTTGTTTGATGGGGGTCTGCAATTCATTCTCTTTGTGATAGTGGTTCATTAGATCACTTCAAGGAAGACTAAAAACTCAAATGTGACTGAAGGACAAGAGCCGCACATAAGCCAGATTGGTTAAGGGTGGACAATATCTTCCCTGAAGAGACTTATAGAGTTCTTGCAATTATTCAGTCTCATCATAATCCATTTACTGACACCATTTTCTTTTATTAGCGTATTAAGTTCCAATTCTCACAATGAGATTTTTCTTTCTGACTCATATTCTCTGGATTATTATTTTAAATATCTGGATTACTATCCCAAAAATATAATCACTGAGTTAATGTATAGAAACACCGTTGTCTCGGTCATATTGAGAAAGGATGTACCATCTGAACAGAAATAATTCCTAGTATCTGGTTCTCCTGCAGTGATGGCCTGCCTCATGTTTATCACTTGCAATTCATAATGTTGTTAAGGTTGACAGGACAATATGTAGTCATATCATCAAGATTAGAATCAAATGCTGCTGATTAATAGTGCAATGTATTGGTATTCCAACCACTTTTATGTTTTTGAGGAAGTTCTTATTAGTGTTTGAAGAAAATGTTTGAGGAGGAGTGCAAAGAAGGGCTAACCCTTGCAATCTAAATCATCATGACTTGCAGCACATCTCACCAAGAGACCCTGGCAGAGATAAACAAAGCAGCTTTAAACCCAAGCAGTTTTGACACAAATATCCTTCCAAGTTGCCTCAAGAAAAATTACTAGTATCTTATTGGCTGTGGTCCTTAAGTGCAACAAACAGGAGACAAATCCATTATTTGCCAGTGTGAAGCGCTATATTGTGTAATCAGTTGATGGAAATGATCACAATGAGGGAATCTTAGTATCCACAGCAATGGCTAACTTTGCTGGAGCACAGTGTGCAATTGACTGCACTCTTCTTGCCATCTCCCATAATTCATTTCTCTCTCAGGAGATTAGATGGCTGTGGGTTGGTATGGGAGGATGGAGGGAAGAAGTGATTAATCATGAGGCTCCAGCATTATTGAGTCTGGGACATGCTTTATGGACCAGCTAATCTTTATTTGCCCATTAATGTTGTATGTTTGTATGTGTGAAAGCACCACAGCATTAGCTTTTGTTAAATTCAGGCAATTTCACACAATCAATGTTCTAATGGGTTATCACATGTGAACTTGTTTATGTCAGCCATTGTCCAATTGTTGAACTGCATTTCTTCACCCAAAGGCAATCAGAAGCTTTACATCACTAATCACTTATGGATCAACAAATAAAGCCATTTTTAAAAGATATTTACTTTAACAAAGTGCTCGTCTTCCTAGGACATCAGAAAGCATTGCAGCTAAGGGTACTATGGGACAAACATACTAATCAGGAGTAGGGGTAGGCCATCAAGCCATTCAATAAGGTCATGGCTGATCTGATTATAACCTCAAAGCCACATTCCCACCTCCCCAAGATAAGCTTTCAATCTCTTGCTCAACAAGAATCTACCTACCTCTGCGCTAAAAATATTGAGGGATTCTGCTTTCACCACCATTTTAGGGAGAGAATTACAAATATTTACAAACCTTTGAGAAAATAAAATTCACCTGATTTCTACTTTAAATGGGTGGCCCTTATTTTAGCTGTAGATTCTTCCATTAGGGGGAGCATCCTCTGCATATCCAGCATGTGAAGACACTTCAAGATCTTACAAGTTTCAATCAAGTCACCTTTCACTCTTCTATGCTCCAGTGGATGCAAGCTTACTCTGTCCAATCTTTCCTGATTAGACAAACGACTCATTCCAGGTATTAGTCTAGTAAATCTTCTCCGAGCTGACTCAAATGCATTTGCATCCTTCCGTACTGTTCACAAGTCTTCAGATGCAATCCCACATGTGCTGTATAACTGAATCTTCCTTTTTATTCTTCCTGCCAAAATGAAGGGTTTAGGCCCGAAACGTCAAGTTTTCCTGCTCCTATGATGCTGCTTGACCTGCTGTGTTCATCCAGCCCCATGCTTGTTATCCCACATTATACTCCATTTGCCACATCTTTATTCACTCACTTAAATTATCAATATATTCTAGTAATCTTCTTGTCTCCTCTTCATAACTTACTTTCCTACCAAGCTTTGTGTCATCAGCAAATTTGGCAACCATACCTTTCATCCCTTCTTCTAAGTTATTTATCTGAAATGTAAACAGTTGAGGTGCCAACACCAATTCCTGTGAGACATCATCCATTACATGTTGCCAACTTGAAAAAGATCCATTTATGCCTAGTCGTTGCTGCCTGTTAGTCAGCCAATCTATCCATGACAACATGCTATGCACCAAGCCATGATCTTTTATTTTCTGCAATAACCTTTGTTGTGGCACTTATCAAATGCTTCATTTTTGTATTATCTAATCTACTTGCTTACTTAGTGCGACTCATTTTACACTAATAACGAGATGTGGTTTTCCATGAGACAAGGTTTATTGTCACTAGAACATAAGCTAAATATATATACAATTTTACAAGACCTGTCTTTCCCTCAAATATCCCAAGTAACCTAAGCTCATACACTAGTTTAAACTCGGCTTTGGGAGTGCAAGATGTTAAAAAGCTTACACTAACCAGATTACAGCTTGCCGAGCTGGAATTGAGGTTATCCTTCCTGTTCCCATGTTCCAGCTGTCCTCTGTGTGTGTGTGTGTGTGTGTGTGTCTGTGTGTCTGTGTGTCTGTATGTTTGTCCCTCCTCTGGTTGGACTTGCTTCTTTTCATTAGTTATCTAGGTCATTTCCAAGTACTGTGGCTTAGCAGTAGATTCATGTAAACAACGTAATTAGCATAACTTAAATTGAGTTTCCAATAATGTGCAGGTTTGGCAGATTTTGGCATGCTAAATTGCACATAGTGTCCAGGGATGTGCTAGCTAGGTGGGTTAGCCATAGGAAATGCAGGGTTACAGGGACAGGGGTAGGGGGTTGAGTCTGGGTGGGATGCTCTTCAGAGGGTCAGTGTGGACTTAATGGGCCGAATGGCCTGCCTCCACACTGAAGGGATTCTATGATTCTATCTCAGGAAGTGTGTCAAAAAAGGCAGCATTGGATATTTTAATTTCCTGTATTGATTGAACCAGGCTGCCTGAAAAACATTTCTGCTGAAATTCAGATCTATTTTTCCACCCGAAACCTTCCAGCATTGTCTCATCAACAACTCATTCAATAGCCTATTAAGGTGAATGGCTTACATATCTGTCTGCCTTGATTCAATTTGAAGGTGAATGCTACAACCTTCCTGGCTTAATATCTCAGTTCCACTGTCTCATTAACATTTATTCAATATAATCAGTTGAGGTAACTGGTTTGCACACCTGTCTGTCTGGTCTGATCCAATTCCCAGCATGCTGTTCAGTTGACCAGTTTTCCCAACATGCCTTTCAGTTGGCCAATGTTGCTTTCAGTGTCCCAAAAGGGCTGTTATTTTATATAAAAGGGACATTCCATTACCTACATTTCTCCCCTTTTGAAGCAGTTCTTACGAATTTGGTTCACAGTTTACTTGGCTGGTGGCATAAGGCGTTGAAATCTATTACATTAAAAAAATTATCAAAAAACTGTTACATCAAAAGGTCATATAGAAGTTACACACGTAAAAAGTTACACTGTAACAAAAAATCCACGACTCTTGTGACTAGTAGCAGAATACATAGTTCACACTGTATCTGCAACACAAGTCACCAGTTGCAATAATCAATGTCTCTTGGAGTTCCTTCATCAAACCTATCTATGTGGATTGCTTATTTTGCTCCAGTCCCAGGAATCCTCCCACCAGACAGTGACTCTAATTTCAGCTATTTTATTCAAGTAAAGGTTTTATGGTTGCTAGCCAATTGTAATCAGACCTGATCCAATCTCTCCGGCAGAAGTTTTATTTCCGTGTCATATTTTTCGGAATAATTCCCGAGTGTATCCATTAAATTGTCACTCGCATCAACAGGAGTCATTTCCCTGCTGTGAGTGGCTGTCTGTTCAACTCGACCTATTTGAGGACTGATACTGAGGTGGTGTTGGGAACATTACATGTCATTGCCCCATATTAGCAATCCTTGAGTGACATTATGACACAATATTTACCCTCTTCTCTGCAGACAAGTTGAGTGATGTTGGTTATTAGGCTCTGAGACTTGCGGACACAGTCTAAATTAATGCTTGTCCTGAATCCATACAGTCCATGTTCATTCGAAAAGACCAGGTATGGACATATAACAGTCTGATCAATTTGTTCAGTCGCTCAAGAGTGGTCCCCACCAGTCTCTCCTCCTTCTCAACTGTATTTGGTAGAATATCCATAGCCCATCCTGTCCTACCCTAATAGGTCATTGATCAGGTCTCTTTCCGCGTGGATACTCGGGGCTGATCCAGGCTTGCCATCATACTTCCCTGTTCCCAGTCCCAGGATTGTCTAAGTCAGGTACATGTAGGAAAGGGCTCCACTGTCACAGGCATCGACATATGGTGGATGTCATCAAACAGGATCGTGCCTGTGGGTCTCAATACAAGTCCGTTCCATGGACCAGGAGTGGTGTCAGGTCAAGCTGGGGTGGGGAGGCGGGGAGTGCAGCCCTCACTGCCAGTTTCAGCCCAGATTCTAAGAACTCTCCCCTACTTAGCTTCCTTGGATACCAATGCCCTGTCTCTAACCCCTTCTCTGGGCTGCGGGCTAAGCAGTCTATCTCTGTGCACTCATTTATAGGAAATCCCCATTATTCCCCTGTAAACCTTACACTCGTACAATAAAGGGTGGAATTCCCATTGGGTTTCCTGTACACAGTCAGTTGGTTATTATAACCGAAAGTGATCATTTTGCCGGGTGAACCCATAGAATCCCATCCTCGCATACCGCAGTGTAGACTGGATCAAGCCACAGAGACCTTGGGTACATGGGCTGCCCATATGACCTTGCAATATACAGATGTAGAAGAATATGTTGCATGCAATCCACTTCTGACTTCTACAAGTGATTTGATCACTTGTATTTCTCCTTGAGGTAAGCGACCTGAAAAAAAAATCAAAGCATTGTTTCTGTGAGTATCACAGTTTAGCCTCTGAGTCCCCTTGTCATTTTAATGATCAGAAAATATTAAAGTTTGAAACCCCTTTAAATTTTAGATTCCCAATGCCATCACCCATCTCATTTTAGAATTCAAATCAGTGCCATCACTTCACAGGCCTCATGCTCCCTTCAGGATCAGAAGTGAGCTAGCTAATGAAGTGGTCTAATCTGATATCAATGTACCACCCTTCTTTTCCTTCTTCCTCTTCCTCCTTTGTGGGGAAGTCTCTTGAAGTGAAAATCGAGGGGGAGCAGTGTCTCGATTTCTGTCTCTCTCTCTCTCACACATTCTCTCTGTTCAGGTATGGATTTATAACTCTGAGGAGACAGGCAGGCTGGATGCCCTGTCAGTTAGGGGTGGAAGACTGTCCATGGTTCGATTGTTAGGCTTCCTTCAGCCCGCATCTCCTGCTCAAGGGCATCAATCTGTACATGAACTGAGTGACAATGTATCGGTGCCCCTTGAACAATTTAAGCTGATTTATATGATACCATCCCTGTTTGCCTTTTTCCAGCTGTAATATGTAGACTGAAGGACTACAATGCTTGCACTCTCACACCCCTCCTGTTGTCCTGCATACAGATACCAAACTCCATGTGCTGTTGGCCTCCTATCAGTTAAGAGGAGCCATCAATAAAAATTTTTGGACTTTCCCTGTCAACCCTGTCAATGTTACAGGAGAACTTAGAAGAAGGGAAATTCATTTGGCTCAGAACCCTGATTTCCCACAGCACACCATAGGCTCAGGCAGCGTGTGGCCATTTTGATGTGAACGATAAATGCTCACACGGAAGCATGGCTCCTACTGTTGATGGTTAGGAGATGGGAAAGGGAAATGTAGGAGACGTCGAAAAGAAAAGCAACCATACAGATGGCCCCTGTGGCCTAGAGGAATGAGGGGCAGGGCAGAGGAAGGGGTCTGTCTCCAGCAGCTCAGGGATCCATCAATGTCACTCCCTACTTTTTCAATCTTGGTTAAAGAGGACTCATTATTGACCATTCGTGACGCTGGAGGACGGATCCAGAGCCTGGATCCCCAGATTCTGTATTAACTATGTTAACGGGCGCTCACTTGTCTGGCCCTTCAAGGGGCAGAGGGGTGCAATACCTTTTTCTGGGGTAGGAGCCCTTTCAAGGGCACTCCTGGGCAAAGTGTCCTAGCTGGCCACAGACAAAGCAGGAATTATGACCCACACCTGTCCCTTTGTCTCATAGCCCCGAGCTACTTGTGACAGACCCCTTCCTCTGTCCTGCCCCTCATTCCTCCAGGCCACAGGGGCCATCTGTGGGGTTTGTTTTTCTTCTTGATGTCTCCTGCATTTCCCTTTCCCATCTCCTAACCATCGACATAGGAGCCATGCTTCTGTGTGAGCATTTATCATTCACATCAAAATGGTCACACGCTGCCTGAGCCTATGGGTGTGCTGTGGGAAGTCAGGGTTCTGAGCCAAATAGATTTCCCTTCCTCTAGGTTCTCCCATTCGAGAGCTGGCCCATAGAGAGTACTGAAAACAGCAAACAGCTGAACTACATATGCTGTAGCATGTTCTCCCCTTCTCTAATGGGTTTTGTGAAGGCCCTCAGCCAAATTACTCTGATTGTATCCCCACTGCCTCTTTAAGGGCCATTTTCATTTCCTGTAAAGTCCCTCTACCAGTGCCTTGAGTCTCCGGAGGATGGGTTCATCTGACACTCTTGTCACAGGCTAACAATTCAACCTTCAACCCCCATTTTAGGCAGATCTGGTGCATTTGGTGGATAAATTCTTCTGCTGAATCACTTGGTTTAAAAGGAGCCTGCATTTTCAGCATGGCCCACAACAGGCTGACATTAAAGGGCGAGATGCATAGTAGGGATCTGCAGGAATTTTTCAGCCTTCCCCTCCGCTGGATGCAACAACTATAGGGTCCATTGGTAAGGTATCGGGGCAGTGCACTTTTCAAACATTGCAGATGGTTCACTGGATTATACACTGGAGGTGGGTCTGCATCCTGTGGCTCCTACTCATCTCTATGACCTGTCTCAAACCTGTACTGCCGGACTGCCTCATGTACAGAATGTCCCGAGAGATGTCAACAGTGACTGATTCTACAATGACACTGTACACCCTATAAATCTGCAGATCATCATATCCGTTGACCTGAGGAGCAACAGGAAGACATGGCTGGCACTATCAAAACATTGACCAAAAGCATCAGTCTTTGCATTTGATGCACTGGTCTCTCTAAACATGTGCAACTGTTAGAGCAACAAAAATAGATGACCCAGACTCCTACAGTGTCTCGGAAGGTGGGTTGCAGCTTGGATGTGCCTTGACAGAGAATTTCACGCAAGTTGGGCTTGTATGCCTTCAAACATTCAGACATGGTGCTCAAAGCATTTGGCATATTGTGAAATAACTGCCAATCAAGCCACATACGTTTCCTCAGGCCTGGCAGCATCTGTGGAGGAGAAAACAGAGTTAACATTTCGGGTCCGGTGACCCTTCCTCAGAACTGAATATTCCTCAGACCTGTTCTGAGGAAGGGTCACTGGACCCGAAACATTAACTCTGTTTTCTCCTCCACAGATGCTGCCAGACCTGCTGAGCTTTTCCAGCAACTTTGTTTTTGTTCCTGATTTACAGCATCCGCAGTTCTTTTGGTTTTCACATACATTTCCTTTTTCTTTGCTGGGTCACGAGAATCCATGAACATATAAAAAGAATAAAATAAAGAACTGCAATGCTGGAGATCTGAAACAAAAAAAGAAGTTTCTGGAGAAATTCAGCATATCTGGCAGCATCTGTGGGGAGAAGCAGAAATAACGTTTCGAGTCCAGTGACTCTTCATTAGAACAGTTAGCAGCTCAGGGAAAAGTGGTATTTAGACTGAAGATGGGCTGGGGAATGGAGGATAAGTGCACAGATATGTGAAGACAGAGGCCAAAGAGCTTTACTATTCAATTTAATGGTGATTGATCTGATCTTCAACCATTTACTTTACGTTATATCTCATAATACACTTGCCTAACAAAAATTTACCAATCTCTGTCTTCAAAGCTCCAATTGTCCTCCTAACTAGCATTGTAGTAATCTTATGATTAAATCCACCCATTATTGCCTGGCCTGCTTGTGGAAATAATTCTTATTAGAAGTGAGAAAACATATCATTCTCTAGTAAACTGGTTCCTTCTTGCTGTCTGGTAGTTAATTGTTTGGAGTTCGTGCCTCAAGGAAAATGGGACCCTGTGCAAAATTATGAGCTTCCTCAATGCCACTTATTTTCCATTATCTCCTGCTTCATCGGAGTGAAGATCATGATGATGGATGTTCTTTTATTGGTCTTATCTCTATCACTCACTTTGTGCCACCATTTCCTGCAAAAGATGAAGGAGAAAGATAAGTTTTTTTTTTAATTCTTTTATGACATGTGGGCGTTACTGGCAAAGCCGGCATCTATTGCCAACTGCTAATTGAACTGAATGATTTACTAGGCCATTTCAGAGGGCAGTTAAAAGTCAACCACATTGCTGTGGGTATGGCATCTCACAGCTTAAACCCCAGGGGATTAGGAAATAAGATGGATTTTTATGACAATTGATGATAGTTCCATGGTCACCATTTTTGGGTGCAGTTTCCAAATTCCAAATTTCATTCGTTGATTTTTAAATTCAACCAAATACCATTGAGAGATTTGAACTCATGCCCCTTGGATATTGGCTTAGGCTTCTGATAAAAACTAAGCTTACTAGCCCAGGATCACATCCACTGGGCCATCATCTCTTGCCACTGGTAAAGGAATTGCATGCATTTTTGGACTTCTACCAGTCACGAGGATGAAGTACAAGGAAGACGCCAGGAGAATCGGAACCTTTTCTCTCAGAAGCTTTGACTGTGAACTGAGGAAGGCATCATCGACTTCAAATGAGAACATAGAAAGACAGAAACAGGAGTTGGCCATTCAGCTCCTCATGCTTGTTCTACTATTCAATAAGATCTTAACTGATCCGTGCCTTACTTCATATACCTGCCTTTGGTCCTTATCCTTTAATAGCTTTGCTTAACAAAAATGTATCTATCTCAAATTTAAATTTAACAACTAATCCTTCATCTGCCTTTTATGGAAGAGAGTTCCAAACATTCTCCACCCTTTGTGTGTAGATATTCCTAACATCTCTCCAACCAGTAGAAATAGCTTATTTTTATCAACCCTATCTTTTCCTGTTTTTATCTTGAAGGCTTTGATCAGATCACCCCCTTCTAAATTCTGTAAAGAACAGGCCTAATTTGTATGATTCCTCCTCATAATCTCTGACGTCCACGCAACATTCTTACAAAGCTATGTTGTACTCCCTCCATGGCCAATAGAACTTGCTGTGAGTGGAAGCAGTGAATTCTGCAAATGACTGGGTTTTCTGAGTGAAAATTAGAGATACTGTAGTGCCCATTGTAATAGCCAGTGAATAATGTGTTGGCCCTTTCTCAGCTCATCTGCTGTTGGAACCCTCATCCATGCCTTCATCACCTGTATCCTCAACTACTCCAATGCAAACCTGCCTGATGTGCCCCATTTTGCCTTCCATAAACTTGGGATAATTAAAAAGTCTGCTGCTTGTGTTGTAACTCACAGCCTGTCCTGTTCTGCTATCATCCCTCTGCTCACCGACCTACGTTAGCTCTTCATTCAGTAACAACTTGATTGTACAGTTCTCTTACTTGTTTTCAAATCCCCTCTCTGGACTTTCGCCTTTTGATCATTACAATCTCTTCCAGCTCTACAATCCTCCAAGATGTTTGTACCTCCAATTCTGGCCTTATGTGTGTTCTCAGTCACAATTGCTCCAACATTGATAACCCTGCCTTCAGCTGCTCAGCTTGTGAGCTCTGAAATGTCATCCCCACATCTCTCCACCTCACTACCTTACTTTCCTTCTTTAAAATATTTCTTTAAAATTACCTCAATGATCAAGACTTTGGTCATCTGACCTAATATTTCCATATGTGGCTCGGTGTCACGCTGTTTCATGATGCTTCTGTTTCTTGGAACTTTCATCATGTTGAAGGAATAACATAAAGAGAAATTGTTGATGTAAGGATAGTGACTGTTTCAAATAATAAATAAGGAAGGAGAGAGAGTGTTACTAAGCACAAATGAAGATAGGAAAAGCTGTACACTGTATCCCAGTCATTGCTGTTAACCTGACTTGCAACTTCTTGCAAAGATTTCTTCACAAGGGTGTTAGCTATCATGTCTCATGTTGTGGGAGAAACACATCTCTCCTGGCTCTGATCTTGACCAGTAACACCACGAGGAATCTGGAGCAAGTTTTCACGTTCTTCCAGCCATCTGAAAATTCCAGGAAATTCTCCATGAGAAGTTGACAAAGTTTTGAAAGTCAGTAAGTTCCCTTTAATAGTTGCATTCACATTTTAAGTATGAGACTTGTACATAGTTTCGGGTGAAAAGTATGCCAAATGGGTGAGTTAACAGTGTGTTGATCGCACTATGACATCAGTCAATCATACATATTATAATGAAGCAGAGCTGTAATCATTAACTAGACCTTGCACCAATGGCAGAATTTGAGTCTGTTACCCACCTTGGACTCCCCTCCTTCTCCACTGTCTTGCGTATCTCAATCTTGCTTCTGTGACTCTTGGGACCTCATCATCATTGCTTATTTTAAGTATGTCCATTTTTATTAAAGAAATGCATATTAAGTCACTCAGAAGTATTAGCATATCAACTGAACTTTGTCGTTGTATTTTGTTACCAGGTAAAGAATTGTGTATTCGATTCAATGCTAACATACATCCCATTGCAGTGTTCATAGATATGAGACAATATGTTGTTTATAAAATCTGTATGGCAGCACATCATATGCTGTTCTCCCACTAACATAATTTGTGTGTAACCTGGCACTTCACCCTTACACTATATGATCTAATGGCTCTAAACAGACATATCTTGAGATGAATTAAAGAACTCTGATATTTGACAGCATTTAGAAATTCTTTGGTCCTCTACACACTCAGTAAAAAGTCTGAAAGAAATTACAATTTTCCTTTTTAATTTATTTTTACAAAGATTGCTTAGTATGGTACGTCAGAGTATGAAATACACAGGATCAAAATCAGTACAAGTTTGGAAGGCTATTAAAAGTGTAAAAGCTAATCTGATCATTGATGGTACAAATTAGCTCATTGAGAAATGTGAGTAATGTGTAGTTTTAATAAGATATTACAACAAAGTTAATTAATGAAATAAAATCCAAATCAATCTGATCTCTGAGAAGGTAGAATTCAGTCCAATTATCGAACTACCCTGCCTATTTAATAATAGAGTTATGGATAAATACCATGGTCTGAGTGTCAGTTGTTGTATTATACAACCTTACTCCTCATATGGTCAAAGGGTTATCATATAGCAAATGCCATATGCCAGCATAAATTTCATGTGAAGCAGCATTGGCAACATTGAAATAAGAAACAAAGGAAGTGGGAGCGTGCAATCCAGGTTAAAAATTCATTTCTTTGATAATACGATCCGCTTAGGCTAATTTGCCAGTAACTGGAACTGCATGAGTGACAGTGAAACGCAGGGCATAAACAATCTTAGCAAGCCTCTGAATTTGTGGGTATGTCAGGCAAATTTAAGTTCATCATAAAAGAATTCTCTGCAACTGTATTTCAATATGACATTTTTATGGTTTCTTATTTTCTAGCCCATTGCAGTCCCAGAGCCTTGGCATGATTTATGCAGCCTGGCAGTGGATAATCTTCTGTATAAGATATACTGGCCTCTGGAGATTTAATTTCTTCCCTCACTTCTGCTGACAGCATTTGCGCTTTCCTTCTATTCTATTTTCATTTCTAATGAGATATTGGACTTTGTTCAGCGAGAGGTGATATTTCCACATTTGCAGTCTGACAGGGAAAATCATCAGATCTCAATGGTGAGGATGCAAACCCATTTAAGCAGTGTCAAAATATTCATGGAAATCCATTGATTTGGTCAGTCAAAATTAAGAAACTATTTGGTTAGCTCAGGTTTAATTTTGGTAGCATTCTGCTTCAAAACCAGTCAGTTGCAGTACAGACTTTGGTCTACACTGTTATTGCTAATGGCTATAACAGTCTGCATTTCTTAGAATTATCCCTTGACATTAAATCATATTTTATTGTGTGCTGTGCGACAGTTTATGTTTATTTTACAGAAATGAAATGTAATGGGCAGGGCACTGTAAAAAAAACATAATCTCACAATATAAAAGTATACCTTTTATGTTTACGACATGAGTAAATGGAAATCACAAAAGCTATACTGCCTTCATGTCTTTAAACCTTTCACTGCTGTTGGAAATACTTTGTGTCACCCTCATGTACAATGAATTCAGGCTCACCATTTATGTTTATCCACACAATTTTGCTAATATTGTAGTACATGGTTGGCTGTACATTGCAGTAGGGTATACAGAGTTGATTAAGCCCCAAGTTAATATCTGAGGACTTTAATCAGCTCTTACTCCTCCACTCAATTA
Source organism: Ginglymostoma cirratum (assembly GCA_024137785.1). Classification (NCBI taxonomy): domain Eukaryota; kingdom Metazoa; phylum Chordata; class Chondrichthyes; order Orectolobiformes; family Ginglymostomatidae; genus Ginglymostoma; species Ginglymostoma cirratum. The sequence continues at coordinate 11,840,369 of JAHRHZ010000013.1, read as the reverse complement.
TAGGTCTCATTCAATCACACACTAAAGCACACAGTCGCTGGGATTCTAACACATTTGTGTTGAATTTTCAAAGGATTTTAGGGCATTTTCAAAAACAAAATTCTAGTTCTGGAAAAGTCTAGCAAGCCTTCCAATAGATAAACTCCACATAGTCATCTTCTGACAGTAGTAATACCTACTCTCTTCAAAAAAGAGCATCAAATTAACTATTGAGCCCACTATATGAAACAATTTGGTCAAATTCCCTCCTAAAATAGAACTTCACTTGCTGCAGGTAGTTTGGGAAATCAAACATGAGGATCATTGGGCCCCAAAGGAATAATGAAAACCTCACTGGTCTCCATGCCTGAGATCCTGATCTGCACAAACTGCAACTGAAACTCCACATCAGATTTCACTTATTCCTCTTCAGTCGCCTCCTCCACAAATCAACTGTCTTTTGGCGTGAGAGCATTTCACTTTTAGCTTGTTGTTCCCATTTCTAACTTCTGTCATATTTTTGTTGTTTGACCCCTTCAGCAAAGCTAAGAACATGTCAAATCATGTCACAACTTTGGAAGCCTCACTTCAGCCACCTCAAAGATTTTTGTACGAATAAAACAGCTGTTCTAACAGCCTTCAACTAAACCAACTTCTATCGTTTTTAAATATATTGTCTTTTGTAATTTGTGCAAAATTATGACTAGATACTTATCCATATTGAAAAAGAAGCATTTGATCAACCAATCTTTAATTATGTTATAAGCTTAATGTTATATTTGTCCTAATACTCCATTACATTGTAGATAACCTCAATAAATATCCAAAAGGGAAAGTAGGCAAAACAGCAAGTAGTGTTCATAATTTAATGATAATTGTAATACTCTGCATATGTCAAAATGAATAGCATGTAATTCTATGTCATGGAATTCTATAATCTGTCAATCAAAAACTGTCAGTATCTTTTTATGTTGTTAAACATCAACCTCCCTTGGAGTGAAGAGTTTCATCTTTGAATGCAATACTTTAATGTCGTAGGTAAGATCCTAGAACGTGAGGACCATTTTCCATAAATTGGGGAGTAAGGGTCCAGACCCAAAACGTCAGCTTTCCTGCTCCTCTGATGCTGCCTGGCTGCTGTGTTCATCCAGCTCTACACTTTGTTATTCCATAAATTGGGTATGTCTTTTCGACAAAGGTGGATAAAGATGTCAAAATTCATTATTGCCTTAAAAGTACTAATTCAGCCTTCAGCCAACTGAGGCAAAGAGTGTTTGAAGGCCAGGATTTCAAACCAAGACTGAGATCAAATTTCACCAAGTAACAGTGATCCCCGTGCTATTAAATGTTTTGGAGCACCTCGGAGTACTGGAGAACTACCACCAGCAATGCCTTCACAAAATCTTCCAAATCTGCTGGCCAGAAAAGCAATCTAACATCAGTGTCCTTGCTCAGGTTAACATGCCCAGCATCAAATCTCTCAAAACCAATTCTACAGGGCAGGACATGTCATTTGTATGCTTGAAAACAGACTCCCAATACAACCATTTTGTACAGAACTTGGTCATGGAATGACACTCGCAGGTGGACAGTGCAAAGCTTTAAGGAAGTCATCAAAGTTCCCTGGGATGAGCACACATCCTCATGGAGCACTGGCAGGTGTTGGCTTGTGATTGGCCTAAATGTAGAATGTTTGTCCAGAAATACGCCAAGCACATCAAGAGACTATGTTTGAATATGCAGAGGTGAAGCTGAGGCTTCAGAGAAGGCTCATAAGCCTCTGAATGCCTTGCCTGTGGGACACTTCAAGCAGCATCTGGCCCGCATAAGGCAGGAACTACAGATACCCACATTGGACTTGATCAGTCAGCTCTGAACCAATCGAACCAGAGTAGAATAAGGTCATTCCGTATTCTGCAGGCCTGCCTAGGGAGAAATATGCATTAGCTTTCATAGTAGCTGTAGATACACATATCCATAAATAGTACATCTGCTTCCTTACCCCCAAAGCATGAAAAATCCATGCAGTATGTGACGATATTATGGCTTTAAGAGGTGTATTTTGTCTTGGATTTTTTTATAAAGAGAGGTTGAAACAGAGGTACCAAGTGGTCTGATTCAAGCCAATAAAGTAAACAGCTTGTGAAGCCTTGGTTTTTTTTTAAAGTTGGAACAACAGTAGCAAGTAGTCAAGCTCATACAGAATCAAGATTTTAGTTTAACTTTCAGTAGCTGTTGGGGTTTGAAAGCTGCTATATGTTTCTCCCTGCTGCAGCAAAACATTTGAGTTTTCTTTTTCTCTCAGAGTTTTCTCTTGATGTTCTTTCTATCTGGACTGTTGCAGAGTACTCTAAGCTAGTTTTGGAGACATCAAAGTTATCTCCTGGTTTTGGCGGGAGTGTTGCTCCATTCTCAAAGGGTGGAGCCCTCTGGATGAGATGACCTTTCCACATAAAGGCTTCAATAGTTTTGGGATGTCAGAGTCTTTGCCTCAGACGGTAGGGAGAACAAAGGTTGCACAGACAGCCATCTCTACATGAAGCCTTCTGCCAACATGGAGCTGGTTCCTTCCATATTTCTTGAGAGTGATAGTTGATTGTCTGGCGGGCTAATTTTGGTGTGTATGCCACCAGTGATCTCCTGAAAACCAGCCCTTCAATGCTCTTATCTGTCACCTGCAACAGAACTTGTCTGTGATCTCACCTACAATTGAGCTCACAGCTGAACCAACCTTTACCCCTGGCCTGGCTAAGGACTACCTGTGTCCATTCACATGACTCACTACATTCAGATCCCAATTCTATACCAGCCTTTACAGTACATGCAGTGCCAGTATCTGAGTTTATGGCCGTAAGTGGCCAGTCTTTTCATCAATGCTGTGCTTGCTCCCTCACAAATTCGTCTTCATTTCACAAGGGCAGTTTTTACTTAATGCATATTACTGTGAAGAACTGTTTCTTTTGCTTGTATGCAATTTATACTGAGAGGAGCCCCCACTTGGTGAGCATTGTCACATTCTGGGAGCAGACAGCTGCAAGAGTTTGCTACATTTGATTGTTCCCAAAATAGTTTTAGCTACAATTAATTTTGTCAAGGAACAAGTGTGGAGCTTGTTGCAAAGTTTTCAATAGGTCACACCAAACAGTTCCAACCATTGGGCTCACACTTAATTGAAGTCAGAGACATATAGAAGCAGAAAGCAGGACCCATGCAGAAAAGAACTGTTAATCTGAATTGCTGAGCAGCATAGTGTGACTGGCTTTGTGTAGTCAGAGCTCAGGAAGAGGTTGAGGAGTTAGTAAGTAGTAGAGATGAGAGTAGATAGTAGAGATGGGGATCAGAAAAATCAAGAGCAGTTGGAAAACTCTATGTCAGAAGACAGGAAGAAATTCTAGGAGTAAGTAGATACAGCTAGATTTTGGAGCTTGTTCTCTGGAAAAGTCTGAGGATCTGAGGGGGCTCGGAAGATGCTCTGTGTCTTTAATAGTTCAATGCAATTGTGAGCGAAGGTGAAGTAAACCCACATGCAGCTTTGTGCAAGATTTGAGTGCAGAAAAAAATCCAGAGCTAATACTGCTTGATGATGCTTGCTGTTTCTGAAAAATTAGATTTATAGTTGTGAGTAAATACTAGGATGCAGTTTCCAGATTCCAAAGCGGGTAAAGACATCGGGAAGGAAGGTGAAAAACAGGAATGTGAGCAATTGCTGAGACAGTCCATGACAAAACAGATCTTCAGGGTGTTTCAATGCCAGGTTGTTAAACAATTAAAATCCCTTGTGAAGCTTTTGTGATATTTGGTGAACCATAGAATCACTAAGACCTGAGGGAGTGGAGAGGGAAGTCCGTGAATCTGAATAAATTATATTTGCTATTTGATGTGCTCCATGGGGTGTTTCACTATAGCTTGCGAGCTGCTTATATTTGCCTTGTTAATTTTGGGATATTAGAAAGTAAGACATATATTTCTTAGTGCAGGCTGAACCCTTTTTGTCAATAATCTTTGGTTGATTTGAGTTAGTTTTATTTTTAATGTAGTCAATATTCTTTGTTGTTTAAATAAATCTGTTTCTAACACTAAACCAGATAGTCCAAAACCTGTATATTTGATAATACCACTAACCTGGTTAAATTGAAAATTGGTTCTGACCAGTGGAGGAGTTGGACATGAAAGTAAGTAGTGCAACCCCTCCAGCTCATTTGTAATATTTAGTTCATTGGAATTCAAATTTCTATCGTGGGATTCGAACTCACACCCTCTGGATTATTAGGTCAGTTCATCCCTCTTTCTATTTCTCTTTTCTTGTTTATTTTTTCTTTACTTATCTTATATACTTACTTCCCTTTACTTCTCATGGGCAGCAGTGAGGAATCCCGGCACAGACTAAAGTAGGCCCAAAGCGGATTCAAGTGAGCCCAGTTTGGACTTGAGTGAGCCCTGTGTGGACTTCATGGTGGCAGCAAGTGAGACCGGCACAGACCTCGTGGCAGCGGCGAGTGAGCCCCTGTTTTCTCAGGTGAACACGGGACCTGGCATCGGAATTGGCAGCTGCTACATAGGCGGAGGCAACATCGGCGAGGTAGGCTGAGCAGTGAAAGATGGTGCCTGAGGATTGGTGACCTCATTATTGGTTGGATCTGGTGCTGGCAGCGGCGGGACAGTGACAGAAGGGCATCACAGCGACTTCACTGAGGTGGACCCAGTGGTGAAAGATGCAACTCTGAATTTGGTGGGCCCAGAGCAGGCAAGGTGTTGGCAGAGGAGAATTGGTCCAGCAGTGATAGATGGTGCCTGAAGAGTGAAGACTTCAACGTTGGTTGGGTCTGGTGTGGACAGCAGTGAGGCGGTAGAAGGGGAATGTTGGCGCAGGCTTTGTTGATGATAAGCTGGCTCAGGACTGATGGACTTTCTTTATGCTACGCCTTTCTTTTTTATTCCTAAAACTATTCAAAATGGCACTGGATCAGGGAAACAGTGGAAAAGCTTTTCACTGTATTTGACTGTTTTTCTCACTGTAGAATACGTGTGACAATAAAATCATAAATCATAAAGTCATTTACAAAGTCATACAATCATTGTACTAGTTGTTTTATTTAGTCAGGGGAATGTGCGCTTCACTGGTTACTTCCTATATCTCTATTTGCCCTTGAGGAGGTGGTGGTTAGCTGCCTCCTTGAACCACTGCAGTTGATTTGCTGTAAGTAGATGCCCCAATTCTATTAGGGAAGGATATCCAGAATTTTGATCCAGTGACTCTGAATGGACATCAGTATATTACCAAGTCAGGGTGGTGAGTGGCTTGGAGGACGAGCACATGATGGTATTCCCATGGATCTGCTACCCTTGTCCTTCTAAGTAGTTAGTAGTCATAGGTTTGTAAGGTGATGTCTGAGGAGTCTTGATTAATTTCTGCAGTGCAACTAGATAACACTGCTGCTTGGCGGTGAATGAAGTGGATGTTTGTGGATGTAGTGCCAATAAAGTGGCTGTTTTACCCTGGCTGGCATCAAGCTTCTCCACTGTTGCTGTCAACTTTTCTACATGCATGCTGTACAATTCCATTACTGCTCACAGTGCCCAGTTTACCTAATTTCAAATTTCCTATAGGATGTTATAATGGGATTGTTTTTAAGCCACTTCCCAAGTGTGAGAGATGCCTGCAGCTTTTATTGTTGTGTTGTTCTCCTATACGCTTTACTTTTACCTGTGTGGCAACCTCCTAGCTGCTAAAACATAGGGCTTGCTAACTTGGCCAAAACAGCAAGGGACGCTGGGTACATTGGCCAAGTAAACACCGAAATCACAAAACCCACACACCAGATACAGTGCAAACATAGCAGCCAGGTACTACTGAAATTAACATAACGTAAAAGACAACAGTTATCCTAGACAGACATACCCAAAACAACTAATCCACCAAACAAAGGACGCCCCAGACAGGAAGGCACCGGGGTCATGCTACACAAAGAAACTAACAGTAGCATATCATCCAAATGATTGACTTAGTTTCAAATTATTAAGTGTATCTTCCTGATTGGCCAGAACTATAGAAATTTCCAGAAAACCATCTAAAAGGTATCAAATCAGGGTTCACCTGCAGACCGCTCCCTTGGAAGACCTTGGACCCTCTTGGATCTTCTAAGGAGAACAGTATGGCAAGGGGCAGAGAGCCACTGACCATCTGGAGAGAGAGAGGAAGAAAGCAGTTTCGCAGACCCAGCAAGAGAGCGTCTGTGTAAATCTACAAGAGACTCGGGAAGTGTCGTATCCTTAAGGGGCCAAATAGGACTAGACAGAGTATGTTAAGTATTAAAAGTTATTGCAACTTTGTTCCTAATAAAGCAGGACAGTTTTGCATTGATGCCGGCTTGTGTTCATATTAATTTGACAGCGTTGGTATTGTGGCCAAATTCATTCATAACATTCTGGTCAGAGTTGTCTAACTTGTTTTAAGGACAGAGGAGACAACACCTGATGCACTGAGTACACAAAAATAATTTAATGCTTTTAGTTCCAATAATTCTTAAGTTTAACAGTTATACATTCCTGCAGTGACTTAATATGCAAGAGTATATAGGATGAAATGCATGCAACTTCCAAAATTCACCATCTTCAATGGTTTAAAGAAAAATCATCCTTATTAAGATTTATGTTTGCCAGTTTAAGAGTTCTTGTACATAACATTAATTATCACAGTGCATTTATGTCAAAAAAGCTGCCAGAACATTTATTGGAATGCTTTAGTTTGGCATAGCAGAGCAGACAATGAATAAAAGCAACATGATATCTCCTCTGAGTTCTTAAACTACATTAGGGCATAGATTCTGTTGAACGTCTCATAATGGACTGTTGTTAGACATCGACCCTTCATCTTGACGATCTTTCCTGCTGTAAATTGCTAGAAATGTAGGCAGTGGACAACAGGGCATTTCAAATCTTAGTGAATGATGGCATCAACAATATATCTCCTTAACTAAACGATTTAAGGATTAAGAAAAAAGAAGAATCAAAAGAAAGGTAATAGGGTGAACTATAGCCAAAAAAGCTCAAAAAGATAAATAAAAAGAAGGAAATATGGTTAAATTAGAGAGGAAAAGGGAAATAGGATGGAAAAGTAAAGGAAAAATAAATACTTTCCATATTTTAAAACTCTCAACAACAATTTAGTAGGTACAGGCCTGAGACTTGACAGTATGGCATTTTCTCCTCCATTGAGATGGTGAGGCAAGAGTCAGTTTTAGGGCAGGTTGACACTGGAGTGCTACACACCCTCTTCCCCCCACCTCTGCAATCACGTTTTTGTTAGGAGGATCCATAGCCAACCAAGCACCAATTCGGACCCTTAACTGATCAATGGACCACCACATATAGAACTTTACCAACCTGCGTCCCGAATAGGTACCTTCCCAACTGGTGAGGAATGAGACCATATTCCCCATCAGAAAATTGAGGGGATCTGATTGCAGGGTTGTAAAATACATGTGATAATAAAAAGTATTGGGTGGTGGGAGGTGGGGGAACACTCTATTTACTGCAATCTGGTGGCAATTGATGGCATAGATGCAGGCTGGGGATGGTAACTGCAACCCAATCCATTGCTGTTATCACTGCCTACCCTGACCCCACTCTCCCCTGATATCCTACTCCTCATCGCACACACATAAAACTCTGCCCTTCTTGCTGCTGCACATCTTGATGGCTGCAAAGCCCGGACTTCCATCAATGTTATCCAGCCCCCCACTGGCTTCTGGCCTCTCATTGGCCGGCAGCTTCAAGCAGGATGGAAACTCACCAAACTCAGTGCTGAAGAAGGGTTACTGGACTTGAACTATTAACTCTGCTTTCTCTCCATAGATGCTGCCAGACCTGCTGAGTTTCTCCAGCAATTTCTGTTAGTATTTCAGGAACTCACTGGCAAGGCACCTGACATACTGAGTAACTCTCAGGTCAGCACCTAAATGCCTGATTGGTGTTGTTCCAGCCAGCTTTCCCATTGGAGTTGGCTGAGGGCATTAGTCACTATTAAAGATGTCAACCCGACTCTTGGTGCGAGAAACACTGAAACCAGCTCGCATTTTCAATTGTTTTTCTTTCTGATTTGAGGAGTATTACTGGGACATAAATTAAAAATATCCTTAGGCTGTTAAATGTCAGCCTTAACATTTTGCACTAAGTTCAATTTGTCTTTATAGTGAGTGGCCATTTTTGCAAGCTTAATTGAGGAAGAGCACAAATTATTCAACAATTAGTCGCAATTTGCATTTCATGGGCTATCACTTCCCCATCACAAATTGCTGGACAATTTTGACGGTAGTACGTTGAACAAGTTAAACTTGCCACTAGTTTGCTGGCAAGTTCTCATCTATTATTATAAGATGATCTGCATGTTAAACTCAAGCAATCGTCGCTTGTATCATTTATCATTTGTACTGAAAGTTTTAGTTGTTGTGATTAAGCTTTTATATCATAAGCATTATTTTGAAAAAAGATTTTAAAATGTGAATCAGTTTAAAGATTCAGCACTTGTTCAATTCCTCATGGATCAAATGGTCTATCACCACAGTAATGATTGGCTAGTTAAATTATTGGGTCCAGCAGTTCCAGTTAGTGTTTGTCATCAGTATTTTCTTTCTGGCAAATGTACCTGCAATAAATTATCAAGCACTTACTTCAGAGTATCAATCAAATGTTCCACTAGTTCATCCAAATAGCTCTATGCCATGAAGGAAGGCATTAAGAAAGACATTATTTATTGTCAAGCGCATTTCCAAGTTGCCACATTGCATCTATAACTGATCTGAAGAGTAACATGTCCTTCATGCTGTCAGTTTTGTCAGTTGGCCCTATCTCATCCTGAAGTTATCTGATTTTTGAAAGCTTAAGTTTTGCTGGCTGTATTTTCTCTTAGGGACAAAAGAAACCTTGTTCTGTAGTCGTCCAAACATGGTGCCTCTTTCATGCGGATGTTAATATTGTGGAAGGATGACAACGTGCATTTACATGGAAACTTTAATGTAGGAATATATTTTAACATGCTTCACAGGCATGAAATCAAACAAAAAATATTACCGTGCCTCCAGAGAGGATAATAAGCTATTAAGGTAGATGACAAATCAAACAGATTTTAAGCAGGATCATAAAGAAATAGATTAGTCAGGGGAGGGACTGAGGAGTTAGAGCTTGTATGTCTGAAGGCATGGATAGCACTAGAATGTCAGAGATGCATAAGATATTTGAGTTGAAGGAACATAAAATTTGCTAAGGTTATAGTACAGGAGGAAATTAAAGAGACCAGGTCAGACCAGGGTGGGACATGAATATAGTAATGCTGCAAAATCAGCCCAAATCCAACCTGGCCAAATACGGCTGTATTAGTCTACATTTGAACAGAAGTAAAGCGGTAGAAAGGGTTGTCAACAGTGCTATCAAGCTGCATTTAATTCAGCAATAACCTGCTCATTGAACTTCCTTACTTTGGACTCTGCCAGAGTCACTCGTCACCTATATTCATTATAACCTTGGTCTGAACATGGACAAATATGCTGAGTTAAGGTAAGAATGACTGCCATTGACATCAAAGCAGCAGTTGTCCGAGTGTGGCAGCAGGGAACCCTATCAAAACTGGAATCAATGGTAATAAAGGCAAAAAGTCACCAGTGGTTGGAATCATACCAAGTACAAAGGAAAATGGTCATGGTTGTTGAAGACCAAGCTCCTCAGTCCCAGGACTTCATTGAGAAGTTCTTCAGGGTAGATTCTTAAGACCTACCATCTTCACCTCTGGACTTTAGGACCCTGGACCGGGTGGAAGTGCCATGGATGTAAATAGTACAGTGTAGGCAGTATTAAATTAGATTGAAAAGAGAATCACATGTAGCTAATAGTGTTTGAATTACACAACAGTAAGATTAGAGTCTGGCATATCCCAGATTACCATTCAAGATAGTGGTCAATACTCATATACAGCGTTTGAATGGGGCCCAAGCCCCATTGACCTTGCCTCCTCCTTGACTAGTTTGCCTTGAACCCAAACTCTTAGGGCACACAAAAGATAGTGGTAGCAATGGAATCCACCTAGAAAATCCTGGTAGTAATCAAGGTGACAACCATGCATTTGGGGAGAAGACCATCATATAATGGGTCGGGGACAGGAAGGAGGATTACGCTTCAAAATTAAACATCTTTCTGCTTTTCACATTTTAAAACTAGCTCCTCAGATTCACACAATCTCTGGAGCAGTGGTTCTATTAGATGTCTTTTTGTTGCTCCTTATGAGTAATTCACCTCCATCTTAACCATGGCCACCAACAGACACATGCAGCAGTATAATTAAGACTCACGCCAGAAGTTATTCCTCTCCCTCACAGCTAAAGTTTTCCTGAATTCCTCTCTGTACTTCCCAATTTGCTAAAGGGCAGGTCAAGAATCAGAGGCACACTGAACTCTAAACTTTACATTCTATGGAATCAATGTTCTCCAGCATACTCTCCTGAAATTGTTAAAATAATCTGTGTGGAAAAATATTTAAGTATCTCGTCATTAATTTTCTCAGTTACTTGTGAGAATGCTTGGGACTTAATTATTATGCAACAAACTTTGCAAGTCACTTAGTCAAACACGTTGATTGACTAGTTGAACAAAATAGATTGTTCAATTGTGCATTTCTAATTCTTGGAAGACTGTGTAAGACTGTGATAATGTAGCGCTGTGGGAAAATTCTCATTGAGATTGCTTCAGGTATGCAAACAAAAGCTAAAATAAAATAGTTAACGAGGAAAATATGCAGGCAGCAACATGATCTATGTTTTGACCCACTGGGGCTAGCGCACTGAAAATCAAACCACTATTTACATAGTTGTCTCAACTATTAAGATTTGATTAAATCACCCCAAATGGCTCAATTTTGCCCAACTGTTGAATTCAGGTTAAATGAATATGCACACCAGGTTTTTATTATTCAAAAGAAAATAACTACTGTAAACAAACTGCTGTTAATCAATGGTAAGAATGAAACATGAATTGCTAAATTATAATTCTCTAATTTAGATTGTACCCCTTTTTAAAATTCCCATACAAGTACAAACAGGCACAAAATGAGACAAATGAAAATGTTGGAGAAACTCAGCAGATCCGGCAACATCTGTGGAAGTACCATGCACAGTTTTGATCTCCTTTATCAAAGGAATCTTCAGGCTAATAAGGGTGTGCGATAAAGGTTTACCAGATTGATTCCTGTGATGGCAGGATGGATGAACAAAGAGAGATTGGATTGGTTTGTACTATATTCAGTGGAGTTTAGAAAAATAAGGGGGATCTCATTAAAACCGAATTGTATCCTGGATTGCAGCCTCATAATCGGGCAAGGATGCCAATGTCAGTGGTTGTGAGGTTCAGCACATATTTATATCTGATACATTTAAGGCTGGAATTGGCAGTATTTACAACATTTCCCAATTTGCCATCCAGTATTGTAAGCAGTTCACTGAGGTTCTGTATGCAGAAAGTAACAAATACATTACATACTTTATTTGCCAGGAAATAAAGAACCAGGAAATAAAGCAGCAGACTACCAGTGGCAGTCAGAGCAAGCATTTGGCTCGGCTAAGATTGTAGACTTCCCATAGTGCTAGGCACTGTTGACTTGCTTTGCCAGTGCTGCATGTCAGGCCGTAACATATAGGCACCGAAAGTGATCCCATTCACTCAACTTCTAGCTAATACCAGATGGTACACAATGTATTTTTGCAGATAAATGTCTAGTAACCTAGCAACAATACTCCCATCTTACTGTTCTATTTGAAGTACCATGATATGTAAGATGTGGTTAATGTGCAACATGGGCGATTTACTGAGGAGATGGCTTCTGACTCCTAAGCATACCTGAAGTATATGCGGGGAGCACGCAGACAACGAAATGCATGTAGCCACACAAAATCTGATGGAGCACACACGGAGATGCTGACAGAATGGTTTCACTGCCTGGATCAGTCCAGAGGACCCCTGCAGTGCATGCCAAAGTACATATGTGCCCAGAGTTGCTACGGTCTGCAGCAAGTGACATAGCCTCAGTATCACGAAGGAGTAGTCTGTTTCACCAGCTACAGCATGACCAACTGAAGAGCAAGAGGAAGGGATGAGGCAACTGACATGTTCACTTTCTGTCCAGTTTATCTGTAATCGCGTCATTCCCCCGCGATTACCAACAAACAGTGGCAGCTTTGTCTCATTGTCAATAAATGTGAAGCTGGAAAAGCACATCAGGTCAGACAGCATCTGGGGAGCAGGAAAGTCAATGTTTCAGGCCAAAAGCCTTTGTTCGACCCGAAAGGTTGACGACTTTCCTGCTCCTCGGATGCTGTCCGACTGGCTGTGCTTTTCCAGCTCCATATTTATTAATTCTAGCTTCCAGCATCTGCAGTCCTCACTGTCTCCAAGCAGTTTTTTTTCTCAGTTGGGAGTCCACTTGCCTCTGAATCAAAAGTCCTTTTGTGGAGCAGTGGTAGTGTCCCTACCTCTCAGCCAGGATGCCTGGATTCAAATCCCACCCAATTCAAATGGTTGTTGTAACATCTCTGGCCTGGTTGTTTGTAAAATACATGCCTCTAAATCACAAAGTCCAGGTTCACGTTCCTCTGGAGGGTGACAGCACAAAATTCAAACTCTGACTTTTGTTGGGAAGGTTGGGCTTAAAGTTCTGTGCAAAGGTCTACGTTACTCACAGGCTTGTCCATGCACCAGAATTGTGTGTACTGGTCTTACCTTCTTCTGTAAGCCATCATGGTGTTCACTGGAGCCTTCAGCAGAAGAATTCCTGTGCACCCTCATCCCCCAAAGAGCAGGCCTCTCCACTGGCCACATCCCCGTCTTTGGGTGGAAGCAACTCATTCTCCACGTCCCACCATAAGCAGGTCCTGCTTTTAACACTCTGTGTAAAGCACCCACAATCGGTATCTGAGCTTCTGCAAGTGTAATTGCTTCTTCATCACTGTCTCCTTGGACCTGTTCTCTTCTACCACTGGCTTTGTGGCTGTTCTTGTGTATCTAAGAGGTGACGTGCACAATGATAAGATTGTGATGAGGCAAGGAGGAGAAACAAATCATTTTTACTTACACCGCCTCCTGCTGGCAAATCGGAGGAGATTTCAGAATAATTTCAGACGTCTGATGTGAAGGAGGCATGAGGATCCCAACCTCTTGGATGGTTTCAGTGATGATGGTCTCAGTGATGATGATTAAAGTTGACTCCATCGCGATAAGGACGTGCAGCCTTGCTCGTTCTCTGTCAGTTAATTTCTGTTTGCCTCTGATCATGGCAAGATAAAGGGAATTACGTCAACCGCGCCTATCATGTTTAAAGAATTGACACTGTTTGCAAGCTATTAGACACAGATGCTGAGGTTCGCAGCAAAAGTAAGTGTGTGAGGATGAATTAAAGCTATGAATGTTAAGTATGAGCCATAATTGATCAGGATTATTAATCGGTGAGTAATGGGGAATGGAGCATTCAGCAGCGGATAAGGCTAATAATGTTGTTGGTAGAAAATGGCCTTTGATGATACATTCACTGATCTTGACCATTTGTGTTGGGTAATAGAACACGTTGCTACACAGCAATCAGGTCCTCACAACTAGACTTCTAGCATTGGTCCCATGACTACTGCAGCCGGAAAGCACCTCCTCTGTACAAGGTGAAGGATGTCCATCCGCAATGGGAGCTAACATTAATTGGTGCTCATCTTGTGCTTGACCCATTGCTGAGGCTTGCAGCAGCATGGTTAGCACTGGCTGCACACAGCAAACGTGCAAATTAACGGGTGGCTCAAATCACTAATGTCACAGCCGTTTTCCTGGGCTGTCTACTTATATCCCCCCAATTATCTTCCTTCATGGGTAAATTAACAGGGCAAAATTCATGGCTGGATGGCGCTCTGACCTCAATGTCAGCACTCACAACATGCAGCAAAATTGTAAAAATCCACCCAAGATATATAAAATTTATATGAGTTTCTTCTGCTGCTCTTCCACCAGTTTACCAATTTGGAACCATGCCAGCATGGTTGTACTACATTTGTGGAATCTACTCCTTGACAGACTGAGCTGGTTTTTCCTACCATGCGTGGAACAGTGATAAATATGGCAACAAATTATGGTACTAATCATGATGGGAGATCCATTATACAACAGTCAGTAGAGAAACACAAGATCGGTAGGGTGAAATGTTGATAAGACCTACTCCATTGTTTCCTCATGTTGTTCATAATGATTTGAATGGAATAATATTTAGTATAACATTATGCAGCCTGGTCTGTTAACATGGGAACTTGTCCATATGTGATTTGTAAATACAACAACATTTGAATTATGTTGTATCTGATTCTGAAAGGGTCTGAAAGGGTTAATAGTTGATTGTAGTAAGCACCAACCACTGTGATACAGTCACATGGACTTGGTCACAGTAAAGAGGGAGCTGGTAGGGCCCAGATCTGAGGCAAGCATGATCATTGTTGTATATGGATGTGAAAGCATCTAATACTGAGGAGTGCCATAAGTGCCACCCATTTTCATGATGCCATGTGAAATTGTGGGCATTGGACGAATGTCACCTTACATCTTGTCTTTCTCAAAGTCACTATAACAATGTCCGTCATATCATTCCCACCTGTAACTTGCCAATGTGCCGTAAGCAATATCCTGTTAACTACAAGTGGCTTTTATTTAGACCAGGAGGAGGTTTTCCTCTACCACACAAGACCAAGTAGGTCCTGTAGCTTCCCACACGTAAACAGGATGGCAGCAGCAATCTTTACCTTTGGCAGGATCTCATGCACATAGTGAACTGGCATGTCCATACAACCTACCAGGCAGCAGTATAGATTGGCTTTGACTGTGAATACAATATATGGTGAGCAACACTGTAAGATCTCCAGGGTCAGCTTTAGTTACCTGCTTACGTAGCATAGTCAGCAATAGGGAGAAGCTGGATATTTAAGAAGGCTACAGCACAAACCCTTGTGGTAATCCTCAACAAGAAAGAATACTCCAGTGAGTGGTAAGAACGTTTGCACCTGCTAAGAGACACGCTCCAACGAGAGAGTCGTAACTCCCTGGAGAAGGAGAATTAGTAACTCTAAACAGAGACAGGCTGCATTGTGAGGCAGTGAGCTACAGGAGCAGCCCAGAGTCGAAGATCAGTGTTGAGTGAACAGACATCAGCGAGTAAAACTAAAGTCCCTGCTGGGCCAGGGGCAACTTTAAAATAGAGCAGGAATCTAGATGGGAAAAGCAAGGAGTTAAAAAGTTAGATAAGGCTTAGAACATACGTCACTGCCACAGCGAGCAGGCACCATGAGACGTGGCCACAGAAAAGGAAGCCAATGGCCATGAAAGAGAAATGAAACGTTGTCAGGCCTGCCATTAAAACGATAGCATGAGGCAGATTAAAAGCAGAAGCGGACCTGGTCTAATAGGGAAATAAAGTTTTGGAAGACCTTACTCAAGCCATGGAAAAAGAATAAAAGAATAATAGATAAATTAGGGAATGATATACTTAAACTGCAAAGAGTGGCAATGACTTTCAAGAAAACCACGATGAAAGTGGGAAATTATTATTAAATTTGCAAACAATTGGGGTTCACACAGTGAAACCACAAGGAAGTGAAAATTTCTCCATTTTACTCATGAAAATGGCAACCCTCCATTTTAGTTGTAAATGTAAGAGAGCTCTCCGGTACATCAGCAAAGAGCAACAGAACTGTTGTTACTATAAAGTAAAAGACTGTAAAGCAAGAAAGACCCAACATCAGAAACAAAATTGCCAGGAAGACTTAATTTCAGAGATTGGCCAAAGTGAACATAGAATTATACACCATGGGGATACCAATTTGTGAGATAAAGAACAGCTTCCAAACTAAGTAATAAATCCAAAGCTGAATAGGTAATATACTTCAATTTACTATTGGAGCTAATGATATCATAATTTGCTAAGGTGAAAAAGAAGCAACAGATACTTTTAGAAACCATAAAAAAAGCAGATAAAGATACCAATCAGCCCATCATTTCTGCACTGACAGAATAAACTAACTGCTCAATGTAATCCCAATTTCTAGCATTTATAACCTCACAGTTTACAAGTACAGATCCAGGTTCCTTGTAAATGAGTTGACGATTTTTGCCTCAACCACCAAGTTGGACAATGAATCCCAGAAACCCACCACCCTCCATGAGAGAAAACTTTTCTTTGTGTCCCTTCTAAATGAAGTCCTCCAAGTTGCAATCCTAAAGCCCTGGCAACATTTATTTAAAATCGCCTCTATGCTCCCTCTACAGCAATTATGTCCTTCCTGTAATATGGTGACCAAAACTGAACTTAGAATTCCAACTGTGGCCTAACCATTGTCGATACGGTTCCATCATTATGTTCCTGTCTTTGTATTCATTGGCTCAAATAATGAGGGAAGGCACTCCATCTGCCTTCTTTACTATCTTATCAATCAGTCCTGCCATCTTCAAAGACCTCGGACATGCACTCTAAGCTCGCCCACTTCTTCTACTTTCCTTAATACCCTCTTATTTATTGAGTATTCCTTTCCCTGGTTTGTCCTCCCTATTTTTTAAGAAGTGCTGAAAGTTTCTAACAATTACTTCAACCTAGGAAAAATAAAGTTCTTGAAAAAGCAAACTATAATAGAAGAATTCACCATCCAAAGGAATAAAACATTGACTTCATTAATTATCTCTACATACCCGTGCAGAATCACAACAGTCATGATTTCAATGAGAATTCATAAGAGACAGAATTGTTGTAGGAATTGCTAATGAATCTTTGTCAGATGTATTGTGGCCCAAAGAAGACCAAACTCTAGAAAAAAAACACTCATATTGTTTGTGAAAATGAAGTTCAAAAATAACACAGATCAATACTAAGACAAGAAGATCAATGTTGGCACAAGACATCAGCAGGGTCATTGAAATCTTAAAGTACAAAATCACAAACAACACAGGTAAGAAAAGAATCGGTACAGCAAGTAGGACAGGTGCCAAATATATAAACTATTTAGATGAGAATATAGAAGGCATGGTTAGTTGACACCAAATTTGGTGGTATAGTGGACAGTGAAAAAGGTTATCTTACATTACAAAGAGATTTTGATGAATTGGGTCAATGGGCTGAGGAGTGGCAGGTGGAGTTTAATTTGTATTATATTACCTTGTTGTATAATTTTACCTTGTTGGTAAACAAAC
Organism: Ginglymostoma cirratum; assembly: GCA_024137785.1. Taxonomy (NCBI): domain Eukaryota; kingdom Metazoa; phylum Chordata; class Chondrichthyes; order Orectolobiformes; family Ginglymostomatidae; genus Ginglymostoma; species Ginglymostoma cirratum. Next base: position 11,823,149 of record JAHRHZ010000013.1, on the reverse strand, counting down.
AAGGGCAGAACTTATACATTTAAAAGTAGGGCCTTTGGTAGTGTTGTAGAATAGAGAGACCTCGGAGTTCAGGGGCATAATTCTTTGAAGTTTGTGTCACACGTAGACTGGATGGTTAAGAAGGTGTTTAGCACGCTTGCCTTCATTGCTCAGACCTTTGAGTAATGGAATTGGAATGTACTGTTAAGCTTGTGCAGGACATTGGGGAGACCTCTTCTCGGGTACTGTGTCCAATTCTAGTCACCCTGTTATAGGAGGAGTACTATTAAGCCAGAGAGAGTAAAAAAAGATTTACCAGGATGGTGCTGGGAACACAGGGTTTGAGTTTTGGGGAGAGGCTGGGACCTTTTTCACCGGAACATGGGATGTTGAGGGGTGACCCTGTGGAGGTTTATAAAATCATGACGGGTATAGGTAAGATGAATGGTAGGTGTCTTCTCCCTAAGGTGGGGGATTTCAAGGCCAGAGGGCATATTTTTAACATGAAAGGAGAAAGATTTAGAAAAGACATGAGGGTTTTTTTTACACACAGAGGAAGTGATGGATGTGGGTAAAACTACAACATTTAAAAGTCATTTGGATAATTACATGAATAAGAAATGTTTGGAGGAATATGGGGCCAAGTGCAGTTAGGTGGGACTAGTTTAATTTGGGATTATAGTCAGGATGGACTAGTTGGACTGAAGGGTTTGCTGTATGAATCAGTGAAGGTTTTGGTTAGAGATACTATCTACAGCTGACAATAATGTCTGCATGGTGCAAGCAACATAACACTTAAGATTAAATGATGTTACAAGCAACTCTCCAGTATAGGGAATGCCAAAAAGTAGAAAACCTATACATGTTTCACAAGCAAGAAACTTCACTCTTGAAACAAAAGGCATGTCTGCATCTCAGTTTGTTCCAACAGTAGAAGGAATTAAACCATTCAAAGTTAAGGAACAGCCAGTTGAGGAACAACCAATCAAAGGACAGCCGGTAGATGATTTTCTCGGCCCCCTAAACTCATGGTGGAATCTAAGCAAGAAACATAATCCATTGAGATTAGATATGTTGGCAGATCATGTAGCTTCCTACATTTAAAGGGGTCATTGACAGCAACCTTCATCATGAGCAGAGCTCAAATAGAATAATGATTTGGCATGATCATTCAACACTCTTCATGGTGTCTGTATTAATGCAGATCATGTTCATGTTGTCTGTAAGGAATTTTCATAGAATCGTAGAATCCCTACAGTGCAGATAGAAGTCATTTAGCCATCGAGTCTGCACCAACCCTCTGAAGAGCATCCCACCACCACCTCCCCAACCTATCCCTGTAACCCCACATTTGCCATGGCCAATCCTACTTACACATCCCTGAACATTACAGGGCAATTTAGCATGGCCACTCCACCTAAACTGCTCATCTTTGGACTGTGGGAGGAAACACCCAGGCGAAACGCATGCAGACACGGGGAGAACATGTAAACTCCACACAGATGGTCACCCAAGGCTGGAATCAAACCCAGTTTATATTCAGATTGAGCCGTTAGTATCACTCTGGGAATATTAGAGTGCTACAGGATAAAGTTTTATCCTGTTCTCCTGATGCTTCCCCTGGAAGCATGCAATGCAAGCAATGCATGGAAGATCCAGGTTTCTTTGCGAACAGTACAGAGTTAGCTGATACTGGTTGAGTTACTGGAAGGGACTTCCAATTGTCCTCCTGGGTCTACATAGGGAGCGTTGGTCTGACTTGCTAACTAGTCAGCTGTGTAAAACTTTATGTTCTCCAGGGAATTAGGTGAGGACATACTCAGGCAGGCTTTGTTGCTCCAAAGATAAATAAGCCTGCTGGTGCTGTCAATGTTCAGATGTGCCGGATGGTTTCTTGGGTAAAGTTTTCATTGTCCTTTGAAACGATACCCCAGTGAGGAGTCCATGCCTTCAAAGAGAGAAGGGTAGAAAATCATTGAGATAAAAATTAACAAAAAGCACTCATGTTAACAAAGAGCTTTCATGTTGTAAAGAAATATTAAAGTAGGAGCAATTACACCGGAATCATTATCGTGACTGTTACATAACCAAATGCGGCAGCCAAATGGTGCATAAATGACCATTAAGATAACCAATCTCTTCCTTCGTGGTGGTTCTTCAGGAAGCTGGATATTGATATAACTCCCTGCACTCCTGCTTGTAGTGCCACAGTTCATGTCCCCCTGAAAAGTAAAATTTGACCTTAGTTTAAAACCTCAGGCAAAGACAAATAAGATGAGTAAATACATGGATATATTGTATATTAAAAATAATGTCTCTACTCGTGTATATTCATAGAATGGTTACAGCATAAAAGGAAGCTGTTCCGCCCTTTGAGTCTGGTGACCAATTTAGCCGTTCGCACTCCCTCACACTTTCCACAAAATTCTGCAAAACATTTCTTTTTAAGTTTTTATCCCATTTCTTTCTGACAGCCACAATTGAACCTGTCTCTGACACATTCTCAGGCTGTACATCCCAGTTGCTAACCACTGAAACTACTTAAAAAAAGCATTTTATTATATGACCTTTGTTTCATTTGCCATTTACCACAAGTATGCGTTCTCTTTTTATCAATTCTTTGCAGATGAAAGCGGTTTTCTCTGTCGACACACCACTTTATTTTGAGCACCTCTATCAAATGACCTCTCAACGTACTGTTTTCCAAGAACAGATCCAACTCCTCCAATCTATGCATGTAACTGAAGTCACTAATCCTTGGAATCATTCTTGCAAATTTTTTCTACAACTTCTTTAAAACCTTCAGATCTTTCCAGAAATGGACACAAAACGCCAGTTGAGGCTAAACCAGAGTTTTATAACTGCTCATCATAACAATCTTACTTTTGTAATTTTATACCTCTTTTTATGAAGTGCATAAACCACACGTTTTTGTAGCCACTTTCTCAACCAGTCCTGCCATTTTCAACAATTTGGGCATGTATATCCAAGATCACCCTGCTCCTTCATCCTGTTTAGAATTGTATCCTGTATTTTGCATTGCCTCTCACCATTCTTCCTGATAAAATGTATCAGTTCATACTTCTCTGCTTTAAATTCCGCTTGCCACATGTCTGTCCCTTCCTCCAACCTGCTTAAAGTCCTCTTAAAATCTTCACTATACTCTTGATAATTCACAATACTTTAAAGTTCCATGCCATCTGTAAGTTTTGAAGTTATACCCTGTTACAAAAGTTTAAACCGTAAACATATATCGAGTAAAACAGTAGTCATACTGAGGTCTGGGAAACTCCCATATATAACCCCGTCTAGTCTGTAAAACAACTCTGTTTCTTGTCACTCAGCCTACTTCATATCCATGCTACCACTGACACTGGATTGAGAGCTATGTCCTATGATGAGAGGCTGAATAAATTGGGCCTACATTCAAAGTTTTGGCAAAGATCTGTAGCTCAGTTTGTGGGTGAGATGTTGAATTGCTCGCCGAGAACAAGTCAGTGAGCAAGTCAACAACTTGGGCCTATATTGTCTCTGGAGCTTCAAAGAATGAGACATGATCTCATTGAAACGTATAAGATTCTGAAGGGGCTTGACAAGGTGGACACTGGCTGAAGAGTCTCGACCAGGGGATGATTATTTAGGGTTGAGATATGAAACATTTCTTCCCTCAGCAGTTTGCAAATATTTGGAATTCTCCATCCCAGATGGTTGTGAGTGGTCAGTCATTAAATAAAAATAAGGCTAAGATAGGCAAATGTTTGGTCCATCAGGGAATCAAGAGATGTGAAGAGCGGGCAAGAAAGTAGAGTCGAAGTCAAATATCAGCCATGAACTTTTGAGTGATGAAGCAGGCTTGACAGAATGGACAGCCAATTCCTGGTCCCAGTTCGAATGTCTTGAATAAATCCATAATTAAACATTCTGAAAGCTATCCCATCACTGAGGTTAAACTGACTGGCTTATAGCTGCTGGTTTTATCTTTACATTCTTTTTTGTACAAAGATTTGTTTTTTATTTGTTCATGAGATCGGAGCATCCCTGGCCATTTACTGTCAATCCCTAATTGCTTTGGAGAAGGTAGTGGTGAGCTGCACTTCTTGAACTGATGTAATCCTTGTAGTGCAAGGACATACATAGTATTCTTCAGTTCCAGGATTTTGACCCAGAAACAGTAGAGGAACTGCAATATAGTTCTTAATCAGTGTGGTGTATGGCTTAGGGGAGTGCTTGCAGGTAGTGATGTTCCAATGCATGTACTGCCATTATCTTTCTAGATGGTAGGTGCTGTCAAAGGAACTTTGGTTAGTTGTTGCAGTGTATCTTGTAGATTTTACAAGCTGCTGTCACTGTGCATCAGTGGGTGATGGAATTGAATGTTGAATGAGATATTAATCAAGTAGAATGCTTTGTCTTAGATGAAGCTGAGCTTCTTGAGTATTGTTGGAGCTGCACGCATCAAAGCAGATGGAAAGTATTCCATCATAGCCCTGACTGTGGATAATGGACAGGTAATGGGAAGATCGAAGGTAAGTAACTTGCCTCAGAATTCCCAGCCTCTGACTTGCTCTCGTATCCATATTGTTATTATGGCAGGGTCTGAGAGAGGGTCACTGGACCCAAAACGTTAACTCTGTTTTTTTCCTTCACAGATGCTGTCAGACCTGAGGAGCTTTTCCAGCAACTTTGTTCCCGATTTACAGCATCCGCAGTTCTTTCGGTTTTTATTATTATGGCAGTTAAGATTCCAGTCTGAACAAGCTTAATTTTTCATATCATGAGCACTACCCCAGTATCTAAGGAGGTTTGGAAGATTATGACAATTGCCTCCATGTTATTTTGCTCCTACTTCCCATTGAATCCTACTGGTTTATCAAATTTAAGTACAGCCAGCCATTCTTTTACCTCTGCTTAATCAATTCTTAGGTTCTCAACTACCTTGCCTTTCACAAAGACTTCAGTAACATCTTGTTCCTTGGTAAGAGATGGGTGTACAGTACCTACTTGGTCGTTCAGCCATGCTATTTGCCTTCACCTGCAAGTCCTCTTTGGTCCCCAGTCAACTCCATCACTTCCTCCCTTTGCCATTTACATGTCTTTGAAGACTTTTGGATATACCCCACTTACGTTACCTCCCAATCTCTATTCCTACTGTCCTTTTGTCTCTCTTATTTCTTTGCTCAATTCCCTTCTAACATTCCTACATTTCACCTGGTTCTCACCCATATTATCTTAACATCCCTCATACACCCCATTTTCTATTCCATCCTTGTTATCAGCCAGGGATCTCTGACTTTGAGTGCCTTAACTTTCACCCTCAGACAGATGTACCTCGAACTGTACTTGAAACATCTCTCCAAAGGCAGTCCATTGTTTGATTTCTTTTCCTGTTCATGTTCCTGCAGTGTTCAAATGTTCAGTGTTTTATTATGTGTGCCAGTGGCTGTTGGCTGCTTGCTGTGTACAATTAGTTTAGCCTGCGTGTGATCACTTAGAAAAATAAACTAAACTGAAGCAAGCTGTTGTAAGCATGAGATGCCAGCCATTTTGAAGCATTGAATAAAACTCCTGTTATAGACACAGAAGCTAGTTTATCATCTCTGTATATCTCTGAGGAATAAAAAGCAATAGTTTTCACCACAAATTTATAATGAAAAACCTGTTTGTAAATTTGTCCTTCACTATACTATCCTGCATGTCCACAAAGACTCTTACCAATTTTAATGGATGTACCATAGAGAGCATTCTATCTGAATGTGTTATAGCGTGGTATACCATCTGCTTTTCCCAAGACTGCAAGAAGCTACAGAGAGTTGTGAACACAGCCTGGTCCATCACGCAAACCAGCCTTCCATCACTGACTTCATCTATACTTCCTGCTGCCTTGGGAAAGCAACAAACATAATCAAAGACCGCTCCCATTCCAGTTTTGCTCTTTTCCACCCTCTTCAGCTGGGCAGAAGATACATGTGCGAGCAGATTCAAGAACAGCTTCTTCCCCACTGTTAACAGACTTTTGAAGGGACCGCTAATTGTTCACGCTGATCCCTCTCTCTGCACCTTCTCCGCAGCTATAACACTGTTTTCTACACTTTGTTCTGGTACCAGATACATCTTGTATGGTACGATCTGCCTGTAAAGCATGCAAAACAACACTTTTCACTGTATCTCGGCGCATGTGACAATAATAAATCAAATCATTTAAATCACTCAAAGAACTGTGGTGTAACAACTACTGAGAAAATGTAATACCAAAGTTGCTGTGAAACATATACAAATCCTGTTATAACTGTGTATATAAGATACATGACAGGAATGCAAAAGTAAGGACAGGGAATGTGACTTTAAAATAAGGACACAATTACAGGTATAATAGCGTCTGATCAACCTCTTTTCTGTAATCGAATTTGATTTTAAACCTAATTCCACTTAGTTTCCAGAGTCAAGTGGAGATTGTAGCATCCCTATGTGGGTGAGGAAAAATCCATGACGTTGTTGGTAGATGACTTTCTCGTGGCCGGCTGTAAGGAGAATTAGTTGGAATGGGCAATGTGCAGAGTTCATGCCCAACCTAATTCCTAACAATTCAGACCAAGGTGATGTGGGAAAAAGGAGACAAAGGTATAAAAATAAAAGGAGAATTATGTCTTTCCATTTGAAATGAAAGTTTTTCATGGTGCTGGCAGCCATATAAACTGAGTGAATCACTTAATGTGCATGTGAGGAGGGATTATCCGAGATCTTAGTTTTTTTTATTGTGTCACGCATGTATGCGTAGGGTGCAAGTTTCAATTTTAACTTGACGCTCAGTTATTGAGGTCCCTTAATAGATTAAAGCAAAGTGCAGGATTGACAGAAAGCTCAAGTTTTGATCCTTCCTCTCAGTTGAGTTAGCTTATCCCAGCTAGCCTGTTATTCTTACAGTATCCTGGGCTAGGGAATGGAAAAATTAGTCACAGTCTGAATGCTATACAGTGACCCCTGTTGGAAAGTATGTATATCTGAAAGTAAGCAAAGGAAAATGCTTGGCCTCACTGCAATGCCCCCTGTGGTCAAATATCCTGGAAACATTGACCTCCTGATAATATCCATTTAGGTGATGGATTGGAATGCTTCCAGTACCTATGGAACCGTCCCAGGGTCAGAATTTTCAGGAGATGAAAACAATGAGCAGATTTAACTTAGCTTCTAAAAATTCTTATTTCTGCCTTGATTTATTTCACATAATTTGTGCATGTCAAGTTGGCTGCACCTACTGAGGAAATCTATATTCCAAAACTCACATAGGTTAAAGCTCTTGTGTGACATTTAAGATCTGATTTTATGGAAAGGTTGAGCTCATTCTATCTCAGCCATCAGTGCCAACACCAAGGGAAAAAAAACAAATAATGAGATGACAGTATGTGACTGGAACACAAAAAGTATGACACATCATCTAAAAACCATTCCCTAGATGGAGATTGACAGTCCCTTTAATGTGGAATAAAACAGCTGGGATGAAAACTGTCTGTGAGTACATGCGCCTTGAGTCCTGATTGACAGAGCCTCTGTGAAGCTTTCTGTGTTTGCATGCATTTTCATCATAGCTAGATGATAGAATGACAGATACTGTGAAAATATTTCAAGCATTTTGCATTGGAGGAAAGATCATAAAACTCACTAATTGGTGTTTAGGCAGACATTGCAGATAGATGTGCTGTTGAGATGTCTTAACAGCGAGATTAGATAAACGTAGCTCATAGCCTTATATTAATATTGAAAGGCTGAAAGAAAAACTGAGTAAATTGGGACTATTGCAGGGCATATCTATGTGATTGAATACAGGGGGACTGAAGGGAATTCCTTCCACAAATATGTGTTTGGTCATATCTGTTTATTGTTTTGTTTATTTGTAATAAATCTATGGAAAGTACTAGGTGATATAAAACTGCTTTGAAGCTGCAATGGTAGAAAAATGCCCTAACTGGCTATACAGCCATCTATTGAGCTACATTACAGCTGGTTCCTCAGCAATGCATCATTATCAGATGTCAGAAACTGTCAATGTAATTTCTGTGTAAAACAATCAGTTCAATAATAATATTTTTGCTATATCTATTCCAATAGAGACAAACCAAATGTTACTTTAATGCAACTATTTATATCATTAAAGATATTAAAATTTAAATCAGGAAAATGACTTTTTGAGCATTCACTTATTTTTCTATATTCCATAGGTAATGTACCTTTCCAACCTTCCATTTGCTAACTTAGCTGCTTTTAAACAATAGGAGTGTGTGTGTGTGTGTTGTGGGGTCAAGAATACTGGCTGGGAGGGAGGCATGTGTATAGATATGTGCTGGCGGGCACGGTATAATGCATGTTCGTAGTTATATAGACGAGAGATACTGTTGGTCTATAGACTGGCACATAAGATACTTTTCAATGTAACTTAGCTGTCCCTTTATCCTATAATTAGAAACGGTGTGATAAAATACAATCCTCCCTATCTCTTGGGGTTTCTAATGGTTTTTACAGGTGACCCACTCCATCAGGTAACCCAGCTACTCTCCCCCCAACCTCCATTTAGCAAGTTCAGCTTACCATTCCTCAAGAAATATTCTGAATTCTACAGAATAATCTCCACACCACCTTGAACGGGCAGGAGGAAAATCATGAAGATATTAAAGAAATTTTTAGTTTTACATTTTATTTGAAAACTTTAGTTTATTAGCTATTCAAATATTAGAAATGGGAAGAAAGCTTGTTTAACTGGGAGGTTACAGGTGGAAGATCATAAGATGGAACTGCTGAGAATACACAAAACTAAAGCTGTCGACCATACAGGGAGAGGAGATAAAAGTCATCCCAAAAGTTCTACCTGTCCCTCCAATTGCTATTACAGAGTAATGTAGTAACTTTTGGTTAGTTTGATTGTTAGAATGATAATCCAGCATACTCAACACATGTCAACATATAACAGATGGATGATGCATTGTAGCCTCCATCATATACACATGTGCATACACCTAATGTCTGTTAAACTCTCCATCTCAAATGCTGGCATATTTTAAAAGGAATAATTTAACATTCATGTCACATTTCTCAGAAGTTGAAAGGACACACCACTTTGTTTCTCCATTAAAACAATTTGAATGTAAAATGACAAAAATTGTCCAAATTAAGATGCCATGTTCAGGATTTGACTGCAGCAGCAGTTCTATGGAACTGCAACATAGCAGTATTTAACACTATCAACACATGCAACAAAATTTCATTCTGGGCATATTTTTCCTGCTGTCATTATGCTGAAGACCAACTATAATCGATGTCTTTGAGGCATTTCACCCAATATGGTCAATAAAATATATGTTTCCTGAGATCAGGCATAGGCATTGCTCCAGCCCTATGTGGAACTTTATACAATCAGCAATCAATCCCATTGGCATTGTTTTACAGTTCACAAGTTGATTTATAGAAAGTAATTAAAAATTGCTGACTTTTGTCTTCAGCCTGAAGATAGCTTCAGCTCCCCTATTAGAGTGGACAACCTGGCCAATTACCGCCACATCAGTCTACCCTCGATTATCAGTAAAGTGATGGAAGGTGTCATCAAAAGTGCTATCAAGCAGCACCTTCTCAGCAATAACCTGCTCAGTGACGCCCAGTTTGGGTTCCGCCAGGGCCACTCAGCTCCTGATCTCATTACAGCCTTGGTTCAACCATGGGCAAAAGAGCTGAATTCCAGAGGTGAGGTGAGGTGACAGTGACAGCCCTTGGTATTCAACTGGATGAGGCATCAAGGAGCCCTAGCAAAACAAGAATCAATGGGCATCAGGGGACAAACTCTTCGATGGTTGAAGTCATACCTAATACTTAGAAAGATGATCTTGGTTGTTGGATTTCAGTCATCTCAGCTCCAGGACATCTCTACAGAATTTCTTTGGGTAGTGACCTAGGTCCAACCATCTTCAGCTGCTACATCAATGACCTTTCATAAGGTCAGAAGTGGGGAGTTCGCCGATGATTGCACAATGTTCAGCACCATTCATGACTCCTCAGATACTGAAGCAGTCCATGTTCAAATGCAACAAGATCTGGATAATAACCAGGCTTGGGCTGACAAGTGGCATGTAAAATTTGGACCACACAAATGCCAGGCTATGATCATCACCAATAAGAGGCAATCTAACCACCACCCCATGGCATTCGATGGTGTTACCATCACTGAATCCCCCACTATCAACAACCTGAGGGTTATCATTGACCAGAAACTCAACTGGACTCAGCACATAAACAAAGTGGCTATAAGAGCAGGTCAGAAGCTAGGAATACTGTGGTGAGTAACTCATCTCCTGATTCCTCAAAGCCTGTCCACCATCTACAAGGTACAAGCCAGGATTGTGATGGAATACTCCCCACTTGCCTGGATGAGTGCAGCCCCAGCATCATTCAAGAAGCTTGACTCCATTGAGGACAAATTGGCCTGCTTGATTGGCTCTGTATCCACAAGCATCCACTCCCTCCACCATCACCGCTCAGTAGCAGCAGTGTGTACTATCTACCAGATGCACTGCTGAAATTCACTAAAGATCCTCAGACAGCACCTTCCATATACAAGGACAAGGGCAGCAGACATATGGGAACACCACCACCTTCGAGTTTTTCTCCAAGCCATTCACCATCCTGACTTGGAAATATATCACCGCTCCTTCACTGTCACTGGGTCAAAGTCCTGGAATTCCCTCCCTAAGAGCATTGTGGGTCAACCCACAGCAGGAGGGCTGCAGCGGTTCAAGAAGGCAGCTCATCACTGCCTTCTCAAGGGAACTAGGGATGGGCAAGAAACACTGGCCAGCCAGCGACGCCGAGGGCCCACAAATGAAAAAAAATGTTATGCTGTGCTGCTACAGGCATAAGTACACATCCAATTACATTCACGCCCTTGCACTTAGAGTTTGATACAGGAAAGACAACAGGTGAAAGTTCACTCCCACCCACTGTATACTTCACAGCACCAATGATCCTGCAGCATTACATCCAATATCTTTTACATATTTCCATAACCTTTGTTCTCTCATAATATCAAAATTACATTTTTTGTCTGTTATTCTCATTCTCCCATTTTTAATATACTTTTTTTCATGCTTATCATGGTTGTCAATATTATCCTGAGATATATGGGATACATTTCAATTTGAGTATTGAAAGCCCAGAGTCTAGGTAAAGCAGAGCTACTCAGTTCTGAAGTAAAACTTGTTCCCTAACAATGCTGTCCAATTCAAACTTAGCATTCCTTTCATTTTCCGTTTATTTTTATCTACCATCCTTGTGAAATTACTAATGTAATGTTAAGCATTAGTATGCAGCACTTATACCTCATCAAAAGAGTTAGATTCAAATCCAAATCCAAAGATGAACGAACAGTACAGTAGCTCATATTTCCTCGCAGGCCTCTTTTTATAAGTTGTGTTCAAGCATTTTTTTCTCAAGGGAAAGTAGCCTTTGTAGAGTGTTGCTTCCTGTCTCTCCTCCCTGCATCCTCAGTAGATGTACTTGTATACAGTAATTGTTATACTGTTTCTGGAATTTACCACTAAGGCCTCAGTTTTAACAGACCAAATAACAAGCTTAACCAAGTGGAAATGAGCAAAGCCAACCTGCCTCCCTTGGTGAAATCAGGACAACTCTCTTGTCTGAGCATATTTTCATATTGATGTATACATTAGAAATGACAAATGGAAACTGATCATATTAAAGCAGCAGTAGTCTCAAATCCCTGTCAGACTATTTATAGGCTAAATCAAACCATCTAATCCAAAGCACAGTTGTGTCAGTATGCTGTATTTAGGGACTATGGTTAAATAAAATCTATCTGCTGCTCAGGTGATAAAAATGAATGTTAAGGACTTCATGTCTAATGGTTTATTTCAAAATTTACAACCACTTCGAGACTAAACACAGTAAACATCAGACAGACAATTGCATGGGGAAATAAATTATAAAATATTATAACTGAAAGGACTTAGACAATGAATTATGCAATATTATGGTGTTTTCCCAGCTTCATAATGTAGTAGTTACAAAGAGTAATTTGGCTTATGATGCCTTTCAATAGCAAATACTGCAAAACAAATTCACGTATGCATCACTTGTAATACATATTAAGAATCTGATTTGTACTGCACGAAACTGAGGCATCTGAAGATTATGAAATATCATTTCCAGAGGTGAGGGTGTCTATACTTTAATCCTCCCAAACGTTGACTGAATCAACAATTCAACACAAATTGTAAAAATGACATTATTTCGATTAGCAACCTGTAAAGAAGCAGTTTTTTGGCTTTAATGTTTGTTTTAAAAAATAAGCTATTTTCAGTTGTCCATTTACAGTACAATTGTGTATAATTTCTTTGTTTGGCCCAGATTTTTCAGTCAGCGGTGAAGTGAAAGTGCCTGTTGCTGATTTTGATGAAATCTGCCCGCAGAGATATTTCTGTGCCAAAAATGACCTTTCCTGGTATCAATTTGAATCTGACGCCATGACAAGGGGGATCTCCAATTGTTCAGCAACAGTGATGTTTCAAGTAGCATAAGGAGCCTATCCCATTGAAGTACTCTCACAGACTGTAAACCAGAATGTAAAATCCATTAAATCTTTTGCTTTTAGTTAATACAATATAAATTCATCCAGAGCTCTCCACTAAAGGAATCACTAAGTACCACATTCCCTGGTCAATGATCTACTGTGAAATGCGAAAGATATTCTTTGGGTGGCTTTTCTTCAGATCCACTCACTAACTGGAATTTACAAACCTGAAGCAATTAATTACATGCATTCAGGCATCCTTCTGTTCAAAGAATGAAGTTCCTTCTCTAAGAACTGCCAACTCACCAGAGGGCCAGCAGCTTTCCAGGCTCAGCAGTGCCACCAGGAGTACAGGATACTGTTGGGACTGCAGGAGGCCTAGGCAGCCTCCACAAAGGCAGCCTTAGAATTAGGGTGAGGATGTGGAGTTTTCTGGAGCCAGTCAGGCAGACCTGCTTGAGGGGAGGGGTCTGTTGTAATGGAGGGGGCAAGGAGTCCTTTAAGTGCCAGGGAGGGGGCAGACTTCCTTGAGCAGAGGGATACAGATCCTTAGGAATTGGGTGATACGTTTAGACAGTGGATTTGGATCGGCACAGGTTTGGAGGGCCGAAGGGCCTATTCCTGGGCTGTAAGTTTTCTTTGTTCTTTGTTCACAAGTTGCCAAATCAAGACAGCCAGGTGACTCCCTTGCCAATCCCACACCTGCAAGAAGACTACTAGAATTTACTAGATCATCTCCCCGTGTGGCAATATTCCACCTACCAGTGGTGAAATACCAATGGTGGAATTGTGCCGCCCTTATGTGACCTTTAATCGACTTCTTAAAGAATTCAAATTAGCTCAGAGAAAATCATTTACAACCTTTCCTGCTGTTGGTAAAATGCCATCAGTATGAGGAAGGCAAAGGGCTTTACACCACCTTGTGCCTTCACACCCAGTTGTGTGCTCCACTGTACCACTCAGAATGCTCCCAGAGCATTCTGTAAAGTAAAATGCCAAACATTAGTTTAAGCAGATAATCTAACCGCTGTATAGTGGAGAATGTAAGAAAACCGCATTACTATTCCTCTAGGTTATCTCTCTGTTTTATTTTAATATGCATATTTTCTTAATATAACAAATGTAGCATTCCATAACTTTAATGTTAACGCAAAATTGAAGATAATTAAAAAGAAATAAAAAGTAGTGTGGTTTGTTCAAGAAGAAAACCTTTGCATTTATATATCATACCAGCTGTCTTCAAATCATCTGTCAGCTATCCATCAGCAGTAACTTACTTTTAAATGTACAAATATCGCTGAGGTGAGGCAAATGGCAGCTAATGTGCACAGCAAGGTCCCACAGCAAATTAGATAAATGACCAGCCAATGTATTTTGAAACAGGATACCAGACGGACTTTCTTATTCTGCTTTAAAGAATGCCAATGGTTCTTTTACGCTTATCCTAACAGACAGTCAGAACCATGATTTTGAATCTCACACAAAACATTTCCTACCTGACATTGCCTGCAATATCCTGGTTTAATCCCATGGCCTCTTGATAAAGTGAAAGTAATGGACTAATTAATTCCTTGTGCAGCCAGATCAAGTGGCCAATCTATAGCTTTGATTATCTGAGACCAAGTTTGACTCCCAGGTTTACCCAAGTTGGTTTGCCTTTTTTGAGTACGAGTGAAATATTTTCAGGAATATTAGGTGGAGCATAATATGGTTCCAGTATGTTCCATTCTGTACTGAGGAGAGTTGAAATCATTCACTTACAAAATTGCACTGCTTCGTTCTTGAATTACGAAAGGCGATTTAGGGATGTGAAGATGCAGCTAGTTTCAATTTCAAGCTGGAAGTATGTTATTGCGAGTGGCCTGCAAGGAGGCAAAACAGCGAGGACATGTTGAAAAAAATAGCCTTGCATAAAACTAAAAATTGTAACCAAAGGGCACTGAAGCTGCACTACGCACTCCTTTGTGTAATCTATTGGTACATATATATCATTCAACAGACAGAGCTGCATGCTATGCCTATAATTCTATCTGTGCAATTCTACTACCAGAATTATTTGATCTGACCAATTTCTTTGCATTATCGAATGTTTGCATGAACACAGGGGATCACTAGTAAATAGGTTGTGCCAACTGACAATGACAGTGCCAAATGACGAATAGCTATCACCAACATGATTTCTTATCAGTAAAACAAAATGGAAGCTTTTATGTGACTATTGGGTGGCACTGATAATGGACATTCCAGGACTCATCTTGTGCGAATGGCTCTGTCAGGACTGGAAGGCAATAGCAAGCAAGGGAAAGATACAGCAGGGGACCTATAGCAGAAATCATTCCAATGTCAAGACAATACAAACATAGCAGGTCCCGATTTGGCAATTTGAAGAGATGACAGCTCCAGGTAATAGCAATGATACAATTAGGAATGTGGCTAAACACTGCAATGTTTCTGAGAGACCTTTTTTGCCTGTAATGTGAACATTGTAAATTGCCAGAAGGCATTACCACACACTTTCAATATTCTGTGCAACTACGTTGATAGAATGGCTGCATTTTCATAATCCATTTTGTCATAAGTGGGCAAAAACAAGGGAATTCGGGCTACTAAAATGTCATACAAGTCACCTCAGTCACCATCAGTTCAGTGGTGATTTTTAATTCCATTTGTTTCTATGTTGATAAAAATTCCAATTACAGAACCTGCAGTGAAACCTTGGTGAGCATGTCCTGAATGTGAAGAGGTATCAACAGAGGGGGGAAAAAATGCAGTTTAGTGTCAAAGCACTGCTTTATTAAATAATAAATTTTCAAACAATATCGTAGATTACGCGAGTTATTTTAATCATTTTGGAACAATGAAGTCTTCCTCCTATTTAAATATTCTGACCACTTTCCTTCACTTTCCTTTCTGTGTTATATTCTAGAACAGTATTCTCTAAGTAAAATTATTTTCAAAATTAGCTAATCAGAAATCAATTAGAGTAATTTTATCACAAAGATTCACCCTGTGCCCTATTATATATGACATTTCCGTTTGTAAGATGATTTTGTTTTGCAGGTATTATAAACGGTCCAATTCTGCTTTTTGTCGGATTTCCTTTGTCCTGTTTTATTTCCCCTGTCTATTCCTAGCCAATAACACTCTGTTTTGCTAGAAGCTTGGCTGGATCATTTAGTCAGTACAAATTTAACTATTAAAAAATGTCATGCAAATGAGAAATAGCTGATAAATTGAAAATACATATATTTATTTAAAGAAAAAAGAAGCATTGAGGCTGACTTCTGAACTGCTTCTCTGCTGCACTGATGTATCGTCACCCGTAGTCTTATGTGTTGCAGATCTGTCTTCCTGCAGTCCAGTGTTACTTACAGTTATTTAACTACCTTGTCTTCACCAAGAGACCAGGTTGCCATGCACTTTCACTTGAGGCATTCATCACCAAGGTCAAAAGGTGAATATTGTAATCTATTACACCACAAGAAACCTAATGAAAAGCCCCATCATTATCCAATTTAAACGAAGGCATGTAAAAAGACCGCACTATAATTCAGATTGTTTTGTTTCCCTGAAGCTAAATTTGCTACATGATTGACACCTCTTGATGATAATACTTATTGATATGGTGAAGTTAATTGTGTAGATATTTGAGCAACCCCATATTCCTGAGGTAAATGCATGTTCTTAACCTAAGACTGAACCTAATTTTGAAATGTGATTCAGAGATGAGGTAGATAGATAATTGAACTCAAGAGGATTTTTAGTTCTATACAGTGGGATGGAAATAACAATATATTCTGAATCTATTACGGTACCAATCCTCCAGTCACTTGAACTCTTGGTGGATGATGGTGCATATGTCACTATCAAAAGAAAATGTTACTTTCTTTTCCAGTTATGCAACATATCTTAGTTATCTCATATTAGCTGCATGTATGCTGTAGAGGCTTCAATTCTTTATCTGCCTCTTTTACCTGCCTCGAGAAATGTAGCTTGCAACACAAAAGGTTAGAATGGCTGAGGTCAATCAATAAACATCTTTTATTATATATGCAATCAAATCTTCTTAAATGTAAATTGGATATGGAGAAAATATCCAGACAAAGTTCAGTAATCAATTTGCAATTTGTTTGTGATTTAAATCTCTATTCAAAAACATCTGCATTTTTTAAAACAACATTTTCATAATTTGTTTTTCTGAAAATATGCTACCTGCCTCAAAATGCATTTATTCTGACGTTTCACTGATATTAGCTTGGCTATTTTGCAGTCACGCCATGGTAAGTCTGAAATGTAACAAGGAACAGGTATTCATAATTCTGCAGACGTTTCTAGTTAAAATATTTGATACAACTTTTTTTATTGACGTTTGCTACATGGAAGGAGGATCCATTTTGTATGGAGCAGCACAATGACTTTCTTCTCATCCCTCAGTGCAATAGTCTTTTTCTGTCCTGTTCTGAGGAAGGGTCACTCGACCTGAAACATTAACTCTGATTTCTCTCCACAGATGCTTCCAGACATGCTGAGCTTTTCCAGCAATTTCTATTTTAGTCTCTTTCTGTGTTATATTATTCTATAATTTTTGATTTTACCAAATAGCAGAGCCTTGTTTTAGCTAAAATCATCTGAAGTTAGGCCGGTTCAAAAAGAATAAAATTGAAGCAAAGAATCTGCCTCACAATAGCTCCAGTCCAGGTACCAATGCACATGAACTGAACTTGATGTAATGTACAAATTAATAACCAACACAGTGGCCAGATCAACATTAGATTCCAGGCAAGTATCCTATGCTTGAAAGGAGCTCAATTAGGAGGAGTCGTAGATTGGACAAGAGATCCATGTCCTATATATTTATACACATAATTGGGATTTAGAGGCCTGATTTCAGCTAGAACCTGTCAGGCTCCTGGCATCTTTCTCTAGCAAGAGCAGCAATCACCTGAGAAAGGCATTACAATGCCACCTGAGTCATCTTCTGGTAATTGAAATGCACTTGAGGGAAGAAAAGAATAATGCTACAGTGATTATTACAAGTACAGACTTTGGCATTTGACAGTTGGACTTCACTGAGTTTATCCCAGAGATGTTGAGCACAGTCTATATACGGAAAATGTAGTAGACATCTTTTGATGTGACTATCCTTTAACAATCCCCTTTTTAATCATATTAACGGTTCGATAATAGCAACCAAGTGAAACATGTTATAAAAGATGAACCTAGAAATATTCACAAATAGAGAAACAAATAAAAAGTGAACATTATTTGTACCACAGTATACAGTACTATCATGGTTTAAAAAATGCAAAACTTTGTAAATAATTTACAAAACAGTTTATCAATATTTACTGCACAATAAGTGCGATTTTCCTGTTGTCGGTAATATGACTTAAAATTTTAGTATGGCTATTTCTGTCCTGTTATTGTTTAGCCTACAATTATTAACAGGAAGGATTTAATTCCTGAGGTGTATTTCTGTGAAGATGAAGTGACAGTACAATCTGCTGCTGAGTTTTCAAAGTTATTTTTTGCATTAAATAAAATAGGTATCCAGTCATTTGAATTAAGCAATATGTATAATGCAGCAAAATGGTAATTTGGTGCTCAAAATCGAATCTTGTAATCATTCTTAATAAGTGACTTTGACTTAAGAAAAAAAGGACATAATTTGGAAAGCAATCCAAAAACTGAATCATTCTAGTAATCAGTGATTACACAGCACATTTTTATTTTATTTTCAGAACATCTACGCAGCCATCCAATCAGAGAAAAATTTATGACAATAACATTGCCCCTATTATGTGGAAGGCTTCTAGAGGACCTCATGCCTTGAGATAAAGATTCTTCAACTCACTATTTGTTGGAATATTATTAGTGTGTTGGAGAAAATTGCCTTTCCTTGGTATTTCTAACAAAATGAGTAATCCATTCATTTTGAAAGTGTTCCCAGCTTCACTAGAAACACCAGAGTACATTTACGATGTTGTAAAGCATAGCAACCAGAGGAATTCTTACTCCTGTTTTTCACTCATTTAGTTAAGATGGGCCTTTGTACTCCGAAATGTAATCAATATGATCTTATCAGATTTGACATGAGTTGAAGATTACTGTAATTAAGTTTCCTGCTAATTGCTATTTTGCTGTTCTGCATAGCCTTGTGAATACTATTTGCATATTAATCTATAATGGGTGGGTTCCGGCATAAGCGCTATAAGCTCTGTTCGATCAAAATACAGAAACAGTGAATTTATTTTCACAATGCTACAGTGGCTATCATGATTTCAGCAAAATCAGAAAATAGAACAAGAAGGGTAAATTAAATAATACTGGAATGCTGTCAATAGAATTTTGCAGATTTACAAATATTTTGTAGCTAGAAACCTTCGTACAGCCAGAACTATTTCTGTTGTATACGTGTTCAGAAGGATTGTTGTGTATGTCAGTATTGCAGTGGGAATATTCAATATTTTTGAAAATCAGCAAATACTGCTACTTTCATTGGTGGCCATAAACAATTTCCCAGAGAGATTGAAAGATGTACACTTCTATGTTTTGCCTTTATATTTCTTTCCCACTTCTCAAACATGTACAAAGCCTCAACCAGTAAGAAATGATTAATTATGTGATAAAATAGATCCATCATATTATAAATAGTCATAAGGATGCATATAACCTATAAATTGTTACATGAGTATATCAACATACCGAGTGCAGTATTCCCATTTGTGTTTTTTTAACTATTTGCTTGTAAAAGTAATCTCCCTATTTCTAAGCATGAACTACAATTCCCCAATGATCCTGTAGGCAGAACTATTTATACAGACAGACTGTTTACAAAAGCCTCAAATATTATGGAAATAGTGGTTTATAGAGTTTGCAACATAATAAAAACCCCTAAAGCTATTATGACCTTATTATCCCAGTAACGTACAAGTCAGTATTTTGATCAGCTTAGTGACTGTCATCTTCAAAATCATTATGTCTTTTTTATTTCCAGGCCATGGGTCAATTTTGCCTAAACCCACACTCGTGACCTATAGTGCAGTATTACTCATTTCCTACTTAATGGTCTGAAAATAGGAGCATGTCACTGCATTTTGAAACATGAATCAATAAGCGGAATGCCACTGACGCAGTGTTTAAATCTATATTCTCTCTTCTTATTCCCACAGTAGGTCCTCTATTGTTGCCTCTCACCACCAGTTTTCTCCAACAGCTAGGGGGGGTCTTTATACAGGTTACATCAGACCTTAATTTTTTTTTGGTTTGCCTCATTCCCAAAATGAAACAATTATCATCATGAGATGCGCCACCTAGTGGCTCTGTGAAAAAAAAAACATTTTGTCAACATTAGGATTCAAACTCTTTACTATCAGGGTGGGAATTCATCCCTACAGGGAGCAGCTCATGACTACCACAACAATATTTTAACCAATTGCCCTTTGCATTTGATAAAACGGTCTCATATTACTTTATTTTGTTTTCCACGTTACACTTTCATGGCATGGTAACTTTTACTGTGCCTCTTTATCAGAAAAATAATACATTCCGTTTTATTCTCTCATCTTAGTGTGCAGGCTGTTCGTTACTGCTATTGGCCATTCCTTTTACATAAAAAAAATTAATCACTTCACTGAGACATTAAGTCACACAATGCATTAATTTTTATTACATTCACAAAGTGGACATTTTGTTGTGTGCAAAAAATTAATTAGAAATAACAGTAGGCTGATTTACCTGACAAACAAGCAGTCCTCTTTGTATATAATATTATCCTGTGCATACACAGATCTCATTAATTAGTGTGACCTCCGTTCAGGAGTGGAGCTGAAATTGAATATGGTTATGTCTATTTCAAAGGAAGGTGTTCTTATCCTACAAACTGTAACCCTGTCACTTCCCCATGTCAGCCATGCTGAATATGATATTATCTGGGGATTCGACTAACTGAGGTCATCAAAGCAATGTCAGGTGCTTGTTCTCTCAACCCACTGAAAACTATGCATGAAGAAATGGTCGACAGCGAACAGAAATGGCATCAGCATTCAGAATGTGAGCCTTCTCTTGGGCTAATGTGAATTTATGCAAATTGAGTTCCGTTGACTACAGGATAGGATTAAAATATTTTATTATAAAGAACAGCAGAATACAAAATTCAGTGAGCAGCTAGAAAAGTGATTTTGATGATAACAGGTCAAGATTCAGAGACAGCAGATCACACCTAATTGTTTTAAACTATTTTTGCAACATATCTCTGTGCGTAGAATTGTAGAAATGGTATCTGCACAAAATAAATAATCTCAGCAGACTCAGGAAGCAAATCTAGGCTCAGTAGCCCCTCTGAAAATGTCATGATAGGAACACTAGACCAAGAGTACTGCCCTTGCTTTTGGTCATTTGATACCTGACCTTGTGTGACATCCCATGAGGGGAGGGCACTAATGTAGGCATGCTTTGCATGCATGCCCCCTCCCAAGTATCTGTACTCAATACAAACCTACGGAATCCAGTTATAACAGAGTCCATAGTGATTAAAGATAAACAGTCCATTGAAAGGCAGGAATGATTTTTTTTTGCTCACTTGTTCAAGGGATGTAGGTGTCACTGTCTAGGCCAGTATTAATTAACCCTGGTTGTCATTGACAAAGTAATGGTGAGTTGCTTACGCCAACTCTTGCAGCTCATGTTGCTGTGTGTGTGCATATGTGCCTGTGTGCATGTGTGTGTATGTGTGTGTGTGTGTCTGTGTGTGTGTTGGGAAGGAAAGGGATGGGGTGTAGGGGTTTAATAGGCTTTGTTATGTTTCACAATGAATTTACCAGCATTCCCTTTAAGGGAATCATGCTATCATTACTGCCTCACAGCCTGTGGCTTAAGGATATAAAGAACTCATAGTCCATCTTCCCTCAAATCAAGTAGGTGAACTCTCCATTGAAAGCAAGCTTTCTGTTGAGAACTAATAGCTTAGTGCAGCCTAGACACGTATATGCCTGAAGAATGTCAGGTTTGTACGTTATAGTTACCTGTAACGAATGTTTTTTGGATTCTTCAACACCAAATTAGCCACGCCCACTTTCTAATGTTATGGTAGGTCACATAAGCATTGTCGAATCAGGTAAAAACATGCAGTAGGAGGTAAAATCATATCATACATATACACATAGTGCTGCTAGGAAGGGAGTTCCAGAATTATGACTAGCGACATTTAAGGACCAGCAATATAGTTCCAAGTCAGAATGATGTGTGGCCTGGGAGAAGCTTGTGGTGTTTTCATTCATCTTTGCACTTCGAGCTGGTAGAGGTTGCAGGTCTGGAAGGTGCTGTTGAGGGAGCCTTGCTTGGTTACTGTGTTGCACCTTGTAGCTGGTACATATTGCTGACACTGTTACTCACTGGTGGAGTAAGTAAATGTTGCAAGCAATGGAAGTAGTGCCAATCAAGCGGGCTGCACTGTCCTGGATGGAGTTGAGCTTCTTGAGTGTTGTTGGGCCTGCACTCATCCAGGCAAGTGGGGAGTATTCCATCACACTTCTGACTTGTGCCTTGTAGATGATGGACAGGCTTTGGGAAGATAGCTTCTCACCACAGATCTCCAAACTCTGACTTGCTCTTGTAGCCACTGTATTTATATGGCTGGTCCCATTCAGTTTCTGTTCAATAGTAGCCCCCATGATGTTGATAGTTAGGCTTTCAGTGACAGTAATGCTATTCAATATCAAGGAGAGATGGTTAGATTCTCCCTTATTGAAAATGGTCATGGTGTGAATGTTACTTGCCTAACACTTGTCCACATAGGCACATGGTATGGGCCTGCGTAGAATACTTCCAGATGAGGCCCTTAAGGGCCAATAATTGGTTACTTAAGGACATCATAGGCCCAAAGATAGGCAAGCCTCCTGAAGCCTTCTCTGTCCCTGTAAAGGTTCACTCAGGCAACAATGGGAAGTAGGAAGGCTGCTTACTGGGTTTTACATGCCCCACCTTCAAACCTACTAATGGAGGAATCATAAATTGCAGGTCCAGGAGTTAGTCACCAGTTCTGCATTGGAAAGGATTAGTTCCAAGTTCTGTGTGATGATATATTGGAGCTGGATTCTTCCATTGACGGTGACGATGCTTTCTGGAAGGTCTGCCAATCAACCTAGCATCCCAATGTGAATCTATATTCTCCTTTAGACCAGCCCATCAAACTGTTCATCTGTCACAAAACCCTTCTGCGACATTGCTCATGGGATAGCTGGTGCATAAACTGCCGTATGTCCTACTCATACCCACTGACTCACCATGTGCAGTCCCTGGCACCGTACTGCTCTCTAAGGCAGGGGTTAGCTATCCAGGGGTCTAAAGCCACAGCAACTCTTTGACATCTCATTGTGGCACCCACTTAATGGCGTTTTGGCTGCCAATTTAGAATGATGAGTGAGGGATCTCTTAGAAACCCATAAAATTCTAACAGGACTAGACAGGGTAAACATAGAAAGGACGTTCCTGGTGACCAGGGAATCCTGAACCAGGGCTCACAGCCTAAGTATATGGAGTAGGCCATTTCGGACTGAGATGAGGAGAAATGCTTCACC
Source organism: Ginglymostoma cirratum (assembly GCA_024137785.1). Taxonomy (NCBI): domain Eukaryota; kingdom Metazoa; phylum Chordata; class Chondrichthyes; order Orectolobiformes; family Ginglymostomatidae; genus Ginglymostoma; species Ginglymostoma cirratum. The sequence continues at coordinate 11,800,028 of JAHRHZ010000013.1, read as the reverse complement.
TAGAAACCAGTGGGTGCCAAAAAATTGAATGAGTTCAAGAAGTAGATACAGTCCTTCGGAGTAAAGGGAACAAAAGGTGTGGGGACAAAGCAGGAACCATATATTGAGTTGGATGATCAGCCATGATCATATTGAATGGTAGACCAGGCTTGAAGGGCCAAATGGCCTAATCGTGCTTCTATTTTCTATGTTTCTGTGTTTCCATTTGTTACAGTGTGGCAACATTGAGTTATCAATGCTCCTGCTTCTATTGGGCTAGTTTACAACTGCATTTTGAAACAGAAAGTGTGTAATTTTTAGGGGACATGTTCATTTATAACCCAGCTGTGAAAGTCAATTTATGGACCTTGGCCTGGAGTGTAGGTACAGGCATCCATAAGGATGAGAATGCCCCTGCCCCCATCAGGGAGAAACTCCAATGTATGAATTGCAAATCATTATTTTATGGCGCTCCTTTACTCTTTAAATATTTTCATCTTATGGTTGCCAATAGTTTTTTTTTCAAAAAGTGGTCCTTAAATGGTTCTTCAGGTAAATAAGGCTGCCAACCCTTGTTCTAAAGTAGAAACAGTGTCAAAATCTAAACCAGTAGTTGCTAGTGTCACAACCAACAGCTGTGTCCACAATGTGGTCTGTAAACTATAGATTAAGAGAAGCCACGTAGGCCCCTTTTAAATTGTAATGAATTGAGTTAAAGCAGGCCAATAGTCAAGCTTTTGTTTAAACAAGTTAGAGCTTAACTATTATAAGCTATCACTGAAAGTAAAACTCAATATTGAAAAGGCAACAGCAAGTTTCTTCTTGAATAACATTGCGCAGCATGTTCTTGGTGTATTGCTGTTTGGACTATTTAGAAACAATACGGAGATAAGGATATAAGGATACAGAAATAATATTGTTAACAATGAATTACAGTACCAAAATACTAGACGCCTGAAATAAGTACAGATAAGGCAAAAACATTTACAAGAAGAACGAACCAATAAATATTTATGCTACATCATTGGGCCCTGTTGCTTGAATTCTTTGTTGTTAAAGTGTAGATTTTAACACTTGACGTCAGGTCCAGCAGCTGCAATGGCTTCTTTCATTGGATAGTTGGTGCTTGTGTTGGTGTTGGATAGTTGGCCACAAAAACACGGGGTCAATCTTACCAGATATCGACTAAGTGTTAATTTTAATGTGTTATATGAAGGAGTTTTCCCCACAAGACCAAAAGAGTTTTCCCATGTAATCATTGCAAGTGCATGCCTTTAGCCATGCACCACATTCACTGTGGCATCTCCCCCCGAACATCCAATTCTCCCATTCACTGTGGGCAGAAGTGCCCATAGTGCCAGTTTTTCTCAGGATTCCTGGTGCCTATGCAATATTTAAAAGGCCATTGTGCACCCAGTCAAGCATTGGCAGTCCACAGCTGCCCTGCAGGGTTCAAGTCATTTATCCTGGGGATGGCAGACGGGGGAAATTAGTATCGTGTTTTATGGGCAGGTACCTGGAGGTCCTTGTGGATGTGATGGTGCTAGGGAGAGCCACCCATTGGTCTACATCATTCAAGGATTGGGCTCACTCCTCCACTGCCCCATCACTAAACTGGAAATCCTTCTGTCTGTGGCTTGGTGCTCCTTGTGTTTAACATCAATCAGTGACAATCTCTTGTGATTCAACCCAGTGTCCCATTATAAGGAGTGGGCTAGCTTTAAGTGCCAGGAGCTAAGCTGTAGCATGTGCTAGCACCACAGACAATCATGTCCCCTTTGTATATGATCATGCAGCCTACCCATGCTATGTACAAAGCATACAAAGTTTGTGTGCTGCCTACCTCAATAGGAACCAGTGAGGATAGTTCATAAAGTATGAATCCCATCTCCCCAACCAAAAATATGAGCAGACAAATTTTTAACACTTCAAATTGTAAGCAGAATTAATTAGTAAGTCACTGCAACAAATCTCACTTCGTTATAAAAAGTAAAAGTTAATAATGAAAAGGAAACAGTAAGTTTCTCCTTGAATAACATCGCACAGCCTGTTCTTGGTCCTTTGCTGTTTGTACCATTTAGAAACAATATGGAGAAAGCTCACTGTGATAATACCTGGTTTACTGTTGACACAAAATTATGTAACTACATGGTAGGGGCTAGAGAAATTAATAATATTAAACAATGTCACATATAAGCCATGGGGTGGGTTAGCTCGGTTGGTTGGATAGCTGGCTTGTGATGCAAGCATGGGTTCAATTCCCATGTTGACTGAGGTTACCATGAAGGACTCTCCCTCTTAACCTCTCCCCTTGCCTGAGGCATGGTGACCCTCAACTTAAACCACCACTGGTCATCTGTCTTTAATGAGATAGCAGGTCTATGGTCCTACATAACTAGAGTGACTTTACGTTTTTCAGCATAAAAACATTGTATGAGAAAATTTATCAACTATCATATGAAAATCCAAATACTTATATTTCACTGTCTCCATACTTAACAAAAAATAAGCTTCTTTAAAATTTGTTCACAAGTGTGGGCAGTGCTGAAAAAGCCTTGAGAAGCTCAAATTGATTGCTGCAGTATGGTGATAGATGTACACCGACAATAAAGTTGTGGGGGATTTCCTGGATTCTGACCAAATGGTAGTGAAGGAACAGTGATATAGGGTAGAATTTCATGGTCCCAACGCCATTCTGGGACCAAGATGGCTGATTGGGCTGTTAAGAGTGGCAGGAGGCTCCAGTAAAATCAGTTGCCATGGTAGCAGTGCCAACCCATTGTCTACCTACTGCCACTGGCACTTTACAGAATTAAAAGATTCACAACCTTCTTGAAATAAATCAAGCAACATCCAGAATGCATATAGCTCCTCCCTGTAACCCGTACCATTTGAACTTGTAGGAAAAGACGCACAAATCAGGGCTCCTATTGATGTTATGCACTAGTAGAGGTTACGTTCAGTTCTACTAGTCATAGAAGCTCAATCTGGGAATAGACAACTGAATAGGAAATGATAGGATGCTGTTTAAGGGATCAATATTAGGAAAGGCACTGGCCCAAGATCTTACAAAGAAACATAGAAGATAGCAGCAAGAGGAGGCCATTCGGCCATTTGAGCCTGCTCCACCATTCATCACGATCATATCTGAATGTTCAACTCAATAGCCTAATCCTGCTTTCTCCCTATAACCTTTGATCCCATTCGCCCCAGGTGCTGTATCTAGCTGCCTCTTGAATACATTCAATGTTTTAGCATCAACTACTTTCTGTGGTAATGAATTCCACAGGCTCAGCACTCTGTGAGTGAAGAAATGTCCCGTCATCTCTGTCCTAAATAGTCTATCCCGAATCCTCAGACTGTGACCCCTGGTTTTGGACACACCCACCATCAGGAATATCCTCCCTGCATCTACCCTGTCTAGTCCTGTTAGAATTTTCTAAGTCTCTATGAGATCCCCCCCTCATTCATCTGAAATCCAATGAAAACAATCCTGACCTAATCAATCTCTCCTCATACATCACTCCCGCTATCCCCAGAATCAGTCTGGTAAACCTTTGCTGCATTCCCTCAAGAACAGGAGCATCCTTCCTCAGAAAAGGAGACTGAAATGTTACACAATATTCTAGGTGTGGCCTCACCAAGCCCTGGATACCTGCAACAACACATCACTGCTTCTGTATTCGAAACCTCTTGCAATGAAGGCCAACATACCATTTGCCTTCCTTTCCACTTGTTGCACCTGCATGATTACCTTCAGCAACTGAATTGTCTTATTGAGTTGTCTATGACAGGCAGATAGAACCTTGGTTAAGATTTCATATGAAAGAAATGCCTCTGACATTGCAGCACTCCCTCAGTATTGTCAGCCAAGGTTTTAAACATGAAGTGTTGGACATACTCAGCAGTTCTGGCAGCATCTGTGAAGAGAGAAAGAAGAGTTATCATTTTTACTCCAGATTTCCTTCATGTGCTGTATTTTGCTTTTTAAGACCAGCAGATGTTATACGTTCATGTCCAAAAGTGGCACTTGGACCCATGACTTTCTGAGTCCGAGATTTATAGTTGATTGGCTGTTCCTAAGGAAGCAGGACCTCATTAATGAAGCATGTGACACATCAGGAGAGAGGTAGAATACAGAAAATTACAGTCACGCGCTGAATATGTTGAAAATTGAATCGAGAAAGCAGCTATGAGAGGCAAGAAGGAGTGAAGGTGGATGGGGGACAATGAGCCAGAGGCTGAAGAAGGGTCTAGGCCTGAAACGTCAGCCTTCCTCCTCCTCTGATGCTGCTTGTCCTGCTGTGTTCATCCAGCTCTATACCTTGTTATCTCATCTTCCTGGCGCAATCCTTTTGGGAGAAGAATGTGAAGTGGTTCAGGGGAATGTTCCCAAGAGTTCACAGGACTTTTAGTGAAGCTGTACCTTCTTGCACAAGATGATAAAAGGGACCTGCTACTGTAGGAGCTATGTCTGACCCCTGCAATGTCTGCCAGGTCTGTCAGTTTGCTGTCTGATCATACGCATTTCAATGCATGCAATAGCTAAAAGGGTTACTTTGAGGGACAGATTACTCATTCATACTGAGTTCTGCCAGGGCCTTAGGCTTAGCAACTCCCACAGCATCCTTTAGTATCAATGTTGGATAGATATTTTGGCTGCAATGAAGATCATTGAGGAACCTCAACAGGGAACTTACCCCATAATATGAATCAAACTGGAACTGACTCATGGTTTTGGAATCCAAAGTCATAATCTGCTGCTGATGTTTACTTAAAATTATTTGTTCATGGGATGTCAGGTTTGCTAGCCAAAATTTAGTTCCCTCTCCTAATTGAACAGAGGACAGTTAGAAGTCAACCATGTCAGACCATTAGACATCGGAGCAGAATTAGGTCATTCGGCCTATAACATCCACTCCTCCATTCAGTCATGGCTGATATGTTTCTCAACCCCATTCTCCTGCCTTCTCCCCATAACCTTTGATCCCCTTACCAATCAAGAACCTATCTGTCTCTGTCTTAAATGTACTCAATGACTTGGCCTCTACAGCCTTCTGCAGCAATGCATTCCACAGATTAGCCACCCTCTGGTTGAAGGAATTCCTTCTCATTTCTGTTGTAAAGGGTCATTCCTTCACTCTGAGGCTGTGCACTCAGGTCCTGGTCTCTCCTACTAGTGGAAATATCTTCTCCACATCCACTCTATCCAAGCCTTTCAGTATTCTGTAAGCATCAATGAGATCTCCCCTAATCCTTCAAAACTCCATCAAGTATAGACCCAGATTCTCAACCACTCTTCATATGACAAGCTCTTCATCTTTGGAATCATTCTTGTAAACCTCCTCTGGACCCCCTCCAAGGCTAGCACACTCTTCCTCAGATATGGGGCCCAAAACTGCTGTCAATAATCCAAATGTGGTTTGACCAGAGCCCGATTCAGCCTCAGCAGTACATCTCTGCTCTTATATTCTAGCCCTCTTAGAGTGAATGCTAACATTGCATTTTACCTTCTGCCAACTGAACCTGCAAGTTAACCTTGAGATTCCTGAACTAGGACTCCCAAGTCCCTTTGTGCTTCAGATTTCCAAAGCTTTTCCCCTTTTAGAAAATAGTCTATGCTGCTATTCTTCCTATCAAAGTACATGACTTTACACTTTCCCACATTTTATTTCATCTGCCATTTCTTTGCCCAATCTCCCAGCCTGTCCAAGTCCTTCTGCAGCCTCGCCTCTTCCTCAACATTACCTGACCCTCCACCTATCATTGCGTCATCTGCAAACTTAGCAACAATGCCCTCAGTTCCTTCATCCAGATCGTTATTTATATCATAAATAGTTGTGGTCCCAACAAGGAGCCCTGCAGAACTCCACCGGTCACCGGCTGCCATCCTGAAAAAGATTAGTTTATTCCCACGCTTTGCCTTCTGTCAGTCAGCTATTCCTCTAGCAATGCCAGTACCATGCCCCTAACACCATGGGCTCTTATCTTATTGAGCCGACTCCTGTGCAGCACCTTGTCAAAGACCTTCTGGAAATCTAAGTAGATCATGTCCACTGGCTCTCCTTTGTCTAATTTGCTCATTACTTCCTCAAAGAATTCCAACCGATTTGTCAGGCATGACCTCCCCTTTGCCCCACACCTCAGGAAGGACATACTGGCACTGGACCGTGTCCAGCGGAGATTCACACAGATGATCCCTGGAATGGTAGGCCTAACATACGATGAATGGCTGAGGATCCTGGGATTGTATTCATTAGAGTTTAGAAGGCTGAGGGGAGATCTAATAGAAACTTACAAGATAATGCATGGCTTAGAAAGGGTGGACGCTGGGAAGTTGTTTCCGTTAGGTGGGGATACTAGGACCTGTGGGCACAGCCTTAGAATTAGAGGGGGTCAATTTAGAACGGAAATGAGGAGACATTTCTTCAGCCAGAGAGTGGTGGACCTGTGGAATTCATTGCCACGGAGCGCAGTGGAGGCCGGGACATTGAATGTCTTCAAGGCAGAAATTGATAAATTCTTGATCTCGCAAGGAATCAAGGGCTACGGGGAGAGTGCGGGTAAGTGGAGTTGAAATGCCCATCAGCCATGATTAGATGGCGGAGTGGACTCGATGGGCCGAATGGCCTTACTTCCACTCCTATGTCTTTTGGTCTTATGGTCTTATGGACAAAACCATAATGACTCTACTCTATTTTACATTGCACTTCAAGTACTCCATAATCTCATCCTTAACAATGGACTTACCAACAACCAATGTCAGGCTAACCCTGCCTATAGTTTTCTGACTTCTGCCTCCCTCCCTTCTTAAATTGGGGTGTTACATTAGCCATTTTCCAGTCCCCAAGGATCCTCCCTGACTCCAGAGTTTCCCAAAAGATCACCACCAATGCTTTTACAATCTCCTCACCTATCTCCTTCACAATTCTGGGGTGAAGTCCATCTGGTCCAGGTGATTCATCCACCTTCAGACCTTTTAGGTTCCTCAGCACCTTCTCCTTAGTGATGGCCACTACATTCACCACTGCCCCCAACTCTCACGAAATTCTGGCTGTTGCTGTGTCTTGCACTGTAAAAACTGATGTAATCTACTGCTTCAGTTCCTGTGCCATTTCTTTGTTCCCCATTACTACTTTTCCAGCCTGACTTTCCAGTGGTTTAACATCCACTCTTGCCTCTCTCTTACCTTTAAATATCTAAAATAACTCATGAAATCTTCTTTTATGTTACTAGCTAGCTTGCCCTGATATTTCATCTTCTTCTCCCCTCACCCCTTCCATTGCTTTTTTTTTTAGTCATCCTCTGCTGATTTTTTAAAACTTCCCAAACCTCTGGCTTCCCACTAATCTTCATGACATTGTATGCCTTTTCTTTTATGCTGTCTTGACTTCCCTTGTCAGCCATGGTTGCTTCATTTTCTCCTTAGTGTGTTTCTTCTTCCTGGGGATGAATTTCAACTGTGCCTCCAGAATTACCCCCAGAAACTCCTGCCATTGATGATCCATTAACTTTCCTGCTAGGCTCCCCTTCCAATCAACGCTGGTTAGGTCATCCCTCATGACTTTGTAGTTGTCTTTACTCAGTTGCATTACATGATATCCGTTTCCAGCTTCTGACACTTAACTGCAGGGTGAATTCTGTCATATTATGATCTCTGGCCCCTAGGGGTATCCTTTATCTTAAGCTCCCCAATCAAGCTTGCCACATCAAACCAAATCCCGAACTGCCTGTTCCCCAGTGAGCCCTACCACAAGCTGCTCCAAAAATCACCTTGTAGAAATTCCACAAATTCCTTTTTTTGAGATCCACTACCAATCTTTCCCAGTCCACCAGCACATTAGCGTTCCCCATGATACTTGTAATAGTGCTGTTCTTACATCCCTTTCCTATTGTTTGATTTAGTTTATTCCCTCACTTCTTGACATTGCTGTGGGTCCAGAGTCATATGTAGGCCAGACCAGGTAAGGACAGCAGGTTTCCGTCCCTGAGGGACATTTGTGAACCAGTTGGGTTTTACAACTGACACTGATTACATGGTCACCTCTAGGCTAGCTTATTACTTTATTTGCCCTGTGGAACTTGAACCCTAGAGCATTAACATGAGGTTACTAGGTCCGGTGAAACTGCCAAGGCACTATCATCTTATTCCATTTGCTTGCAATTGCACTACACTGCTTTCAGCGTATGAGACACCATTGCATAACAAGGTACTGGATCCCTCCATATCAGAATGGATTCCATATTGACTATTTACAGATTGCCCAGTGACATTTTACAGGGAGTTAGGCAAATGATTTGTTGTCAGCAGCATTGCTGTTCCCTTTAAAGAACAGCTGTATACCCACAGGAGCTGCTGAACAATTAAATGGCCAGCAGCTCAGCAGGCTCTGTAATGCCACCATGAGTGATGGCCACCTCTAGGACTGCACCCGTAAAAGGAGTGATCCATGGAATGATGCCCCCCTGCCAAACAGGTAAGTGGGACCTGGACATACAGGCTCGGGAGACTGAGGGGAATGAATTGGTACATGCTGGACAGCAACCTGCAGGGAGATAGCCAATGTGGTCAGGGGAACCCCTCTGTTTGCCAAGGAGTGTCTGAAGTGAAGGGACCTCATCCCAAACCCGGGGTTACCAGCAAAAACCAGACAGTTCCCCTTACCTTGTGACAGTAGTCATGACAGTATGCCTTAGATGATATGTAAGAAGCTCAGAATTTGTCTGTGTGGAAGGCTCATCCTCCACTTTCCCTGCCACTGGTAAAATTGTGTGTCATTGGAAAGAAGATAAGCGTCCAATTTCTCCACCTTCCCTCACCTTTGTACAGGCCCACTGCCTCCCAGCCACATCCCAGAGGGATGATAAAATCCAATTCCATATTGGCCTGCTCTATTGACTGAAAATATGTAGACAAAACAATTGCTTTTTGTGGAGGAACCCCACTGAACCAAAGGTAGTAAGTGTTCCTTTCAGTGACCTCTCTCAGCTTGATATGTGGGGCTTTGCCAGAAAAGGAGGAGTTATCTTTCCTTCTGATACCACTCATCAGATACCCTGAAGGATCCCCTGAAAAGTAATGAGCAAATGACAAACATTTAGCCACGGCAGGAAGTGCTAGCAGTTTGTTGAGGGGCAGCAGCTGATATTTTATAGTGCTGGCACTGATGTCATGGAGTATACATGCAGTGCAAGACCAAATCAACACTGGTGTGCTCCATAATTAAGGAAATGAAGTAAGCTTGGAAACTGCCGGTGGTTTTGCACCCAACAGTCATGGCGCAAGATGTAATGTTGCTGAGATAGTAGGAACTGCGTAATGTTACTGACCTCCTGTTGGAGATTCTTCCCAATTCTATGCAATTTTGGACTTTTCGTGCATCAAAGATAATTCAGAGGAGAAAAAAAATGATGACCCTAGAACTCAGAGCTTTCACTTCTACAGACTTCTGACCTGAATACATGTTTAGCAAAAAAAAAAGACACAAAAGAAACAAAAGATTTCTAAAGAAGGGTCTAGGCCCGAAACGTCAGCCTTCCTGCTCCTCTGATGCTGCTTGGCCTGCTGTGTTCATCCAGCTCTACACCTTGTTATCACAAAAGAAACAGAAACAGTTTCGAAGTACAGAAGCTGAGAGGAGCTTTAGTTTTGGACTCACACAGCAGAACAATGTTATTCATTTTGATATATGTGCACAAACCAGATAATGTTAATAATGCTGCCTCAATTAACAATATTAGATAAGAGCTGAGGAATATCTAGTCAGAGCTGAATGGAGAATCACTGTTATAAATTCAACTAATCATGGGTTGCAACATGATTCCTGAACATGCAAATTAATCCAACTGTCTGGAAGACATTACAGTGGATATTAAATTTGATCTCATTGAATTTTGTTTAACTTTTGTGAACAGGAAAGTACTAGCTGCAGATTCGATGATTTGCATAGAGATCAGCTTATGCAAACTTGGGCACAAACCTGCCAGCCCCTGAATAGTGCGAGGAATGGGAAGAAAGTTGGGAAAATTGAAGGAGATGAGCAGTAATTAGATTCTTAATACCCAGGGCAAAACATTCGTATTCTCCAACCAAGTGTTGAACAGTGAAACCAAAATTTTGCTAGTAAGTGGCTTATTCAAACAATTTGCATGCCATAGCAGGTCATTCTTAGTTAATCATGTCTCGTTGACATGCAGTATCCCATTCCACCACGTGTCAGATAGAACTAGGCGGTTTCAATTCCCATCAGAATGGGAACTTAGCAATTTCAGCTTTCCACCTGATCCTCCAAGCCTCCATCTTGGACAGCAGTCACCAACATCTCAGGGCAGGCTCCATTCCTGTGACCTCAAGCAACCCACCATTCACAGATGTTAGCATTGGACTCAGGCCAGCCTCACCACACCCTACAGCACATCACCAAATCAAATACAATGCGGTTCAGCACTTCAGTGCTGCACTTTGGAGTGCACTGGCACCTCTCATTGTAATGCTGCTGGCAGGACACTATGTGCTTAGAGACAGGCACCTAGCTGATGGATTGGAGCAGGCTGCGCCTCAAAATTTTTCATTCGGTCTCTTAGTACTCACCCACTTTGTGCTCACTTCAATGCTCACTGCATCCATTGTCTTTTTGTGCTTTGACCGCCTCAGCCAGAGGTTAAAGGTTCATAGTACTTTTAGGTTTATAGTGTGCCCATAAAGCCAGGCAGTTTATCATGGTTGTGAGCAGTGAGCGGTTAAGGGGGTGAACATGTAGCTGGATGGCACCCTGCTATGTCAAGGTCACACCTGTACCATATGCCACAGTGAACATGGAAAACACAATCATGTGCTTCAACCAAATCTCAAAGTCTAAGGGCAGTGGTCCTCAGTTGAGACAACAGAGACACTTATTAACCAAAATGTCCCAATACAGTCAAGAACAGTCTCCGATCTCAGTCCGGGGACTTAGACATGGTCAATCAAGGACTGGAGATGGTAAGGGTTGGGAGGTCCGTACCTCTACAGTCTGGAGAGTGGTCAACGGCCACCCCTGTGTGGATTCAGTTCAACCAGTCCAAGGACTTACAGGGAGCTGCAAGCAGATCAGTCATTTATCAGTCAGGGCTGTCTATCTGGGCCAGCCAAAAACCATGGTCAGATCTGGGAGTCTGTCCACTACACGTCAAGGAGGGATCATCAGGGGTCATTGCTGCAGGACAGAAGCTGTGGAACTGAATTGTGGGGATTGCAGGCAGCATGAGATGCAAGGGAGATAACCATTGTAAAAGGGGGCAATTCAAACAGTAAGGGGAGGAGATGATACAGTAAGGGACATGAAAGGGTGAGACAGAAGGAGTATCATTGACAGTCAGCACCAGTCTGGTTTTGATGGGTGGACAGTGCACCACTGGGCCTGGTATAATAACATGATATGCTGGGATTCAAGGGGATAAAGTGTGAAATAATCAGCTTGGGTAGGAACATGGTCAAGGTCAAAGCTGATGGGATTGACAGGAAGGCCATCCAAGAAGGAAATATGAAGATATGGACGTCAATTAGACTTAGAGGCTGAGAATGTGACTCTCTCCATGAAGCACAACTGCAGCTGCCTTCCATCGTGATACTAGTAGGCAAGTGCTCGATGGAGATAAAAATGGCTGCTGCAGCACCTGGACTGGGTGGGGTGAATGTTTCATTCTGTGAGGGAGGGTGTTCCACTTTCATGCCTTTTAAACAGACAAACCAACACAGTATGGGTAAAAGTCCACTGTGCTGTTTGTGAAGTTCACACATTGAGCTACTGTGTGGAGTCTAGCTGTTGGCTAAATCTCTCTGAGTCACACCATCAATCCCACAATGGGTCTGATACTCAAGCAGTGTATTGTGACCTGGAAAGATTCACCATCATTGCCAAAGTAACAAGCAACTTCTCGTAGTGTTCACTTCACACCGTGGACCTTTGAACATCATGCAACGGTAAGAATGGCTAGGCTCTGTGCCTTCAATATTGTACGTAGGGCTACACAGACATTCACTCACACAGCTGATTGTGAAAACTGAACATATATCTACAAACATGAACATTCATTTCCGTTGACATATCATCCACGTCTCTAATGTGCCTTGGAAGTCTATAACTCAATGGTCTCAATGTGGACTTTACTAGCTTCAAATTCTCCCCACCCCCGACCTCATCCCAAGACCAGCCCCCCTCATCCCCGCCTCATTGACCTGTCCGTCTTCTCTCCCACCTATTCGCTCCTCCCACTTCACTGACCAATCCCCACCACTGTCTACCTACACTCACCATTACTAGCTTCATCCCCACCTCCTTGACCTGTCCGTCCTCTCTCCCACCCTATCCGCTCCACTATCTACCTACTGTCACCGCCCCACCCCCATTTATTTCAGAGTTCCTTTCCCATCCCCATCTCTGAAGATGGATCCCTGAGGAAAGGAGAGGTCACCCTGTTGGGAGTTTTCTACAGGCCTCCGAAAAGCTCCAGAGATGTGGAGGAAAGGATTGCAAAGATGATTCTGGATAGGATCGAAAGTAACAGAGTAATTGTTATGGGGGACTTTAACTTTCCAAATATTGACTGGAAACGTTATAGTTCGAGTACTTTAGATGGGTCAGTTTTTGTCCAATGTGTGCAGGAGGGTTTCCTGACACAGTATGTAGATAGGCCAACAAGAGGCGAGGCAACATTGGATTTGGTACTGGGTAATGAACCAGGCCAGGTGTTAGAATTGGAGGTAGGTGAGCACTTCGGTGATAGTGACTATAATTCGGTTACGTTTACTTTAGCGATGGAAAGGGATAGGTATATACCGCAGGGCAAGAGTTATAGCTGGGGGAAAGGCAATTATGAGGTGACTAGGCAAGATTTAGGATGCATAGGATGGAGAAGGAAACTGCAAGAGCTGGGCACAATTAAAATGTGGAGCTTGTTCAAGGAACAGCTATTGCGTATCCTTGATAAATATGTACCTGTCAGGCAGGGAGGAAGTGGTTGAACGAGGGAACCGTGGTTTACTAAAGAAGTTGAATCTCTTGTCAAGAGGAAGAAGGAGGCTTATGTAAAGATGAGGCGTGAAGGCTCAGTTAGGGCCCTTGAGAGTTACAAGTTAGCCAGGAAGGACCTAAAGAGAGAGCTAAGAATAGCCAGGAGGGGACATAAGAAGTCTTTGGCAGGTAGGATCAAGGAAAACCCTAAAGCTTTCTATAGACATGTCAGGAACAAAAGAATGACTAGAGTAAGATTAGGGCCAGTCAAGGACAGTAGTAGGAAGTTGTGCGTGGAGTCCGAAGAGACAGGAGAGGCACTAAATGAATATTTTTCGTCAGAATTCACACATGAAAAAGACAGTGTTGTCGAGGAGAATGCTGAGATACAGGCTATTAGACTAGACAGGATTGAGGTTCACAAGGAGGAGGTGTTAGCAATTCTGGAACGTGTGAAAATAGATAAGTCCCCTGGGCAGGATGGGATTTATCCTAGGATTCTCTGGGAAGCTAGGGAGGAGATTGCAGAGCATTTGGCTTTGATCTTTACGTTGTCATTGTCTACAGGAATAGTTCCAGAAGACTAGGGGATAGCAAATGTTGTCCCCTTGTTCAAGAAGGGGAGTAGAGACAACCCTGGTAATTATAGACCAGTGAGCCTGACTTCGGTTGAGGGTCAAGTGTTGGAAAGGATTATAAGAGATAGGATTTATAATCATCTAGAAAGGAATAATTTGATTAGGGGTAGTCAACACGGTTTTGTGAAGGGTAGGTCGTGCCTCACAAACCTTATCGAGTTCTTTGAGAAGGTGACCAAACTGGTGGATGAGGGTAAAGCGGTTAATGTGGTATATATGGATTTCAGTAAAGCGTTTGATAAGGTTCCCCACAGTAGGCTATTGCAGAGAATACAGAGGCATGGGATTGAGGGTGATTTAGCGGTTTGGATCAGAAATTGGCTAGCTGTAAGAAGACAGAGGGTGGTGGTTGATGGGAAATGTTCACCCTGGAGTTCAGTTACGAGTAGTGTACCGCAAGGATCTGTTCTGGGGCCACTGCTGCTTGTCATTTTTATAAATGACCTGGATGAGGGTGTAGAAGGATGGGTTAGTAAATTTGCGGATGACACTAAAGTCGGTGGAGTTGTGAATAGTGCGGAAGGATGTTGCAGGTTACAGAGGGACATAGATAAGCTGCAGAGCTGGGCTGAGAGGTGGCAAATGGAGTTTAATGCGGAAAACTGTGAGGTGATTCGCTTTGGAAGGAGTAACAGGAATACAGAGTACTGGGCTAATGGTAAGATTTTTGGTAGTGTGGATGAGCTGAGAGATCTCGGTGTCCATGTGCATAGATCCTGAAAGTTGCCACCCAGGTTGATAGGGTTGCTGGGAAGCCGTACGGTGTGTTAGGTTTTATTGATTGAGGGATTGAGTTTTGGAGCCATGAGGTCATGTTGCAGCTGTACAAAACTCTGGTGCGGCCGCACTTGGAGTATTGCGTGCAGTTCTGGTCGCCGCATGAGAGGAAAGATGTGGAAGCATTGGAAAGGGTGCAGAGGAGATTCACCAGGATGTTGCCTGGTATGGAGTGAAGGTCTTATGAGAAAAGGCTGAGGGACTTGAGGCTGTTTTCATTAGAGAGAAGAAGGTTAAGAGGTGACTTAATAGAGACATACAAGATGATCAGAGGATTAGAGCGGGTGGACAGTGAGAGCCTTTTTCCTCGGATGGTGACGGCTCGCATGAGGGGACATAGCTTTAAATTGAGGGGTGATAGATATAGGACAGATGTCAGTGGTAGGTTCTTTACTCAGAGAGTAGTAAGGGTGTGGAATGCCCTACCTGCAACAGTAGTAGACTCGCCAACTTTAAGGGCATTTAAATGGTCATTGGATAAACATATGGATGATAAGGGAATAGTATAGGTTAGATGGGCTTCAGATTGGTTTCACAGGTCAGCGCAACATCGAGGGCCAAAGGGCCTGTACTGCGCTGTAATGTTCTATGTTCTATGTTCCCAAACCCAAATGTCCTCGTTTTCCAAGGACCGCAACTTCCCCTCCACAGTGGTCGAGAACGCCCTCGACCGTGTCTTTCGCATTTCCCGCAATTCATCCCTCACACCCCCTCCCCGCAATAACAACCAAAACAGAGTCCCCTTCATCCTCACGTACCACCCCACCAACCTCTGGATCCAACGTATCATCCTCTGACACTTCCGCCATCTGCAATCCGACCCCACTACCAAAGACCTTTTTCCCTCCCCAACCTTATCTGCTTTCCAGAGGGACCACTCTGTCCGTGACTCCCTTGTCCGCTCCACACTCCCCACCAGCCCCACCACCCCTGGCACTTTTCCCTCCAACCACAGGAAGTGCTACACCTGCCCCTACACCTCCCCCCTCACCCCCCATCCCAGGCCCTAAGAAGACCTTCCACATCAAACAGATGTTCACCTGCACATCTGCTAATGTGGTATACTGCATCCGCTGTTCCCGTTGTGGCCTCCTCTACATCGGGGAAACCAAGCGGAGGCTAGGGGATCGCTTTATGGAACACCTACGCTCGGTTCGCAACAAACAACTGCACCTCCCAGTCATGAACCATTTCAACTCCGCCTCCCTCTCCTTGGACAACATGTCCATCCTGGGCCTCCTGCAGTGCCACAACGATGCCACCCAAAGGTTGGAGAAACAGCACCTCATATTTCGCTTGGGAACCCTGCAGCCCAAAGGTACCAATGTGGACTTCACAAGCTTCAAAATCTCCCCTCCACCTACCGCATCCCAAAACCAGCCCAGCTCGTACCCACCTCCCTAACATGTCCTCCCACCTATCCACTCCTCCCACCTAAAGCCCCACCCCCACCTCCTACCTACTAGCCTCATCCCGCCCCCTTGACCTGTCCGTCCTCCCATAACTCCCCACCTACACTCACCTTTACTGGCTCCAACCCCGCCTCCTTGACCTGTCTATCTCCTATCCACCTATCTTCTCCTTTATCCATCTTCTATCCGCCTCCCCCTCTCTCCCTATTTATTTATGAATCCCCTTCACCTCCCCCATTTCTGAAGAAGGGTCTAGACCCGAAACGTCAGCTTTCCTGCTCCTCTGATGCTGCCTGGCCTGCTGTGTTCCTCCAGCTCCACACTGTGCCCTCAGATGTGTTCTCAGCCAGTCCTCTGAGTGCCAGCAATCTGCAGTATTTCTTTCTGGACCAGGTACTGAGACACAGCAATGATGTGCTCACCAACATGTGCTCCCGACTTAAATCTGGCTAAAGTCCCCATCAAGGTATCAGTATCTGAGCTGCTGAGGGGTGCAGGAAGCAGCCTTGTCAGAGCATCCTCTGAGGGATCTGTGTCTTCTTCCTCAGAAGTGGAAGAGGAGGTGTTTCATGGGGTTGCCCTCCTGATGGTGAAGGCAATGCAGATTCCACTTGTGCCTGCAGCAGACAAAAGAGAGAATGAATCACAAAATAGGGCATGTTAAGAATACATTGACAGTGGCAGTAACGGGAGAACAGCACGGCAATGGACCATGATTCTTACTTCTTTGCCAGGACGTGACTTTTTTCAGCATCATCAATTGAGGAAGCATGGTTCACCAGCCACGGCAAGGATCCTGTCCTTGTAGGAGTTGAGGAGATGAACATCAGGTTACATCGTACCCGTCATGGCTCTTTCTGCTCTATTGTGAGCTACATTCTCTTGGAGTGGGACAAAGGGAGAGACTAAGTGAGATGAGTGGGCAGCGCAGAGGGCACACAGGGTTAACATCATGGAGGGATTGCATGGGAAAGTGCAAGTGAGGGAAGATGTCATTGCAAGAGCATTTCAGTGAGAGAGACCATAACTCAGTAAGAATTAAAGCAGTCATGGAAAAGGACAAACATGTACCAGAAATAAAAGTTTTGAATTGAAGGAAGACTAATTTTAATATTCTAAGACAGGGTCTGGCCAAATTGGACTGGCAGCAATTACATGTGGGAGAATCTTCATTGGAAAGGTGGGCATCTTTCACAGAAGGAAATATCAGTCAGGGATTCAACTTTACCCATATTGACTGGGCTAGACAATGTGTAAAAGAAATGTATGCATGAGACCTTTATAAGCCAGCATGTAAAAAGTCCTACAAGAGTGGAGGGTGGTGCTAGACCTAACTTTGGGGAACGAAGTCTAAAGATAGGAGTGTCATTGGCAGTGAGCGAAAGTGACAATAACTCAGGAAGATTGAAGGTAGTTGTGACAAAGGACAAATTACTGGAAGTAAATGTTCTGAAAGCGGGGGTCAGGGATGAGGGGTGGGGGTGGAACTGAATTTTCATTTAATAAGAGAGGATCTGACCTAAGTGGAACTTCTACTTTGTATGAAAACCTACATCAGAGCATAGAAGTCGTTCAGAAAGGAAATAGTTAGAGTGCAGGTCCAACATATTGCTGCAAAGGTAAAGAGTAAGTCCAGCAAATCCAGAGAACCCTTGATACTAAGGGTTGTATAGAACTGGATAACGGAAGCTTATGACACAGATACTGAGGGAACAAACAGCAGACGCCCTCAGGGAGTTACTTGAAAAAGAAATTTGGAAAACCAAGAGGAGACATGAAGAAACTCTGCTGTGTAAAATAAAGGAAAATCCAAAGGGTTTTTTAGAAGTATTTTTTTCTGGGCAAGAGGATAACCAGGGAAGGAGTAGGGCCCACTGGGGACCAAAGTGGTAAATTGTGGGCCCAGCTGGAAGACAGAGATGACGCTTTAAGTGAGTGCTTTACATCAATATTCAGGATATAATGTAGGTATAGAAATCAGGGAAGGTCAAAGGGACCTTGGCATGTCTGTCCACAGATTCTTGAAAGCAAGAGGCCAGGTGAATAGATAGTTAAGAGGCATAAATGCCTTTGTTAGTCGAGGCATTGATTATAAGAGCAGGAAGGTTACAATGGATCTATAGAAGATGTTAGGCCGTGGCTGGAGTACAGTATGTAGTTTTAATTGTCACACTACAGGACAGAATGATTATAGGCGGCATGGTAGCTCAGTGGTTAGGCATTGCTGCCTCACAGCGCCAGAGACCAGGGTTTGATTCCAGCCTCGGGTGACTGTCTGTGTGGATTCTCCCGTGTTTGCATGGGTTTCTTCTGGCTGCTCCAGTTTCCTCCCACAGTCCAAAGATGTGGAGGTTAGGTGGATTGGCCATGGGAAGTGCAGGGTTACAGGGCTAGGGTAGGGGTCTGGGTGGGATGCTTCTCAGAGGGTTGGTGGACACTCGATACACCAAAGAGCCTCTTTCCACACTGTAGGGATTCTAGGACGTGACTGAACTGGAGAGGGTGCAGAGGAGATTCACCAGCATATTGCTTGGCCTGGAGCAATTCATCTGTGAAGACAGACTAGCTGGGACTATTTTCCTTTGGGCAGAGAAAGGCTGAGGCTGGGAATCTGATAGGGATGTGCAAAACTACGAGCAGGTAATGGAGATAGAAAGAAAGATTTCGCCTTAGCAGAGGGATCATCAACCACGAATTTTAAGGTGAGGAACAAGTGGTTTAGGGGTGAATTAAGAGAGATTTTTTTCACCCAGATGATGCCGGGTATCTGGAACTTGTTGACTGAATCAATGGTAGGGGCAGGAATCCTCAAGAAACTTAGGAAGAATTTAGATGATCATTTGAAATGCCACAAAATGGGACTAGAGTAGATAGGTGCTTGATGACCAGCTCAGACATGATGGCCCAAAGGGCTTCTTGCCATGATGTAAAACTTTATGACTCCATGACACAATGTTGCATGCAATGGTAAGAGCGTTGCACCATGATCCTTGGTGTGCATATTTTATCAGCTCATCGGAGGAGACTGCATAGTAGGAGGACCCAGTGACCTCTGTTTTATATTAAATTGGTAAATAATCGAAAGACATCAAGAAGCCTTCCAAGGGGATGAAGAAAATTATTCCAGTCCCTTCCTCTTCTCCTTTCTCCCAGTGCTATGCTTCCTCTTGCTTCAATCTTTGTAGCTGTACTCCCACTGCAGCCACAATAAAGGCTGCAGGTCTCCCTAATACCAGCTTCTGATTGGCTCTCCCACTTCCACACACCAAGGAACAGCTAATGTGGAGGCGACAGAATAATTATTTAGAGGGTGCACTTTTGACTTGCACAGGTACGGGACCTGGTAATAGCCCCAGACTCAATGCACAAGCCTGAATTCAACCCATTCTGACACGTCGTCAGAGCAATCCAAAACTAATTTCACTTCCCCACTCTTTCTTCACAGCCTTTTATTTACCGTGCCTCAAATATTTCTGTAAATTTTCTTTCAAGGATGTGATAATGTATTCCATGACCAATCTCTGCAGGAAGGTACTATATGCTGCAATAATTATCAGTGTAAATAAATTTCTCCTCAGCAGCCTGACCACATTTGCAATGTAAACTTTAAAACATTATAATACTGGATCCCTCATTCCAGGAAATAAACTTGCTCTACTAAAATCCTCTCACAATTTCTTAAAATCCCAATCCATTTCCTCTTAACCTCTGCTTGTGAAAGATATCCAAATGCCACAAGCTTCCCCTGCTGTCATCCTGCTAAACAAAATACACACAGCACTTTATATAGCAGTAATATCTTTCATAGATTGAATGTCCAGCAACAATTTGTATTTGTATAGCACCCTAGCATAGAAAAATGTCCTAAAATATTTCACAGTGGTGTAATTAAAACATGGAGACTAAGACAGAAGGGATAATGCCCTAAATTTTACATTAGACAAGGGTTGAGCCAATCAGCCTGCCCAGTTTACTAAGTAATTTATCAGACAGTAATTTCAAATGTCTGAACAACACATAAAAATCAGAAAATCGCTGGCCTCCTTCAAATGTTGAGCTATGCAAATATCTCACCAATAGACTGTAAATGCAGATACATGGAACAGAGGGTGGTTGTAGTATTCAGTTCATAGATAAACATAAAGGGGATTAGACAGCGCCCTGACAGCTCCCAAACATGGGTGTGGATATCGCAATTTGCTTTAATCTGTGTTTGAAATTGCAGGATTATTGCATGGAACCTGTGCTAGACTTGCTGTGAGTGATTGCATATTTCAGTGGAGCGCCTACATTTTGTACAAGGTTAGTACCACTGAAAATTACGTTGCATTATTTAAAGACAGACTGTCTGAGTATATTCTAGTTGACATTGTTGCTGGAACTGTTCATGAAAGAGTAGGGAGACTGATAACCTGACAGGGCAGGTATGTGTCAGTGCAAGTGTGGTTTAAAAAAAATTAAAAATGCTGGCATGTCAAAAAGTCAACAGGACCCCCTGACATCAGAGGTTAAGAGGAATGTGTTGAGGCAACTAATGGGTCTGCTATTAATACATGCTAAAAAGTAATTGAGTACATTTCCAAGTCTGGATTCTACCTTTGACTGTCGGTATATGGGTTTCCCAAGCTAACTAAAAGGAACAAGTTGAGAGAACAGCAGGGCTAAACAATAGATAGATTGGCAAGGTTTTTACTCTCAGGACTTGTCCTGAAGGTGAACATTCTCTGCTTTTAGAAAGTCATACCGTCATACAGTGTAGAAAAGGCCCTTTGGCCCATTGGGTCCGCACTGACATAACTGCCACTAAAAGGCATGCTAATCCCAATTTCCTGCATTTGTCCCATATCCTTGAATGTTATGATATTTCACGTGCACATACGAATATGTTTTAAAAGTTGTAAGGTTTTCGGCCTCCACTATATTCCCAGGCAGCGCATTCCAGATTCCCACCACCCTCTGAGTGAAAAGGTTTTTCCTCAAATCCCCTCTGAATCTTCTGCCCCTTACCTTGAAACTATGCCCCCCTTGTTATTGACCCTTCAACTTCTGCTCTCTGTTCACCCTGTCCATACCGTTCATAATCTGTTGCCTCTTTTGAGATGATTTCCAAGAAGGTCACTTCTGCTGCCATGGAGGTTTCTCCTTCGAGTGCCACTTGGCAGCAGCCTCTCTTCTCAGCAGCATGGGAGCTGCTTTCAGTTCTGCCTTGGATCTTCAATGAGGAACAAGTGGAGCGACACCAGCCGATGCTGTAGCTTCCCGTCCACAGGACAGAGGACAGAGCTTCTCCTTGCAGGAGGCCACACCAATCCAACACAAGGTATTCAGGCAGATGATTAGGTTTCTGACCATGTCTGTGAAGCTCAGACTTAAACAATAGGACATTGTGGCCATTCGCCGCCAGTTGGAATGAGACCTCCTTTCAAGTGGGCAAATATGCCAGTGTTGGTCAAGTTCACCCCAGCACTTTTTTCACTTCCAGCTCATTCCAAAGATAATGCGGGTTGGTATCTCTTGCGTCGTATGAACTGCTGGCCACAACTGCATCTTCCAGCTGATGGATTTTATGTTGGTTGAGGCTGTCACTTCACTACTGATGAGGCCCATGGTCTTCCTCCTCTGGCTGGATTCCAAACACTTAATTCTATGCTGGTCAAGTTCCCCACAGACATTCACACCTCTGCACAGGGTCGGCTTCTGGGAGAGAACGACTACCCTCTAAAGGCATGGCAGATGTGACCTGTGGTGAGCCCAATCACTGACACGTAGAAAAGACAAGCTCAAGAATTGTCATTGAGCAAGTTGTCAAGTCACTGAAGCTACGTTTCAGGTGCTTGAACAGATAAAGGACGCCATTCAGCATACCCTAGAATGCTATGTCTTATAACATGGCACTGCAGAATGCATTGGAACAGCAGCAGGAGGAAGATGTTGGCCACTTTGCATCCCCAGAGGAGGACAGCAGCAAGAGGATCTTGGTACATACAGGCCATTGCTCACTGAGGTTCCAGGGACACCCAGTGCAGGCTCACTCAGGCGCATTTCAGTTCATCTGAGACAGTGCGGCCATCTGGCACGGCAATGCTCAATTCAACTATTACCCCCATCCAAAGGCTTCAGCACAAATCTGCCCCACCGCCAACAATTCACACACCTACTGATATACAGAGCTCATTTCGTACTCTTGTCAAGTAATTATCCTCGAGACAAAGGTCACGTGGGAGGCAGCAGGCAACATGGAGAGGACAATGGGGCTTTGAAACACGGTTTATGATTTGTAAATATTGAACATATTCATGATAATTTAGCACAATTGTAGCATTCAGGTGATGACTTTTGTACAACCTCAAATTCTTCCCTGCCCAAATTTCTCCAAATTGGTGTTTTTTCCAGAATCAGAGGCAGAATGTTCATTACCCTGCTCTGACAATTCACGCACCCATGGCTGACATCCTCTATGGTTTAGTATACAGAAGACTCCCACCAAATATGCACTCGCTGCATCTTTGTATTAGTAGATTCAGCCATTGGGACAAGTGGCAGCAGGAGGGGCTATGACTGAGAAGGGTGGGGAAAAATGGTCAGGGAAGGAGTGGGAACATTTTGAATAAAAAGTGCAGACTTCCATGTCCCCTTTCTCCACTTTGCCAGAATTGGAGAAAGATGGTGGGTGGCCAGTTAGCTCAAATGGCTGGATGGCTGCTTTGTAATACAGAGTGATACCACCTGCACAGGTTCAATTCCCACACCAAGATGTCACCATGAAGGGTCTACCTTACCTCTTTACCTGGCATATGATGACCCTCAGCTTAAACTCATCACTGGCCATCTCTAATGAGAGTGTGGAACCTTGGTCCTTACCTTTACTCCAGAGATGGACAGCACATTGCAATGAGATGCAGAATAAATGAGCTCCTTGACCTGAAACTTTCTGCTAGTTGGGCCTCTCACTAGGATCCAGGTAGGGAGGGACAACACTCCTTCAGGAAGAGGCTCAATATTACATATAGCAGTTCAGACTTCCCTACAGTGACCATGGGAGTTGGCAGGATAGAAGTATCATTTCTAATTGATGCAAGACTGAGATGTCAACTGCCACTCACCAGTTTTTCTATGAGCATCATGCTGATGGGAGTGAGCTGATTAATGTTTCTTAACTCATCCATTTCTCCATGAATCAGGCATCGTTTATCATGGCTACATTGCGCTCTCCCTAACTAGCCTCAATCACACTATTTATAGTCTGAGGTTTTTGGTAATTTGTGACCTAAACAAGTGCGCATGGTGTTAGGTTGATCTTGTTAAGAGACAACTTGATGTGCTTGAAAACCTTATATGGTTACTGCTGTGACTAGCACATTACAAAGTTGACAGATGGGTCTCAGAGGTCTCATGATATATGGAACCCTGGAACTGTTCAAGTTACATGGGTGTTCATTCACCCCAATAGGCACCATTACAGCTCTTGAAGGTTCACGCCAGCCATTTAAAACTAGTCAACATCAGGTCTTGGTAGAATGTCATGTGTGACTTATAGCAGATCCACCTTGTCACCATGGAAGAAAAGGGCCAGACACCCATGCGGATTGTCAATTTCAGCAACAAAGATGCTTCTCTCCAACCAACGATTCCCATTGGTGTCTGTAATGCTCCCACTGTTGTGAACAGTATACTCACAGGAGGAGACATCTCTAGCCTCATTTTAAAAGATGGACGCTGGTGAGTTGGAGGAAACCCAGAGGAAGCAGTTTGATTTTATTCTCACCAAGTGCAGAACAACTTTCAGTAAAGGTGATGATGACATTGGGTAAATGACCTGGTGAACCATAGGATCATGACTAAAGATGACCGTCCAGTGAGGGTTCCCTACTGCCAGATCCCACCCTATCACTGGGAGGAAGTCTGGGAATACCTGCAGAACTCTTCGGAGTGAGGTGTCATCCGAGAGTCATCAAGACCGTACACCTCCCCCATAGTTAATCATAAAGAGGAGACACAGAAAACTGGGGATTTGTGTTGATTATCGAGCACTCAACACAAAGGCTGCTGACTCTTTACATAGGATTTAGGAACTAGTTCTCAAATGTGTAAAATATCCCTGCAGTCTCAATTTGGACCATGTTTATAAACTGCTACCCATCACTGAACAAGACACTGTGAAGATGGCATTCCAAACAGGCACCAATGAACTTTATAAATACATGAGAATGCCATTTGGGTTCTGAAATGCCCCTACCACCTTCATGCCTGAGATGGATAAAGCTTTAGGTGAGACTTAATTTCCAGTCCCTCCTGACATATCAGGACAAAATGTTCATATTGGCATTTGAGAAGACCGTTGCAGAACTAGACACTGCCCTTGTCCAATTGTCATAGTTTAACCTGAAAATCAAACCAGAGAAGTGACGACCTTTCCAGACAAATGTATAGAACCCTAAGCACTATGTTACCAAGGAAGGCATTCCTCCTCACAATGAGAAAGTCTGACTGATAGAGGAGTAGCACTGGTAGAGAGGCAGGTACTTGTTATATGAGGTTTTGTGCAAAGCTATGTACAGATGGATATTCCACTGATGCCTTTCATGGAAGACTGACCATGTGAGGGAACCCACTCCTGCCCATTTGGTTGTGAAGTAACTTCACCCCAGCATGGGATCCCTGGATGTCAAGA
Organism: Ginglymostoma cirratum; assembly: GCA_024137785.1. NCBI lineage: Eukaryota > Metazoa > Chordata > Chondrichthyes > Orectolobiformes > Ginglymostomatidae > Ginglymostoma > Ginglymostoma cirratum. The sequence continues at coordinate 11,775,559 of JAHRHZ010000013.1, read as the reverse complement.
GACCTCTAGAGGTCCATGCAGTTACTAGAATTGAGTCATAGAATCCTACAGCAAGGAGATGGGCCCTTAGGCCCAAACTGGTCTGTGCTGACCAAAATATCCATCCACACTAAACCCATTTCCCTGCACGTGGCCCATCTCCTTCTAACCCTTTCCTATCCATGTATTTGTCTAAATGCCTTTTAAATATTGTTAATGTACCCACCTCAAACTCTTCCGCTGGCAGTTCATTCCATAAGCGTACCAACTTCTGTCTAAAAAAGTTGCCCCTCAGGTTCACATGTATTCTTTCCCCTCTTACCTTAAACTGATGCCCCCTAGTCCTCGATTCCACAACCCTGGGAAAATGACTGAGGGCATTCATCCTATCCATGCCTCCCATGATCTTACACACTTCTATAAGATTCCCCCTCAGTCTCCTACACTCTGAAGGAAAACATCCTAGCTTGCCCAACCTCTCCCTATAACTCAGTCCCTTGATACCTGCCAACATGCTTGTAAATTTCTTTTGCACTCTTCCCAGTTTAATAACATCCTTCCTATAGCAAGGTGACCAAAACCTAACACAATAATCCAAGTGAAGCCTCACCAGCATCATATACAACTGCAACGTAACTTCCGAACTTCTATTCTCAATGCCCTGACTGATGAAGGCCAGTGTGCCAAAAGCCTTCTTCACTGCCCTGTCTACCTGTGACTTCACTTTCAGAGGAACGTGCACCTGAACTCCAAAGTCTCTCCCTTCCACTACACTCATTACAGCCCTACCATTCACCAGGAAACTCCTACCTGGATTTGACTTTCCAAAGTGCAACACCTCACACTTAGCTATATTAAACTCCATTTGCCATTTCTTGGCCCACTTCCCCGGCTGATCAAGATCCTGCTGAAATTTCTGATAACCTTCCTCACTATCTACGACACCGCCTATTTTAGTGTCATCTGCAAACTTAATAATCGTGCCTTGAACATTCTCATCCAAATCATTGTTACAGATAACAAACAGCAATAGGCTAGCACTGACCCCTGAGTCACACCATTAGTCACAGGCATCCAGTCAGACAAGTATCTTTCCAGTATTACCCTCTGCTTCCTGCCATCAAGCCAATTGTGTATCCAATTTGACAGTTCTCCCTAGATTCCTTGTGACCTAACCTTCCAGAGCAGCATACCATGTAACACTTTATCAAAGGCCTTACTGAAATCCATGTAGACTATTGTCTACCACCCTGCCCTCATCAACCTTCCTGGTCACTTCATCAAACAACTCCAAAAAATTTGTGAGACATGATCTCCCATGCACAAAGCCATGCTGACTACTCCTAATCAAACCCTGTCTTTCCAAATGCATTTATATCTTATCCCTTAGGATCTTCTCAAGGACCTTACCTGCCAGAGATAAAAACCAAAAGAACTGCGGATGCTGTAAATCAGGAACAAAAACAAAGTTGCTGGAAAAGCTAGGCAGGTCTGGCAGCATCTGTGGAGGAGAAAACAGAATTAACGTTTCAGGTCTGGTGACCCTTCCTCAGAACTGATGGTGGCTCGGAAATTATAAACTGACTTTTTCCCAGCCACCATCAGTTCTGAGGAAGGGTCACC
>JAHRHZ010000013.1:11618584-11773557 GCA_024137785.1 Ginglymostoma cirratum | reverse complement strand
TAACTCTGTTTTCTCCTCCACAGATGCTGCCAGACCTGCTGAGCTTTTCCAGCAACTTTGTTTTTGTTACCGACCAGAGATGTTAAGCTTACTGGTCTTTAACTGTAATGGGACTGAGCACATTCTCATACTTGTGGATGTCTTCACCTAGTTCACACAGGCCATTCCTACCTGTGAACAAATGGCCTCAACTCTAGCCAGACAGTTAGAAAATATTTGGCTTGCCAATTTCAAAGTCCTATGTCAGATTCACAGTGATCAGGAGCACAACTACGAGAGTAAGATCCTACAGGAGTTTTGTATGTTCTGTGGCAAGACCTGCACCATACCCTATCACCTTGACAGTAATGGACATTGTAAATTATTCAACCATATCTTGTATGGCTGACCATGCCCCTGAAGGAAACAAAGGTAGACTGGATGGCCCGGTGGCTCGGTGGCTCAGTGGTTAACACCACTGCCTCACACACAGGGATCCAGGTTCGATTCCACACTCAGGTGACTCCCTGTGTCTGTGTGGTTCCCTCCAGGTTCTCCAATTTCCACTGACAATCCAAAGATTTGGAGGTTGGTAGATTGGCCATGCTAAATTGTCCATAGTCTCCAGGGATCTGTAGATTAGGTGGATTGGCCATGGAAAATGCAGGGACAGGGGAAGATAATGGATGGGATGCTCTTCGGGGGGGGGGTGGTTGGTGTGGACTTGATGGATTGAATGGCCTGCTTTCCGCTCTGTATGCATACCTTCTGGAACTGGCTTATGCTTTTAACAACACAAACCACGGGCTCTTCTCCACCCTATCTCTTCTTTGGATGAGATCTATTGCTTCCTTTGGGCCATTTCTCTGGGCTTACCATGTCCTCTGATGGAGATGGCCAGGTCAATGTGAATTGAGGATTATCAGATCAGTTATGATCTCATTGAATGACAAAGTGGACTCAATAGGCTGTACGAACTACTTCTGCTCCCACCTCCTATAGACTATTGGTCTAATGCCATGGATAGTACAGCATTCACACATAGCGGTTTGAGATTGCCTACAAAAGAACTGAGAGAGAAGCACTGAGAAAAGAAAAGGATGAATTCTCACAAGTCTAAATGGATTATCCTTCCAATCACTGAAAGAACATTCCGCAAAGTTGGGATTTAAGATGCTGGAATAAGGTATAGTTATGGGATCCTGACCTTCACAAAGTCATAAAGTGCTGGGCACAACCTATGTTGTTGGCCAGGAACATCTCTGAAAATGGTTCAGGAAAGTAAATTTCTTGAGGCCACAAGTCCATGGAAGGCAAACAATTCACTCAGGGGTATTGTGGAATCTTTAGTGTCAATGAGTGATGGTTTGAGTGAAGTGAAGTCACGTAGCAATGAGGAATCCAGGAGTGACCCGGGTATTGTGAATCCAGGAGGTGCATAGTGTGCAGGGAGGTCTATTTCCACTCTAAGAAACAGTGCAGGAATGACCTGACGGGTGACAGTAACCAAAGCAATGAGGGCTGTCAATCATCTGACTGACCTAGATCCCAGAATAGGTCATCCAGCACAGAGCCTGGATCCCATGGAAAGTACCAGTACAAATAAAAAGCTGAGACAGTCCTCTCAAGTAAATGCTGGAAATCACCCCACTCCTATCACTTGCCCTGATCAGCGAGTCAAGAAGAGAATGCTGCCAGTAATATGGACACCAATATTCTGACCATCACAGGCAATCAACCTGATCACTCAAATGCTGAGTAAATAATCACTGGGTGCTATGGCACGTATCAAGCAGGGAATTGTGCATTGGGACCTCCAGCAGCAGATGGCAATGATGATGGAGGCCACTGAGCAGGGAAACTCGAACAGTTGAGCAGACTGTCTCTGGAAGAAAGGGTGCCTTTATCAGAGAGGGGTCTCATGAAGAGATGGAGATGGAGAGGCAGAGGAATGATTTCCTCAATAAGATGTGAGTTACAAGTTTAATTCTATGTAAATATTTTGTTTTCCTAATTGAACCTTAATCCTTTTTTCTGTTTGCCAAGAACTGATGTCAATGAGATAAAATAAATCCTGCTTCATTATATTCAGACTGTCCTTGTACTTGGATCTTGCATTATGTTGCTTTGGTGATCATCTTCCAAAATTCCATAGATTCTGCAATAATTCTTGCAAATTGGAAGCTAGCAAATGTTCACCCATTATTTAAGAAAGGAGGAAGAGGTAAAAACAGGGAAATACAGACCTATTAGACTAATATCAAGGGAAAGTGCTAGAATCTATTAAAAAGAATGTCAAAAATGGGCACTTGGAAATAACGATCTGAGTTGGCATAGTCAGCATGGGTTTGTGAAAGACAAACTTGTAGATTTTTTTGAGGATGTTACTCAGAAATTGGATATTGAGGAGGCAATGGACATAGTACACTTGAATTTTCAGGAAGTTTTTGATAAGATCCCAAGGGAAGTTGGTTAGCAAAATTAAAGCACAAGAATTGGAAGCAATATTCTGGCATAAGTGAAATATCGGCTAACGGACAGTAAGTAAAACATAGGAATAACTGAGTCAGGTATTGCAAGGATCAGTACTTACGCCCCAGTTTTTTAAAACATATATGAATGATTTGGATATTAGAACCAAATGTAATATTTTCAAAAGTGCAAATGATATTAAGTTTAGTGGGAATGTATGTTATGGGGAAGATGTAAATCAGCTTCAGGAGGAATTGGATAGGCTTTGAGGATGGGCAAGAACATGGCAGATGGAATGTTATGTGGAACCATGTAGGTTATCCACCTTGGTGACAGAAACAAATGAGCACACTATTTCTTAAATGCCCAAAGGTTGGAAAGTGCAGCTTTACAAAGAGTTCTAGCTAAAGGCTAATGTGCGGATGCAGTAACCAAAAGGAATTAATGGAATGTTAGACTCTATTGCAATTGACTACAGGAGTAGTGAAGTCTTAACTTTTCAGGAGCTTAGTTAGACCACACTTAGAGTATTGTGTGCAACTTTAGTTTCTTTACCTCAGGAAGGATATTATTGCCACGGAGGGAATGTAATGAAAGGTCACCTGAATTAATCCTGGGATGGCAGGACTGTTATGAATAGAGATTGGGCAAACTGAACCTGTATGCTTTAGAGTTTTAAAGAATGAGAAGTGAAATCCGCAAATTATTTAAAGTGATAGGAAGGGCGGATGCAGGTAAGAAAGATGTTTCCACTGGGTGAGGCATCTAGTGTGGAATCAATCTTAATCTAACTGTATAGGACACTCTAGTGTGGACATAGAATCCTTCACTAACACTACCTCATCACTTATTTCTCTCCGCTGTAATCAAAATTAAAATATTCCAGGTCACAAAGACCGTGTAAGCTATATTTATACAATTTTTCTATCAGGTGCATGCCAAGTAATGACTACTTCTACGTTCTGAGGAAAGGTCTCAGGATCCGAAACATTAACTCTGATTTTTTTTCTTCACAAATGCTGCCAGTAACTTCTATTTTTGTTCCTGATTTGCAGCATCCACAGTTTTTTCATTTTTTTTTATTAATGACTACTTCTAATCAGGCAGCAGTGAGTCCTTGTTCCTTACCAAAGTGATTGATCTTTATTAACAATGCTGGCAACATATTTGTGTATGTCAAGTTGAAGATTCTGCTGTTTTCAAATCCTTCCCTGTCTCTGCTATCTCCTCCAGCTCAACAATCCTCCAGCATGTCTGCATCCCTCCAAATTTGGCTGCTTGAACATTCCTGATTTTCATGGCTCCACTACTAACAGTCACGTCTTCAATCGCCAAGGTCTGAAACTCCCTTTGTTGCCCCTGCTGTAAAATGTTCCATAAAACCCATCTCGTTGGTGAAGCATTTCATCTCCTAACCGAATATCTCCATGTGTGGCTCAGTGTCAAATTTTATTTTGAGAATGCCCCTTTGAAGTATCTATGATAAAAATGCTACATAAATGCAACTTATTATTATGTGGTATAACAGCTGAGTTTTAAAACTGTCTTCTTCAAATGCTCAAGGGGAAGACTTTTGTTTTTGAACAGGAAGAGCAGTTCTAGCTGATTTTTCATTTCTTCCACTCATGAACACTGAAGTCAATATATTACCTCATTTGTACTCAATACAATACTAGATTTTTTTTTTCTAGTCTCTATGGGTGACCCTTGATTGCTTTTATTCACTGAGTCATAACAGGATAAGGCATTGGCTGCCGATCAAAATAACCACTTTGTTTTAAGTTTCAAATGGTAGTGCTTCCAAATCCTCACATTAGGCCCACAATTTTATATTTGACATTTGTGGCTGGAGGTTTGAAAATCTAAGCTTCAAGCATCGAGTTGATGTTGAAAGCATGAACTCTTAGGTAATTCACAATGACAGCTTCAGTGATATTGTAAAGGCTAGACATTAGTGTTCCAATGCCACATGGTAGTTCTGAAGAAGGATCACTGGACTTAAAATGTTAACTTTGTTTTCTGTCCACAGATGCTGCCAGACCTGCTGAGTTTCTCCAGCAATTTCTGTTTATCTTTGAAGTGAGAGAGGATCAGGGTGGGTGGGACCACACTGCAAATGGATGCACTACCTTTATAATGCCAGAAGATAACATATTATCCAAGTGTAGTCTACAATGAAGAGGCAAGACATTGCTTTAACAGATTTAACAGTGCAATTGGAAACAAGGTTTAAAATTCATTGGTGCCTCATGTTTCCCAGGGATCGGGCAACCCATCACTAAAGTAAGGTGAAAGCTCCCAGCTTCTCAAGGTAGCTGCCTTTTCCAGCATTTCTGGAGGGCTTTGAGAAACGGGTTTCCCTTGGCCTCAGCCTGTCAAAGATGCATTCAGCTTCCTGCATTTCTCCTGATTGTCAACTGCTGTTCTCCTTCCTGATGATAGCCTGCCCATCTCCTAGTCGCAGGAACTGTTCCAGCGATCCCCAGGCGTAGCCTCCAATCGCTGGTTTTCCCGCTCCTGTCAATTTGCCTAGCTGCCAAATGGGAATGGATCAACAAAATGACAATGAGGTATTCTAATAGATTTTTTTGAAAAATAGGTTGAGTGAATGAAAGGAAGAAAACGAGGTTAATTCAGATTTCACTGCTGTAAATTATATTTGTAATATTAGTTTATGATGGGAAGAAGGGAATGTGGTCTGACTTGACCTAATACATAATTCAACTGAATATATGATCAACACACAAGAGACTCAGAGCTCACTTGAGAGCAACTCCATGATAGCATCAGCATGTATGTGCTCGAGTAATAGTGACAGCCTAGTTCTTGAAGTTTAGAGTTTAGTTCAGATCACAGAGCACAGTACCAAACTGCCAGATGAGGCATGTTTATTCACAATCATCCAGAACTAAAAGCCAAGTTATTTGAAAAACCAATCTTTATTTAAAACCTAGTGCTGTGTTTGTAAACTGAAGGTACCAATCACAAAGAAGGCAGTCAGATGCAGATAGCTGTGATGCTAATTGCTTTGCTTCAGTTGGCATGATGTGATGCATACTAACCACTTTAGGAATTAGCCTTTGCCAGTTGAGGGAGATGGGTGTCCTCATATACTACAGAATAAACTGGTCAGTATAATTTGCCTTCTTGATATGTCTGCCAAATAAAATAAATAACTGTACATTCACTTAATGAAATCAAACATATTGCTCTCATTGGGATTTTAATATCCCAATCTTTTAGACAGGACTTGCAGTAAGAACCAGTTTAAGAAAAATATAATTTAAAACATAATGTTAAATATTCAATCACGCACATTAAAAAATAATAGCTTGTTCTTTACTGTCCCCACAAGTAATAGCATAATTGTTAAGTGATTATTTCATCAACATTTCTGAATGGTCTTGCAGTTAATACAAGACTTTGTCATCCACCAGCAGCACGGCTAGTTTAATAAGTTAGCACTTACAAGACTTCTGCAAAATATAAGAAATATATTTTCGAACAGGTACTATATCTGAAGGGGAGTTAAGTGTTATAAATAATCTCATAATGTGGATAACATTCGCAGAAAAAACTGTCCAGCATTGATTAAGTCACAGCCTTGTAACTCCCTCCTGTTTTCATGTTATTATTTTTATGCATCTAACTGAAATTTACCAGACCCTTCTCTTGTTTGTTAAACATTTGATTGTTGCTATTTTTGTGAACTTCATTAGATTGCAGACAGTGTCTGACTTGAAATCAGATTATTTTACTTGATGCTACACTTCATTTCCTCCAGTGATTGGATTAAGTAAATCTGGATTGGACTAATTCAAACCACCTAAAAATGGAGACTGCTTGTTAATTTATAATTACAATTATACACTAGATAGTGCAACTTTGATTTGAAATATGCATTTATAATCATTTATATTTTCTACACTTAAAAATGACTCTTCACTAATATTTGATTAAGTACTTAATTTTATGGCTACAATTAAGAAAAATAAAGTAAGATTCCATATGAGACAAGCATTGTGACTTAAGTGTTTCTGCAGAAAGCAAATAAAAATGAGTTAAATAATTTTTTATAATGTAGAAATCTTTAATGCCTTAATAGGTTTGGATAAGATATAATTTTCTAACATATTTCTTAAAATATTCATTGCAAAGACCATTCCTTTGGTATTTATTTCCAAAGGTGATATTTCTTATCTGGTATTTCCCAAGTTCAGCTTTCAGTACTGTGCAGTAATATCTTCGTATAATAGAAATTTTTCCATGATTTCAAACTTGAATACAATCACAGTTATTTTAATAGCTTTTAATACTCCTATTTTAATGATTTTTGATGAGGCAAGTAATGTTTTATTGTAAAATTATTGGATTTAATTCAACCTTAAATTAATATTAGTTAAAATTCTTCCATTTTTTTCATTAAGAACCGGAAAGATTTGTCCCATTTAAATGTATATTTGTTAAACACCATATTGGCTTTGTGTAAATAGTGAAGAAAGAAAAAAAACTGGGCAACAGCAACATTATGTTATCACCAACCCTGCACAGCTCCCCCCCAACCCCCTTCCACCCACTCAAACCTCCCTCCATCCACACATCAATAAAAATTAGGCCCAACAGTAATATAACCCATTCCCACTTTCATCATCACATCTGTATGAGGATATATACTAATGAGAGTTGAGCAAGGACATGGGGCACGAGGACCTTTTGACTGGAAGCTGATCTAGATCACCTCATACTTGTCAAAGCCTGGTTGATCCTGGATGACAAGAAAATTCACATCTGCATTTGTTTTGAAATTCCAATTAGTGTGTTTATTAATGGCTTCCTCAAGCATTGGTGTTTGTCTCAAAGTAGCAGAGACAAAAGTGGTAAACACATTCTCCCATTGTTCTAAGGAAGTGCCTAAGCAATTCTTTCCTTTGATGCCAATTTGCCAGTGTTCTCATGTTACAATATATCTCAGGATACAGTTACACTGTGTTCAATGTGCAGCCAAGTGTGGTCACTTCAAAGGTTTAGCAAAGTATTTTATGGACCTGGAAAAGGGCTCTTATTGATTAAACTTGAAGGAATGGCTCCTGTCAGTTTTACCTGTGGGGGATACATGATTAAATATCCTGCTGTACAAATGACAGCAGCATATCACATTGAAAATTATGTGTGTTTTAAGATGACCTCAGAACTACCACAGACTAGAGAACAATAACACTCTGTTACTGCTCTGATTTTCTAGAATTTGGCCACAAAAATAAATGACATTACAAGAATCAATGTGTTAAAAATGTTATTAGAAACGTAATGCTTTCACTCTTTTATTCATATTAAATACTACAGTGATGCAGTATAGCAAGACTGGCATTTTGGAAAAAAGGTCAAACTCATTTCATTTCTTTTAAGCTTTCCTCTTACTGCTAGATAAAATAAATGTTTCAGTGCAGAACACATGGCAGTGTGGTGAATGCACTCCATATTACCATTACAAGATCGATTCTCACAATACAGGAGCCTTTCTCAACTATACATTGGTTAGCTGACATCTGTCGTGGTTGTCATGGTAGCATCCTCCCCAGAACCGCAAGAGGTCAGCCTGGAGAGTGTTCTGACAGAGCAGGTCTTGCTTGCTTTACCCTAGTCACTTCAAGGTTAACAGCCAATGGACCATAGAAATAGGCAATTATAGTAGTTGAAGGAAAATGCTTTTTTTTAAAATAGTACATTTTGTGTCCATGATATTGTTGTTGCTATGGTGACATTTCTCAGATACACAGAATGCTTTCAAATTTTAATCATGGAAAACCTCCATAGTTTCATTCTTCTGACCTTTCTCATGTAGCAGCGAATTTGAACCGCGTTGTTCTTTCACTTTGATGAAACCGAATGAATAGATGGAGCATATTGCAGTTTTCCTCCGAGATCTATTTTCAAACAGAACAGATCCATCTCTGTGTGGACGTTTGCACACTTAAAATTACTGATTACATTTCACTCCGTCATCGTTAGAATTAAATTATATCTGAAATATTGCGTACATGTAAATTCAAAGAATACCATTTGTTTTATTACTGATGCCAGTGCACCATTCGATGCAGGAAATTTGCAAGGGACTAATAAGCTACATATGTTCCTATTTTCTGTCTGTTCTATTAGTATTCACAAGCAGCCTCCCTTAATCACATTGGCTTTCAGCACATTTCTGTAGTCCTATGGACGATTACACCCCAGTGATTGTAATCACCTTTTTCTTTTACTGAAGGTTCCAGGAAGAACCAGAATGTCACCCTTTACTAGCCATCATCCCTTGTTGCTTATTTCCTCTATATCGACACGTTAAACGGAACCTAACATGAATTATGTTGAGCTTTTCTTACTTTTGAACGTTTTAAAGTAGGTGTATGGATCAATGGACAATTTTTGATCCCTTATTTTAATTCCTCTTCCTTCATGTGCTTTAGCTAGTTGACATCTTTTTTCCAAATGTTGGGGCATTAATTAAGCAAAAGCCCTATTTCCACGGCCCCTTTCGATATAGTTTCGGAATGGAACCAACAGATGGTGCAATTCTAGCAAAGTGAAACACACAGCCAAGGCCAACTTTTTTTTAAACTAGACAACATTGAAAAATGCACATCAGTGCCAAGCTTCATCTAAGATGGCACCAAAGATTTTGGTTTCACCTAAACACACATCCTCGCACACTGCATACTGTCAAATGACATGCAGAAGTCAGAGGGGACCACCATAGACTTTTAGCTTCATTGGAGGTCCAGCTGTTCACTTTCTGCTGAAGATAAAGCAAGTATAACTACAAAAACAATTATAGATTATCTGAATGTCAGACTTTGTGAACTAAATGGCTTTCTTTAAGTTCCTGTGCTCTCACATTCTCTCACCCAATCTACAGTGTAAAGCAAAATACACATTGTGTGAGAAATTCAGATTTAGTACTAGCATTGGTAATGTGTGTATTTTAGAATGTATTGAGCATCTTAAAAGTTGTCCAACATAACGATACTGTTCAGAGTTTTGAGATTGTAAGAATCTGTCGCTTTTTGTGCTATTTCATAGCAAGTGCCTGTGGTCTTTGATTACATTTTCTGTGCTTATGTTCTCTCTGTACTTTCCTGAACCTAGTCAGTTCTAGTAAGTTCAATTTATTTCAAGTGGAGAGCTACAGCCTTCAGTCCAACCTCAATCTTCATTAAATATCATTTATCCACAGCAAATAGTTGTAACCACCTGGTTGCGCTTTAGTGAGGACGTAGGACTTAAATTCTGACAGCATGGGGGATTTTCTTATGTGGAGAGTTTGAGTAACTTGGCCCTGTACCCATTAGAAGAATGAGAGGCAACCTTATTGAATTAGATAAGAATCTTAGGGGACTTGACGGGGAAAATGTGGAAAGGTTGTTTCCCCGTGTGGGAGAGGTTAGGATCAGAAAGCTTAATCTCAGATTACGGGGTCACCATTTAACTCCGAGATAAGGAGGAATTTCTTTTTTACAATCCTGTCAGATACATAACAAAAAGTTAAGGCACTGGAACTGGATCACCTCCTCATTAGGCAGTCCCTTGGGATCAATGATGGCTTGCTTCCATTCTGGTTCAATGGGTTCTGTAATGACTGATCCATTCAGTGTGCCATATTGCAGACTATACCACAAGCAGGCAGTTGGTTCTTGAAGGATTGGACAAATGAGGTGTTCAAAGATCTGGGTGCTCCCTCCGACAGCTCAACTTCAACTCTGAACATTCTCAACAAAGTTTCAATGTTTTTGGTGGCTTAATCCTCCTCTATTTAGTCAATCACAGGTCAGGGTCTCCCTAGAGATGGCAGGCATGTTTAAAATCTTCAGTAATACTTGGAGGTATTCCAAAAGCATTTCTATTGTCTTCCTGAGAGGTTCCTTCAACATGTTCCATGTACAGCAGTTAGTGTGGGAGTCTAACGTCAAGTACATGAGCAAGATAATTTGCCCATCAGAACACAGCTGGTTTGATAGGTTTTTTTCCTTTATTCATTCATGGGATGATGGCATCACTGGCTAGGCCAACATTTATTGCCCATTCATAATTGCATGGGAAGTTATGAGTCAACCACATTGCTGTGGATCTGGAGTCACATGTAGGCCAGACCAGTAAGGATGGCAGTTTTGTTCCCTAAAGGACATTCATGAACCAGATGAGTCTGATGCCAGATGGGCAATGGATTCATGGTCATCATTAGACTCTTAATTCCAGATATTTTACTGAATTCAAATTCTACCAGCTGCTCTAGCAGGATTTGAATCCAGGTCCCCAGAACATTACCTGGGTTCCTGGATTAACAGTCCAGTGATAATACCACTAAGCCATTGCCGCCCCTCAGATTAACATCACAATTTTGGGCAAATTGGCCTGGAACAGTTACATTGCAGTCGAGCCACATTTTGTGCCACGGATTTGGAGGCTTCTGTGAAAATATTACGGGTGGTACTTCCCCACTGCTATGTGAGGTGGCATTAGATCACAAGATCAGGCCAGTTGGCCCATTGTGTCTGCTCCAGTGTTCAGCGTCTGATCTGATAATCCTCAACTCCATTTCGCTGCCTTTTCCCCATACCCTCGATTCTCTTACTGATTAAAACTCTGTCTATCTCAGCCTCAAATAAACTTATCAATTTAGTCTCTACAGCCCTTTTGTGGTAAGAAATTCTATAGATTTGCTAACTTCTGAAAGAATAAATTCCTCCTTATCTCTGAGTTAAGTGGTGACCCCTTAATCTAAGATTACACCTCCTGATCATAGACTCTCCCACATGGGGAAACAACCTTTCCACATCTACCCTGTCAGGTCCCCTCAGATTCTTGTATAATTCAGTAAGATCACCTCCCATCCTTATAAACTCCATTGAGTATATGGCCAACTTACTCAACTTCTCCACATAAGAAAATCTCCCATGCGCAGGATCAACTCCTGGACTGCCTCCAATGCCTGACCCTGCTGTAACTTGTCTAAGTCTCCAAAGCATACAGTAGTATGGGTATCATTGCTGACTAGTAAACCAAAATGGTAACATCAATTTGAGATCCAGCTCGTCCTTGCTTAGTTAGCCAAAGGCTGAGCTGGCACATCAATAGTAATGATGAATTTTGCTGTCTATGTCTATCTTCATTGAGAGGAGGCTCTCAAGATACCAAATATCATCCACATTTTCTTGCCATTAATCTCAATTGACGAAAGCAACTGTTTTGCTATGGGTGCTGGTTGGAAGAAGACCTTAATATGTTCAGTGTTTAGTGAAAGGTCCATTTTGTCATATGCTTCAGAAAAGGAATCAACAATGACCTGGAACCCCATGTCTGAGTAAGTGCTCACAGAAGCTGGAACTGGATTAGGCATCAAGTTAACACATTCTTCCCTTCTCCCCAATATCTTAGTTAGAATCCAGCTCAGGAAGATGAGATGAAAGTCTTCATTGCCTTTAGTAGAAAAGGTGCTGTATGAAATTTGTTTGTCCTTTCTTAACAAGGACTGAAGTGGTCCTTGGAACACAGAACGTAAAGGAACTTTATTGTGTATCAAATCTGATCTGGGAATAATGGATCTCCTCAATAGTTGATGATGCACTTAATTCTTAAATGCCATCATATGAAGATCCCTCATCTTGATGAGGATTTATTTTTAATAAAAATAATAATTGCCCTCGGTTTTCTTTCTTTTCTCAACCCACCCTACACCCTGCATACACCCGTAATCCCATTAACAGTAGGCATTAGCAGTCTAAACGTATACTCCAAAGGATAGAATGCTAAACGGATAAAAAAAATACAGGATAAAGAGCAAGGTAGCAGGACAAAAATTGGACAGATCTTTCAAAGGGTTAGAACAGGTACAATAGGCTGAATGGCCTCCTACATTATGTGATGCTTTCTAATTTATGCTCAAGGTTAAAATTATTCATCTAATGGGCTATTTTGAAAAACAATTATGAGTAATGTTGAGAAGACAAGAAAAAATAAGTTTCAAGTTAATAGCTTTTTACTTACTTGCAGCATACATTAATATTTTTAGACACTAATCAGTCAGTTTTCAGAAGAATAGGGAATTTTCCTTCACATGCTGAATGAAATTAAAGAGACGATTACGAAAGAAACAAATGTAATTTTCTTACATCCCTCAATAACAATGCGCTTTACTATTGCTCATCAAAATGTGTAAGTGTAAAAATTATTTTTCTTTCTGCCAGTAAAGTTAAGATGTCTAGTAAAGGACCTAAGCAGCTTACATGTAACAAATTAAAAAGTGAAATACAACTTTAAAACCCGGCATTTGCCTTAAATATCATTAGTGGTAAAAATTATTAAGGTATGAATTATTGGTACTCTAATTTATACAGTTATAAAAAGTAATCGTTCAGTACAACTGACAATGTGGGTCATTGTTCGCCCTCACTCCATGCTACGTTTGGATCCAACTGGATATTTGAAAAATGAAATCAAACGTTAAAATTGTTTATTTTAAAAAATGCATTATTCGACATGTTAATAATATGGGGACATTAGTCACTAAAAGCTTTAGTGAATTTGTTTTCAGCACATGAAATGTATACAGGCTGTCCATGCCATCCCCTGTCTGATTCCAAACCTGCCAAAAGGTGGCAACCCTAGTCTCGACAAATAAATACTCAAAAGGGTTAAAATGGCAGCCGAATGTGAGGATTCAATGGGTGTGTGACAGACCAAAATTAATTGAGGTCTGCAGTGTCAGTTAGCTGCCACCATCGTGTCTGTGCTGTGCTTTAGCATCTGTGCTTGCTGTGTATTCTGGGTATTCTCACAGTGGCATTTTCCATCTGTAATTAACGAAACAAACAAAGAAGCAGACTTGAGTTGGACTGTCCGATAAGCACTTTACCAAAAAACATTCTCATTCCCAATTACCCTTCACCTTTATCACACTCAAGCTCATGCTTAATCGGGTGATTGCTATTTACTTTGAACTAACAGCTAATCTGTTAATGATTGATTTTAAATTTTTTAAGCCATTTGTCTCTGGCAAGGGGGGTATGGCAGTCAGCAGCCCTGCTGATGAATTGGCATGGTAAAGAGGTAAGATTTGATTTCACTCTTCAAGCCTGCTGAAGAAAATCACAAAGTCATCATTGTTAGCCCTAGATGACAAAACACAGATAAATATTTTGGTTTAAAAAAAAGAACAATTCAGTTGTGTGGGAGAAGAGAGGGGTAGTCAGGCACTGGCTATTGATAGCTTGACTTGTTCCATTAATATTTCAGGAGCTGGAGCTGAGGTCCCATTTGGCCCTGCAAGACACCCCGTCTCCATCTGCTGTCAGCCATGGCAGGCAGAGCAGTAAGCCAGCTGGGGGCAGCAACCATGAGGCCCCACAATGGTCCATTGACCTTTCTGTGAGACAGATATCATGTGACAAAGATTAGCGATCCTAGCAGATGCATTGGAAACGGGAGAAAGTGTTAAATATAACCAGGTAGACATTGATGAATTGACACTGCAAAAATCGAATGCTTCAGTAATCAGCCGATAGATCTGATATTACCAACATTTTTCAGTTTTGTCCAAACCCATTGAGAGTGGCACTTCAGCACCATCAGTTCCCATTGGCTGGCCTTTTCATCTTTTCACAGATTTCCTGATTGAAATCTTTATTTCCTCATTGGTTTTGTTCTTCTTTATAGAGAAAGGTGGACAAAACAGAAATTAGCTGCGAATAAATATTGTCAAAGATAGGCAACAACGTGCACATAAGCACAAATAGATATTCACATTCAACACAAATTTATTTTATATATAAAGAGAGAGAGACAGACAGACAGACAGAAAGAACATGACTCAGCTACACTCATTAGCAGTCAATGGATTAATTGTGCTGTAGCATTTGGATCCCAGGGCGGACATATTGTCGCCTACCTAGAAACAAAGCTGCAGTTGCTGCGCATAATTGGATCATTCAGTTGGTAATACAGGGGCTTACAGATCAGCTGGGGACGCTCCATTTGAATATCAGTTCTGCCATACTGAGGCAGCACTGACAACTTCATTACCTTCACATATAAAAATGACTGCAGGGTAATGCAAATGGCTCTCAGTCATACACGCAGTTTGCATGCAGGCAGAGGGCATCTTGAGACATCACCAGGAGCGAGACAGCTTTTGTCCAATTTAATAAGCAATCTTCTAAAAGTATTCCTCCTACTCTCAATTTATTATGAAGTCCGGTGCCCCAGCTTTTCAGAATTTTCGAGGGGGGTGACATCCCCAGGTGCCACTTGCTGTCAGTCAGTGAGAAGTGGAGTTATTGTTTCTGTACTCAGAATTTATAATGGATGTTAAACAAATTTCCTACTGCCTGACAAGCGAACACAATTACTATTACAGAAATGTCAAGTGAATATCAGTATAAAGATAATATTTATCACCTTTGCACTCGCGGATCGATGATAGGGGAAGAAACACTGTCTTTGTGACTGCTGTTGATTAAATGAGACACAAGTATCAATATTTTACTTATTTCAGAGCAGAGAATTCGTACAATCACATTTCACTCAATCATTTAATGCATCCCTGAAAAGAATGTATCAGGCTTCCAGTACATTCTGATTTATATACAGATTGAAGCTGAATATGTATTCTGCATGTATGATTCTCTTTTCATGTTTCAAATGGATGTTGCTGTCAGCCTTCTTCCACTCAAAGAGCCCTATAGAGCCCCCAGCTGGTAATAGTCCTAGTACATCACTTTTATATGATATATTGGTTCTCATCCAGCATACCTATTTTATCTTTTAAAGGGACCATGTCCTTTCTAGTGAAAAGCAATATGCTACAGTTTTGCTTCATATCTAAGCATCAACAAAACACCAAATAAATAGTAAGGCGATGAAAGGAAATAGAGACATGAGCATATCGCACCTAAACTAAAACTTCAATTCAGAGTGGATCATAAATAGAGAACCAATTAAGGAATGACAGCATAGAAGTAGCAGTGACATTTTTTTTCTCATTCACTGAGTGTCTATTTCTCCAGAAAAGGAGAATTATTCAAAATTCTTCTCTCGAGTTACTAGGCCATCCATATAGAGATTGTCTGTTAAATCTCTGTTATCCTATCACTGTTAGTAGGGAAATTACCAATCAAATCTTCATCGTTCACTTTGTGTGGCAGAATTGGAACTAATTAATCCAATTATACACTTTTTTTTAACATTCCCGGATAAGAAGTTTCCATGATGTTGACTTAAATAGTCACACTAATATACAATCATGACAAAGAGTCAAGCCGTTATCCAGAACTTTTCATCATGAAGGACATCTCTGTACGCTAAACTGTTAATACTATATGGCTTCATCCACAAATTGTTGAATGAGCACCAGAAAAGTGAAGATACCGAATTATTTTACTGAAACACAGTTAAAGATTTTAAAAAGTATGAAATAAATCCCATAACCTATATTTCAACTTGCACCACTCACTCTTTGAGATGCGACTGTGTCCAAAGGGAGCAGGAAAGCTGGTTCAAAGCAAGAGGCCAGTCCAGTGAGGAGGATGTCCAGTAAAGTCATGGACCTCAACATAGGGGCCAGAGAGGGTGTAAGTTGCATTCACGTCAAGAAAGGAGTGAACCCTGGCTTACCAAGGATTGTTTCTCAACCTCTTCTGGACTAGGATTCCCTTTGGCACAGCTCAGGAGTGGAAGGAACAGGGGCAAAAGGAAATAGAGATAACAAGCATGGGGCTGGATGAACACAGCAGGTCAAGCAGCATCATAGGAGCAGGTTGACTGTGGTTCCTCATCCTGCTTCCATACCCCTGTGTTTTGCCTCCCCTATGCCAAGAAGGTATGCCAGGGCAGTTCTGGGCTTTATTGGGAAATTCCATCCTTTAGGGCCTGAGCTGTGGATCTAACACTTTTTGAGACCTGGGAGGAAATCTCAAACTGTTGCTAAAATAAGATAATACATCCTTCACCTTCTCCAGGCTGAAGTGGTTCCAGTGGGCATCGTCTCTGCTCCAAAATATTTGAATCAGCTAGGGTAAGGGAGGGTGCCGCCGATACATAATTCATCAGAATAATGAACAGAGTCTCCCATCTGAGGTGAAGTGATTCAGGCTGATGAAGCAGGACCACAGAAATGCCCAAACGATAGTAATGCCACCATCAAATGCTCCGTTTACACATCAGAATAGAAGCCTTGAAATGATTTCTTGAATGTGAGCTCCTCTGTTCACACAACACCAGCAAATCATAAACTAGTTTTACCTCAATTGTTAATTAATTACTGGAGTCCATAATTCAGATTGAATTGCTAAATACATATAGTTAACAAGGGCGAGTTAGTGTGGAGCTCTAAAAGAAAAGTCATTCTTGTATGTTTGACCAACATATGGTCAAGAATGCTTGAAAGAAATATCAGAGGAAAGATAAAGAGAAAAACAGCAAATGCTTTTTCAAGAAGGTTTTGTTGTGGTCTGTCCATCCATCCAGTTCTACCCAAGGACAGATCATAGCTCAGGTCTCATATTGAGATTCTTGAGTCAATTAGTCAAGAATAATAGCCTAAATGACTTCCATTTGCCTTTCTCAAGCTACACTAAGTGTACCATATCACCAATACGGAGTACTTGTCTAAAATGGAGCATACAGCACCTGAAATTTAGAGAGATAAGTTGTCAGTGCTACAAACACCTCTTTCATCAGGACTGGCAGCTAATGGCAAGAGATTGCAATCATGGAGGATGGATGGAAAGTATCACAGACCTTTGAGGTTCCTTCAATCTGCCTCATCCCAAGGAAGTGAAATTGAGTGTCTGCAAGAACACCTTTGGACAAACATGCTAGATTCTATGAATGACTTCATTTGGAAACAGCTTCTTCCATAATTGGCATTGCTACCAAAGTAAAATCACAAGGACCACAGTTAGACTGCGTCACTGACTCATGACAGGAATGCTGTTTTCTGAACTAGGGTATACCTGACATAAGTCCCTAAGAGATTTCCTAAAGATGTGAGGATCAGATTCCATGTGCATCGAACAGAAACAGAAGTTGCTGGAAAAGCTCAGCAGGTCTGGCAGCATCTGTGAAGAAAAAATCAGAGTTAACATTTCAGGTCTAGTGACCCTTTCTCAGAACTGATGGTAGCTGGGAAAATGTTGGTTTATATGCAGAAAATAGGGAGGGGGCTGGGGTAGGGAGTCAATGATGGGATAGAGCCCGAACAGAGAGAAGAGCAGTTGGATAGACAAAGTAGTTGATAACAATCTGGCTAGGAGGGTGAATAGCTGTTAATGGGGACAGTTAGTGATTAACAATAGGTAGTGTGTAATGGCAGGCTATGTGATAACAAGGCCTAGCGTGTGGGGTAGGGGGCTAGGACGTGGGAGAGTTTAAGCACTAAAATTATTGAACTCAATATTGAGTCCGGAGAGCTGTAGGGTCCCCAAGCGGAAAATGAGGTGTTGCTCTTCCAGCTTGCGTTGAGCTTCACTGGAACACTGCAGCAAGCCACAGACAGAGATGTTGGCCAGGGAACAGGGTTGTATGTTAAAGTGGCAGGCAACAGGTAGCTCAGGGTCTTTTTGTGAACAGAATGTAGATGTTCTGCAAAGCCGTCACCCAGTCCATGCTTCGTTTCCCCATGGTCAGGATTTGGACAGGTTAGGAGAGTGGGCAAAGTAATGGCATATAGAGTACGACGTGGGAAAGTGTGACGTCATGCACTTTGGTAAGAAGAATAAATGGGGAGAAAATTCAGAAATCTGCAGTGCAAAGAGACTTGGGAGTTCTAGTCTCTCTCAAGGTAAACTTGCAGGCTGAGTCAGTAGTTAGGAAGGCAAATGCAACATTGGCATTTATTTTGAGAGGACGTAAATATAAAAGCAGGGATGTACTTCTGAGGCCGTATAAGGCTCTGGTCAGGCCATATTTGGAGTATTATGCACAGTTTTGGGCCCCATATCTCAGGAAGGACATACTAGACTTGGAGCGAGTTCAGGGGAGATTCACAAGAATGGTCCCAGGAATGAAAAGCTTAACACATGAGGAATGTTTGAGGATTCTCGGTCTATACTCAATGGGGTTTGGAAGGATGAGGGGGATCTAATTGAATCTTACAGGATACTGAATGGCCTGGACAGAGTGGATGTTTCCATTCATAGGGGAGACCAGGACCCAACAACACAGCCTTAGAGTAAAGGGAAGACCTTTTAGATCAGAGATAAGGAGAAACTTCTTCAGCCAGAGAATGGTGAATCTATGGAATTCACTGTGGAGACCAGGTCATTGAGTATATTTAAGTTGGAGATAGACAGGTTCTTGATTGTCAAAGGGATCAAGGGTTATGGGGAGAAAGCAGGAGAATGGGGTTGAGAAACTTTTCAGCCATGATTGAATGGTAGAGCAGACATGATGGTAGAGCTAATTTCTGCTCCTTTGCTTTATGGTGTTATCCCTTCAGTGCATCAAAAGCTCAATTGCCTGTACCATTTCCAGCTGAGGTCATGTTCATCCATCACGCGATCATCCTCATTAACCTACTTTGACCCTGATTACTCCATCACCTCAAAATTTAAATTATAAAACTTGGCCTATCTGAGGTTTCAATGCTCATTGCTAGCCACTCCTGATAATGATCTGCAGAATGTAATGATGTGGCTTCCTACATCCAAACATATTGACTGTGCAATATCATGAGGCAATTAATTCACAAGGCCTGATGTGCCTCTAGGATACTAAATGTGGTCAATATACAGGCTGGCAACACTCCATTCACTCCTGAAACAGAAGGCTTTATGATATTTCAATACAGGTATTACCAAACAGTCAATGCACGTTCACTTCTGACCACATCTAGGAATTCAATGCAGCAAATGCCCACCAGTCAGGCAGCTTTTATCATGCGCCAGTCTACAATATCTCCAAGATGCAACAAAGATGGCTGCTGAGTGACAAGGTCCACTCATGGATCATGACCCAATTCCACCATTCTATCACTTGAAGTCAGGCAGCCTTCTTCAAAATCCCTGGAGCCACTTATAAATATCACTGGAACAAGCCATGGGTCTCCTGAAGCAAATGCTTCTTGGCTTTGATTCCTTAGGATGCTCCCTGCAACATGTGACCAAGAGTAACTCTGTCCGCTAGAGTTAATGTTATCTCATTCCTTTTGTATCAGTCTTATGGATAACTTATCCCTGATGTTTTTCTACAATGTGCTAGGCAGGTAGCTACAGCATGGCTGGGGGAAGGTTGTTACCTTCACTGATGGAGACTGAAGATACCTTGTAAGATACCCTTGAGTGGGGCTCTGGACATTACCACATATTGGTCACCCTTCATAATCTGTCCTTTTGTTTTGTTCCGCCTAATCTTGATCTTGAAGCCCAAGTTACTTCGTGAAATGCATGGGGATGATGTCCCAAATTACAGGCGATATATAAATGCAAATTGTTGTTGCCTGTTGAAAGCGAAAGAGCTGTGCTGACTGACCAATATATTACATCAAAAGGGAGTACCTTCTGAGATCCAATCATCTTCACGTCCCAGACTCACTTCAACCATGAAACTTATTATTGTATTCACTATAATCCAGTGTAATAAAGACAAATAAAGCAATCTGCCTCCCAAAGCCTCTTGGAAGTTTCACAAATTTTGGGATGCTTTTGCCAGCATTCACCTCTTTTTAATAATTGCCCCTGAGTTCTACATCATAGAGAAGCCAATGTTCAATTTACAAGCGCAACGCAAATTGTTTTTGAGCAGTATTTGAACCCTAAGCACATTCACTCTGCTTGCATTGCAATTGAGTGAAGAAATGATTACAAACACCTGCTTAATGTATTTGCCCCTTCAGTGCTCTGGCATCTAGCAGATATGGACCCCACGCTTTCGCTGACGCTGACTTTGCCCAACCATCTTCCAGGTACAGTTGGCAGATATAACACAGCAAGTGACTGCAAGGAATACAGCTCACTGTGGACATCAGCATCTCCAGGATCCCCCTGGTCAGAAGTTATCCCAGGTAGCCCCCAAAGCCAAATCCCTCTTTACTTCGGTGTATGCCAGCAGCCTGTTGTACTCATCCTCACCAAGGCGGAGGGCCACTACGTTGAAATAACTGTTCTCCCTGCCCTTTGAATGCCAACATTGCACCTTAACAAGTCCATCCTGGTCTTCTATGCTCCCCTTTGGAGGTCACACTGGTGCTCACTGGCCTTAACGGCCCATCCACGCTCTCCGCTAATATTCCACATATCCCTTTTACAGCTTGAGTGCCTTTCACCATTTTTGGTCCCACCTCAACCCAACCCTCTGTTTCCCGTTTGCCCAGCCTTCACTCTGGCCTAGCCCCTGGACTGTATGCAGATTGTGCCGCACCCACTTTCTGATGTGGTAATTTAGGTGAATAAACGTGCAGTGAATTCGGGATATGATATAGGCATTAGATTGACATCTTGGTTTACCATATTGTAAAATGATCCTCCCCCCACACCACCTCCCCCCCACCCACCACCCAGTCACCGGCCTGACAGATTCCTACTCGCAATCAGCTTGTTTATGACTACACAGAACAGCGTGTCAGTGCAATAGTATCGATGGTTTTAGGCTCTGGCTGAAGTGCTAAAATCCTGAAAGGTTTGGCAAGGTGGAGATGCTGTGAGCATGCAGTTAGGTGCTCAGTGAGCTGAATGCTAAGATACCATGTCAGCAGGCCTGAGATGTTGTCTTCTCTGATCAGTGACCTAGATGCCTGTTCCTGTATGCAAAGTTGGCTTGCAGCAGCCTTTCAATGTGAGCTGCCAGTACACCCTGAAATTCAGGTCTGTGCTTTCTAAGCATCCTGCAAGTGGATCGAAGAGTTGCCAATGAGGATCCTGAGGGGTTGGCAAATATCAGATGCCAATGCCCATGGTTGGGGAGACTGTGTAGCTAGTGCCCATGGATCATCAATAAGTTTGTTCATGGGGAGGATGGGCATTGCATATTAATAAAGCAAGATGTGCAGTTGACAAGGTTATTAACGAGCAATAATCATCTTTCATAGGCAACTCCCTGCTGTGTAGTGAGATGCCTGGAACTTGCTTAAAAGATGCAGCAAGTTGCTCCCAATGTTGAGAAAGGTCTCGCAAGACTTCTTGCATGATTCTCCCAAGTTTCTCACCATGGCCCATGCTATTCGGGCCCCTATGAAATTCAGCTTGATGTATCAGATCTGTGACCTTTCATCAGATTAGTTACAGACCAGAATTTCTGCTCTCTTTTCCATTATTTTCCATCTTTTATTTCAGATTTTCAACATCTGAAGTACTCTGCTTTTGTACTAAATGATAATTTGCACAGATTAAGTGTTTATGTATTTGTTGGGCATGTACTCAGCAGGATCAGACTGTGGTGTCTTAAAAGTATGAATCATAGCTTAGGTCATCTGAATAAACAGTTGACTATCCCATTGAAACATATCAGGCATGTGAGACTGGATAAAGAGAAAGTCATGTGTTGATCCAGAAATTAGATAATGATCATATAGCTTAATATCTGGATATCGGAAATCATTGTACATTGTCAGAAACTCCTATGCTTAAAACATTACCACATTACCTGATGGAAATCTCCACATGATAAAAGCACATTAAGAAAACCAATAATTAATAGAAGTTTGTATAACCCTCTTAAAAAAACTCTGATAAATCTACCACCAGTCAGGAGAATCAGTTACTGCCAGTTTACTGATGGGCTTGGCACCAACATTAAAGCTGAACAGTAAAACCAAAACCTCTGATTTTCTCCTCTTCATCTGCCACTCTTCTTCTTCTGCTTCTGATAAGCTCCTGCTACGTTTGGTGTAAATGGCATTATTTACATTTTTCATCACGGTTTATACTTGCCAATTTTGTTGAATCTAGTCTGCATCAATACAACATCCAGAGCTGTGACCAGCATGATCCTAGGTGCAAGTGAGCCGCATAGACAAGAGGTTGGTAAGCTATTATAGAGATGACTAAAAACTTGTTGGGGTTGGTAAAAGTGCTTCAAGGAGATGAAATTGAGAAAGTTATCAGAAGTGGGCACTGATGCATTACCCAGATCTACATAGTAGTATCAGTCCAGAAATACAGAAAGAAGAAAAGAAACTTAAAGAAGTGGGAGAAGCTTTTAGCATTGTCTCAGATTCAAAAAGGAAAGCATATCATGATACTGGTCAAGATTTGGACGATGATGGCCTAAACTCTGGTGGTTTTGATGCTAATGCTTTCAAGGCATTTCTCAGTAGCCTGGGTAGCTTCAGTTTTGAAGCTTCTAGTCCTGGGAGCATTTTCTTCCAATTTGCCTAAAGCACAATTTTTTTGTTCAATGTCATTGGCTATAACTTGGAAAAAATTAATATCCCTGTTTTTAAAACATTATAATTTTTAAAAGCATTGTATTAATTGAAAACAATCGATTATCAAGTATTAACAAGTACAAATTCCCAATGACAGTGCGAGTGCAGTAGCAGCACATTGTGTGTTAACATTTGGAAATCTTTGTTCACCAGTTTCTCAGAAATGTGGCCCCAAGTGGAATGTGCGCATCACTGTCAAAGCCAACACTTATTTTGCAGCCCTACTTGCACTCGAGAAGATGGTGATGGTGTCCTGCTTCCTTGCAGTCCATGTAGTATAGGTACGCCCATAGCGTTGCCCAGACAAGAGTTCCAGGATTCTGGCCAAATGACGAGTGGGAAAAATGGCAATATAGTTTCAAGTCAAGAAAGTGCATGATTCCTAAGGCACTTGATGGTAGGGATCATAGGTCTGAAAGGAGATATCAGAAGACCCCTGAGGTGTTGCTGGATTACAAGGTGCTGTTTCATTATCTCACTGAGGCATAAATAGCAATCTGACTCTTTGGTCACGTTTTTGGACACTGCTCCTAATGTTTTCCTCTTGTTTCTGGTGTCCATTTCTGTTTTATAGATAGTAATAAGTAACACAAATATGGCTTTCACTTGCATTACTCTGACAATAGAGCCTGAAAATATTACATGCAATAACTCTGTGGTCTGAACATTAATTTTTTTGAAGAAGGATTACTTGAAATTCTCTTATTTTTTCCTGAGTGTACAGATGATTTATTTAAGTACATGCACGGTGACTTGAAGGGACCAACTTGTATTGCAGCCTGTGTGGGAACTCTTAGGCCATTCAACTTACAGGAAGTACTGTTCGTCTTTATATCTCATAACCTCGCAACATTCTGACATACTTTATAACCAGTGAAGTACTTTTTAAAAATGTTGCTGTTGAAAAGTATGAAACTAGACGCAGCAAGGATCCATAAACATCAATGAAATAAACGACGAGGTCATTTTGTTTGGAGGTGGTCCATTTCTACCTATCTGATTATAATCAACGCATTATAAGTAATTATTTCCTGTTCTGCCTTCACAATATTGTCTCCAAAATCTTTCAGAGACAAAACAGAAATTGCTGGGAAAACTCAGCAGGTCTCGCAATGTATGCAGAGAGAAAGCAAAGTTAACGTTTCAGGTCTAGTGATTCTTCTTCAGAACCAATTATAGCTAGGAAAAAGTTGGTATATGTACTGAGGATAGAATGGGAGAGAGGAGTAAAAGATAGAGCCCAGAGAGAGAGAATGGCAGTTGGGAAAACATAGGAATGGGTAATGGTCAGCCTAGGAGAATCAATAGCTGCTAATGGCTTGGTGGTGGTTGCAGTCCATGAGATGACGTGGCCTAGTATGTGGAGGTTGGGGTAAGGATATGGGAGAAGGTGCTCAGGCCCTAAAATTATTGAACTTGATCTCAAGTCCTGAAGGCTGCACGATTCCCAAACTTCCAGAGATTTACCCATGGATCCTTCCCCTTCCTTACCTACAAGCTGCACTTTCCACGCGTATGCTAACAACACACAGCATTATTTCTCCATTCATTATGTCAACTGTTGTCAGACTGATTGGTGATATTCTGTTACAGATAAACTACAATTTCTTGCAGCTAAAAGCTGGGAAGCCATCATACTCAGACCCAACACAAATTCCATACCCCATGTTCCTTGGCCATTGTTTTAGACTAAGCTACAATGTTTTAATTCTTGGCATTTTATTTGACACTGAACATCCCCTGCCTCAGCATGTCTGCTGCTAAAATCCTTGTCCACACATTTATCATCTCGAGACTTGACTATTTCAATGTCCTGTTGACCGATCTCCTATCCTTAACATGTACGACTTCAGCTTATCCAAAATACTGCTGCCTGTATTCTTCCCACTGACTGATCATTCCTGTGCTGTTTGGTCTGCCACAGGTCCCTGTATCCCAACACCAATTTAAAACCCATCCCTATTTTTATAATCTCCTCCACACTAGAATTTCGCTACCAAACTTTCTGTTCCTCTGATTTTATACATCTCCCATTGAAGACTTTCAGTTGCCCTCCTTAAATGCCCTTACATCTTTAAGACTCTCCATGAAACCCATTCTATCTTGCTTAGGTTTGAACTCAAGTTAGCCATGGCAGTAATAATTCAATTATTGTCTCAATATCTCACCGAGGTATAAATTGCAATCTAACTCTCTAGCCACATTTTTGGACACTACTCCTAACATTTTCTTATTTATTTTTGGTGTTCATTTCGGTCTGATTACACTGACTGGAATACCAAAAGTCCAAGAGTGTGAGCCAGGTGATGGCATACTTAGAAAATAGTGTATTTGAATGACCTGTCAGTAATGGCTCCATAATGTATGTGCAGGAATTTTAAAGGGTGGGTAAGGGTGCTATTGTTGGCAATACACATATCTTCAATTTTCAAAGGAAAATTAGGAGAAATAAATGAGCTGGGGCACATTAGTGCACAGGTTGTAGGGAGCACAGTAGGGAGTTATTATTAATTGGACTACTTCTGAAAAAGACAAGAATATTGTGACAACCTTTAACCCTGAAACCATGACAGTAAGGAATATATTTTGTTACTTAAAAAAATTTGGGAAATCTGTAATCTTAAAAAATGTTTGAAATCATTTTTAGGAATTTGCATCACTTGTAATGGGCTTGCTTGTGATTTTTGGATAATAAGCAATACTGGTGCAAGTGAGCTAGCAGCCCTTGACCTGAAAACAGTACCAAAAGAAAGAAAGTCATTTCAAGAAAAAAGACAACAGACACAAAGAGGAATCAGAATAGCTAGCTGCTACCTTCATATAATTGTCCAAGTTCTGAATTCTTGCTTGGAAAGACTGCGTGGCCCAAACACAGATTATAAAGGCAAGATCAATTGCCCAAAATTGCTGAGATAATCTTTGTTGTTTTTGTTGCTCCATAGTTAATTTGCTGTTTTTACTTAGCATGATTTGTCATTTAATGTGCAGCTTCCTAACTGATCCTTGTATGAAGGTAAAAGTTACAAAATAATTCAATCCAATTTCTTCATTTAATGGGGTTCATCCAGCCTTTATTTTTGTTTATGGAACCCCATGGAAATCACAAGTGGCAGTCAACTCAAGATGCTCAACTGACATACAATGTTTCCATCACTACAGAAAAAAAACATACTAAGTGTCTGATGAGTGAGCATTTGTGTATCGGTCTGGGCATAAGGTAACATATTTGAAAATAGCACTCTTGAATGGCATGTTTGTCTTCAATGCCTCCATATTACACTGGAAATATTAAAGAGTAGCTGATGTGTGTGATGCTGCCAAATCACCCCTGCCATGTCTGCTCTATTCCTCTAGGTAAAGACAAATCCAGTTTTGGCTGCCATGTGCCTTTGAAGATCATCCCACGGAACAACTTCCTACCTCCATCCGGCACCCATTGCCACCTCTTGGCTGCTGAACTTCCCTCCAGTTCGCTTAGGGCCTTTACAATTAAAAATTATGCTGACACAGCACCAGATTGGGACCTGAAACTGGTCCAGATATTAGGTTTCCAAACATAAATGTGAAGTCCAGTTCCATCTCTTTGAAGTATGTGGGGATTTTTTCTATATTACAGATATGGTGTAAACTGAATGGCGTTGTTGGTACATTTGCAATATCTCATCTAAAACTCTGAATATGTAGTGTAGTTTTCCAGATAATTCAGATAATTCTTCAGATAATTATCCAACTGTCACATAGTAATCAATGAGGCCAGTCGAAGTTTTTATTTCACCAGTACTAATGACTCACCATGATCAAACCCATATTCCTGCTCCAAGTATAATTTATATTTTAACTACTATATTTCACCTACTGCCAAGTAATGATAAACAGACTATCTTCCTGTTTATGGCCACAAGTGTACTGAGGGCAGGATGCCACAATAGCTTCAAAGAATAAGTAGGTAACATGAAAGGAGACATGTAAAGCTTTTAGAAATGTATGCATAATAAAAAGGTAGTCAAAGAAAATAAAATCAGGGAACAAGAAGGTAAATCTGACTGTATAGCTGATGTAGTGAATGAGATTATGTCAATGTTACAGTGAAGGATGAAGCAGCAGACTACTTACCTATTTTTATCCCGTCCAAACAGAGAGGAGGTACTTAAGATGTTGTTGAGGGAAGAATAGATAAAAATAAGGATATTCTAGTCACTGTTTTTCCATCTCCTTAAGTACTAGGGTGTGCCAGGGGACTGCAGGATTGCCAATGTTGAGTCTCTGTTTTGTAAAAAATGGGAAGGAATATACATTACATCTACAGGTCAATCAATCCAATATCAATGATAATTAGACTTCTAGAGACAAAGGGCTAGAAATTGGGTTGCCTTGAATTTTGATGGAGTCATTTAAATCAATGTGGGCAGAATGCGATTTTCATTTACATATTCCTGTTGACTTATTGTCCATATTGTGCACAACCTTTGAGCACAGCAGGGTTTCCTGCGGTGTTGTTTGCTACTCACTGTTCCAGTCAGCTTGTTCCTCTTAAATGCCGACTAAAGGAAGTGTGAATGCCTGAAATAGCTGAACATCATTTTGCAAGAAGGTTCCAGCAGGTTCTAGTCTAGTGACACTGCACTGGATACTCTGGTGGGAGGTGGGAAAAATGCTACAAAACATAACTTGAGGAGGCATTGATAGCATATTGCCCAAGAGGTTATTGCCCACAGTTTGGTGCTGCGGATGGGGTTGCAATGTATGAACCAGTGCATATCAAGAAATAATGGATATCCACAAGAATGTATCACAATAATTACGGGTGCCTTTATTCTTCAAATCAGTTGGACAAATCAAATTGGGAAAGTAAGCTTAGAGGATGAGTTCATAGAATGTGTTTGGGATAATTTCTTTTAACAGTACATTTTGGGGCTTATCAGGGAAAGGTTATTTTGGTGCATGTAATATGAATGAGGCAGTATTAATTAAAAACCTACTATTAAGGAATCTTCCTAGCAAGAATGATCATAATATGATCATTACATTCAGTTTGAAGTTGAGTAACGTGGGTCCATGACTAATGGCTTGAACTTAAATACCTACGAGAGTAGGTATTTAGAGTTGGTTTAATTGGACTGTGCAAACAGGATAAAAGGGAAGATGGCAAAGAAGTAATGGCACATGTTTAAGGAGATATTTTATATCTCTCAATGAAGATATGTGCCATCAAGGAAGGAAGACTCCACCAGAAGGATGCACCTTCCATGGCTAACTAAAGAAGTTAAGGATGGTATCTAATTTAAAAAGTACAATTTTGCATAGATTAAGAAGAGTTTAAAAACCAGCAAAGGATGACTAAAAACAAAAATCAAGGGAAAAAAACGAGAGGGAAGAACTTCAGACAATCATTACTAAAGAAAAAATAATGGGAAAATTAATGATTTTAAGGCTGACACATTCCATGGACCTGCATCCTAAGATCTTAACAGGAGTGCCTGCAGAGATGGAGGATGCATCGGTTATAATCTTAGATACTGGAAGTGTCCTAGTGGATTGATAGCAATATGTTGTTCTAAATAGCCTACTACTTTATCCTTTAGTAACTGATTCTAGTATTTTCTCAATGACAAACCTCAGGCTAACTGGGAAACAGAAATCAGGAAATTTTCAGACAGTTAGCCTAAGGTTTGTCATTGAGAAAATACTAGAATCAGTTACTAAAGGATAAAGTAGCAGGCTATTTAGAAGAGATAGTAAGAACTGCCGATGCTGGAGTCAGAGATAACACAGCTGGAGCTGAGGCCAGGCAACATGAGAGGAGCAGGAAAGCTAACATCTCAGGTCCGGACCCTTCTTCCGAAATGGGCTATTTAGAACATCATATTGCTATCAGACATAGTCACATTGTTGTATGAAAGGAAAATAGTATTTGCGAAATTTGTTAGAGTCTTTTGTGGGTGTAATGACTTTGGTGGATAAAAGGGTAAACAGTGATGTAGTATTTTTGGTTCTCCAAAATAAATTTGATAAAGTACCACCCCATTATTCCACTCTTGACCATCATCAGCAAAATGACAGAAGGGTCATTCACAGTGTTAACAAGTGACACTGATGCTCAGTTTGGGTACGACCTAAGCTATCGATCCTGACCTCATTACATACCTGATTGAAACATAAACAGACAAGCTTTATTCAAGAGGGAGGTGAGAGTGACTGCCCTTGACGGCAGCCTTTGACCAGGTGTGGTGTTAAGAGTCCTAGCAAAATTGAAGTGAAAGGAAATTATGAGAAAACACTCCATTAATTGAAATCATACCTAACCAGTTGTGGTTGTTGGTTAGACATCAGTCCCAAGCCATTGCTGCAGAACTTCCCCAATATAGCATCCTCAGCAAAATCGCTTCCATCTGTTTCATCATCATTCTCCCATCCTAAGATCTAAAATGGGGACATTCATTGATGCTTGCACCATGTTCAGTACTATTCACAACGCCTCAGATACTAAAGCAGTCTATGTAATAATGCTGTTAAACGGGATAACTTTCAGACTTGGGCTGATAAGTGCCAAATTGTGCCAGGCAATGTCAAACTCCAACAAGAAAATATCTAACCATCTTCCTTTGAAATTCAATGGTGCCAGCCTTCAGTGACTGTTCCACTGTGGCACCCAGGTCTCTTTGCACCTCACCTTTTCCTAAACTGCCACCATTCCAATAATAATCTGCCTTCCTGTTTTTTGTGACCAAAGTGGATAACCTCACATTTATCCACATTATATTGTCTAAGGTTTTGGAGTAGATTTGTAGCTCAGGTTGTGGGTGTTGATGTTGGTTGGCTTGCCGAGCTGGTTTGTTGTTTGGAGCATACAGGCTCTGACAAAAGTCTACCAATCTGTGCACTAGCACATTACTGATGCGCCATCCCAAGAGGGGATTAGCAGTTACTCCATATGACTTGAACCTGATGTTCTTTCTCAGGATCACGATACTTGTGCTACGCTGCACTGCTACACTGCCAGTGGCAGACCAGTGTCTCTCAACC
Source organism: Ginglymostoma cirratum (assembly GCA_024137785.1). NCBI lineage: Eukaryota > Metazoa > Chordata > Chondrichthyes > Orectolobiformes > Ginglymostomatidae > Ginglymostoma > Ginglymostoma cirratum. The sequence goes on along the minus strand of JAHRHZ010000013.1, from coordinate 11,743,676 downwards.
CCCAAGTCCTGACTGCCACATCCAAGTGAAGGTGGTGCAGTGTGAAGCTACATCTCTTAGGGCTATGGTTGCTCGAGGGTATCCTAAATAAGGCTCTCCATTTAGCAATCATGCTGTAGTCATTGAGTTGTGCTGAGCTGGTGCATTAGGTCAGGCAAAGATATCTGCAAAATCAGCTTTAAGGGAACACACTTGGGTGATTTGTTTCTTTTTGTTCATATAATTAAATGTGTTGTGGATAAAGATATGTTTTGAAGGAGTTTGTTGGGAGCTTTTATTGCAGGCATTGTGTTATGAATGTAGATTGTGAAATGGAAGGGTACTTGGGATAAGAAAGTTATTTTGAAATGCAAGTAGAGATCTGCAACCCATTATCTAACACTCCATCCACCATCCAGTTGTACAAGATCCAGGAAGACTCCTCAACCTGCTTGCCCCTCCCTCCTTGCAGAACATGACCACTACAGCTTCACTATTCTAGTCCCTGGCCGTGCTCCAGATCAGATAGCAATGGAAGAATTTCCTCTGTATATGGGACAGATAGCCCTCTCTGTTCCTTGGCTGGACTGTTAAACCAGGAGAAGGCATATGCTGGAATCCAGCTCCCGCACAAGAAAAGTTACTGTTTAAGGAAAGAGATAACAAAGTGTAGAGCTGGATGAACACAGCAGGCCAAGCAGCATCAGAGGAGCAGAAAAGCTGACGTTCTGACCCTTCTTCAGAAATGGGAGAGGGGAAGGGGATTCTGAAATAAATAGAGAGAGAGGGGGAGGCGGATGGAAGATGTATAAAGGAGCAGATAGGTCATCCATAGGATTCAAAACCTGTTTGACGATACCCAGCCTGAGTCTCATCCCAAAACCAGCCCAGCTCATCCCTGCCTCCCTAACCTGTCCATCCTTCCTCCCACCTATCCACTCCTCCCACCTCAAGCCCCACCACCCCACCTCCTACCTACAAGCCTGATCCCACCTCCTTGACTTGTCCGTCCTCCCTGGATTGACCTATCCCCTCCATAACTCCCCACCTACACTCACTTTTACTGGCTCCATCCCCGCCTCTTTGACCTGTCTGTCTCCTCTCCACCCATCTGCTCCTTTACCCATCTTCCATCCACCTCCCCCCCTCTCTCTATTTATTTCAGAATCCCCTTCCCCTCCCACTTTCTGAAGAAGGGTCCTGACCTGAAATGTCAGCTTTCCTGCTCCTCTGATGCTGCTTGGCCTGCTGTGTTCATCCAGCTCGACACCTTGTTATCTCAGATTCTCCAGCATCTGCAGTTCCTACTATCTCTGTTTAAGAAGAGTTCTTTGAAAACATTGCATCTGCAACTTGTGAGTAGCCCTTTACTTAATCCAGCTTGAGATCCCAATTTGCAGCCTGCTCTCCTCATTTTTAGTGAATGATATATCAACTCAGGCTGGACATCATCAAACAGGTTTTGAATCCTGGTGCAGCATCAACTAAAAGGGCTGCACATGTCAGGCCAGCATTGATTCAGGGTAATCCAACAGACAGAGATTATCTGTCTATGTATAGCCTTCATCTGCTCTTACCCCATTTGGCTCACATCAGAAACAGCCAACAAGGCCCACACACAGGGGGTGATCGAAATCCTCAATTTCAGCATACGCAAATCAAATTTGAGCCCAATAATCAAGTCTAAATTAATTGTCACTTGGAAAATCATGGGATATTCAATGAATGATATGCTAAAAAAGAATCATGTTTGACTAATGTGATTGAATTTTTTGCTGGTACAATAGAGAAGGTAATTGAGAATAATACATTTGATCTTATGTTTGTTTGGGTGAGGTATCTACAGCAGCAGTTCAAGAGGGAACTCGCCACCACCTCCTCAAAAGTAGCAGAGGATGGGCTATAAATGCTGGACCAGTCAGCAATACTCACATCCCATGACTGAATTTTAAAAAAACTTACTCCCAGAGGAATGAGCCAGACTGGGCACATTTCAGGACCCATATGGGATTCCATGATTGAATAGCATTTACTAAATCATCCAGCATGTGCTAAGAATTACACCAATAACCAATTTGGGATTGTCAATCAAACCGACAATGTGGCACACATGCATGTACTGGAAGCTATATACTTTAACAGTCAGGGCCTGTTCTTTGTGGTCAGAACGAACATATACATACACTGTGCCTATTTCAACTCAATAAAATAGGAGACATTCAATCTCTGGTTCTTTTCACAAGGCAATGCTTTAAATAATCACAGTCAACATGCCTGGTTTAAAATGTAGAGTAAAATTTGGAGTTAACAGGCATCATCTAACTTTGTGCATTCTTCATGGCAATGTTTCTTCCAAACATGGTCCATTTGCCGAACAATCAACACACTTTTCTCAGATAGTATAAATGTTGTTTTCTCTTTATACTGGTACTTTCTGTGTATTGTTCTCATGAATGCAAATGACAAACTTAATCTAAACTGTTTCTTGGAAATTCAAAACCAATTTTTCCTCCTTCATGAGATTCAAAGCAATCAGTTCCTTTTGAGATTCTCAAATAGTCTACTATTTGATCAGAACGGCTAATTTTTATGTAAACCAGATTTAATAATGTGATTTGAATTACTGTTCTCACCAAACTGTATTAGTTATTTCAGTGGATGTTTTCAATGGTTGCTGTCAAAGCCATGGAAAAATCCCAGAACTAGGCAATTGGCAGCTCAACTGCAGAATTTTCATTCTGTCCTCCACCATACATCGAACAGGAGATCATCCCTTATATAGCTAGCCTCATCTATAATGTGTTGTGTTTTGGGTGAAGAACCTAAGATCTATTACTTTCTGTGAACTGTATCCTAACATGAGCCTTCAGGTAAAGGGAAAATTTTTAAAAAGTGTTATTTCCAGCACGAAAAACTGTCTGAGTGAATGTAGTCATTTATCTATGCTTTTAATTCCATTTTCCTGGCCTTCAAATTAACTTACATTATGTTAATAGAAGCTTCAGTCAGTGTTTCTAAACAATCTCACAGCTAGAGGCCTGCACAATCACCAAGAGTGGCTGTCGTCAGCAATGTACTGACACAGGAAACTGTGAAGCCCATTTATCAAATAAATTGCCATTTTATCAAGTTCTAAATATTTTATATTTGTTTTATTTTCCTAACAGCCATCCAATTTTAATTTAAATAATCAAATTTAGCTTCACGTCTAAAGTACTAAATCTGAAGAAATAGCAGAAACTCTCTCAGAGGGAATTGTAGGGAACCTTTGTGTGGACGATTGGATTTGGATGAGCATAATTGAATTGAATGGACGTTATTAAATGGACTTGTTCTATGAAACAATTTTTGTGTCAAAGCTTGTTAATACATTAGAGGCCAGTGGCACAAATAAGAACATGCAAGCATTTCAGTTTTTTCTATCTGATAATACAATGTTATTTCTTCATTGGTCTTACAAACACCTGAAACTAACTAATCCTCCCTATCTGTGTCTCACAGTGGTTGAGTTTAAAGTATAACAAATACAAAGAAAATAAATAACTTGAAATTTGCTTTCAATGCAGAAGTTAATAGTGTTGTTATGTATGCTTGAAGCTCCTAATTGTCTTAATGTTATGTCAGTGACCTAAGTTAGACCACAGGACATATGACAATAGAGAAATTGGCTGCCAAAATTCAATTCATTTTACAGGGGCCTTTGATGGAGTTAATCCTTTGGCAGAGGCTGTCTTTCATATTTGTGAGACAAAACAAAAATTGTGAAGTAAATTCCGTCCATCCCAGTGTTGTTTTTAAGTAGTGGATGAATCATGGGCCCCAATACTGGCCACTCCTAGCATGCATGAGGAGGACAGTCCAGAAATAATGTGGGGGCAGGAGTGAGATCTTAAACATCTCTGTCTGATTTTCCTCCATTTAGAAATATAAACAGTCAAATAAAGCACGTGGAAACAAATAATTATTACATTGTAGGTGCACTCCAACATCGGCTTCTGATTATACCAAAATTCTTTATTTTCTATCGAAAAGTAATAAAAATCTACATATGTGAAACCCTGAACTGCAAAATAATTGAGGGCACCATAAGTTTTGTTTTTAATTCTTGGCAATTTGTTTAGAGAATATTTGAGTAATTGAAACCTACAATTAGCTGAGGTATTTTGTTATCTAAAGAGAAAGGGACACTCGTTCAATTTTATTTTAGGTTATATATTTGCCGGTGATGATTATTATTGATTTTAAAACTTATTTTCCTGATAGATAAATTTAGAAGATGTAAAAAATAGAAAAAAGTATTTTAATTAATTTTAACTTGATGGGGATTCAAATTCAGTCACATTGGGTGTTAGATTGTCCAGGTCAGCAACAGCCTAGTGGTATTATTGCTGGACTGTTGATCCAGAGACTCAGATAATGTTCTGGGGACCCGGCTTCAAATCTTATCATAGCAAAGGGTGGAATTTGAATTCAATAAAAATCTGGAATAATGATTCCAGCCTAATGATGACCACAAAGCCACAGTCAATTATCAGAAAAACTCACCTGGTTCACTAATGGCCTTTAGGGAAGGAAACTACCATTTTTACCTGGTCTGCCCTACCTGCGACTCCAGACCACAGCCAACGTGGTTGACTCTTCACAATGAATGCTGGCCCAGCAAGTGATACCTTCATGTTGTGAATGGATACAAAAACATACATATCAAGTTGCGCTTAACACATTTAAAGGCAAAATATAATATAATATTACCTTACCAAGAGCATAAAGTAGTAGAGTGATGGAGATGTTCAGCACAGAAACAGACCCTTCGGTCCAATTCATCCATGCTGACTGGATATCGTAGATAAATCTAGTCGCATTTGCCAGTATTTGGCCCATATCCCTCTAAACTCTTCCTATTCACACACCCATCCAGATGCCTTTTAAACTTCCTCTGGCAGCTCATTCCATACACGCGTCACTCTCTGTGTGAAAAGGTTGCCCCTTAGGTCCCTTTTAAATCTTTCCCCACACATTGCCACAAGATAGACTGAAGCTTTTACTCTATAATTGACTGCATTCCATCACTCTCAGGAGTTCCTAATTGTGTGGCTGTAATTCATAAAATCCCTACAGCGTGGAAACAGGCCCTTTGACCCAACAAGTCCATGCTGACCCTCAGAGCATCCCACCCAGACCCATCCCCCTTTAACCCATCTAATCTATACATCCCTGAGCACTATGGGCAACTTAGCATGGCCAATCCACCTAGCCTACACATCTTTGGACTGTGGGAGGAAACCGACACTGACACAGGGAGAATGTGCAAACTTCACACAGAAAGTCAACCGAGGGTGGAATCAAACCCCGGTTCCTGGCGCTGTGAGGCAACAGTGCTAACCACCGAGCCACTATGCTACCGTGCTCAGTGACATTGTGAGCTCAGAAACATGTTCAATTTTTAGTTCTGACTTAGTCACCTCAATACAAAAATGCAGCTAAAAGAAAAAAATGAAATGAAAATCATCTCATTATGTACATCAAGATATCTAAATGGTCTCAAGTGATTTGTACGAGAGGGATGGGGGATATGTGGGTGGTTAACGAGGGTCCCTGATCATTCTTGTATTTGTAGATGTTATATGAGAATAAAATATGAATTGGGTCTGATACTGCCCATAGTCAAAAAGCCCATTTTAGTTTCTGTTATTTAGCTCATGTGTAATGAATGAAGTCATAGAGTCATTCAGCAAGGAAACAGACCCTTCTGTCCAACCAGCCCATGCTGACCATCATCCCAAACTAAGCTAGTCCCACCTGCCTGCACTTGGCCCGTATCCTTCCAAACATTTCTTATTTATGAACTTATCCAAATATCTTTTAAATGTTGTAACTGTACCCACAGCCACCACTTCCTCTGGAAGTTCATTTCACACGTTGAAACCATCTATGTGTAAAAAAAGTGGCCCTTGCATCTTTCTCCTATCTCTTAAAATGTGCTCCCTCGTCTTGAAATCTCCCGCCCTGGGGAAAAGACACCTGCCATTCACCTTATCTATACCACTCATGATTTTATAAACCTCCTTAAGGTCACCCCTCAACCTCTTTACGAGGTACGATGGGTACATACAGAGCCCTATTTTGGTATGATACCTACCTTGAAAAGCACAACAAAATGGTACATAAATAGGCTGCAGTGTAAGCACAGCTAAATGATAGATCTTTTTCCAAATATTTCATGCACTATTCTCTTGTCGTTCCCTTGTTTTTTGTGTACTGCTAAGAAATATTTATTGTATTGTACCTCTTTTTTTTCTCAACTGCAAAGTTTTATTTTAACATGTTCAAATATCTGTAAATAAAACAGGAGCTATATATTTAATCAAACAAATTGGTTAATTAATTCCTTCAATGCAAATACATTCATTTCAGCTTAACTAATGTCAATAATACATTTTCTAACTCATTACGTCTACTTTTATTACTGCCATAAGAATGTGAACTGTACAAACTGAATCACTGAGACGATTTGTAACCAATGAGAGGATTAGCTTTACAAAGTTACCCTGGTGGCTGGTTCAAAAACAGCCTCTGTCACAATGAGGAAACACTCTGAGCAGCAGAAATAAGCTATTTTCCATGCTCATAAAATGCCCAGATATGATTAACATGGTAACTGGCTTTGTGACCTACATGTGTTACATTAATAATTTATGTGTGGATTAGTTGGGATCCCACGATAGCAGACAGACATTGGATAGGCCATTTTCCAAACAATACGTGCTGCACAATAGGCCAGTTCCCGCACTGCTTTTCTTCCATTCCCTTGTACCTCTATTTAAAAAGCAAAACTCTTGAGTCTCATTTCCAATGCTAATTAGCACTGGGATTACTTGGCTACATTATTCTCTCCAGCACTTTTATTTGAGCAATATTTTTCTTTTGTACTTTGACCAACACAAGTACGTTTTCCATGCACCATTCTGTGTAATTTTCAGCAAAAAGAATTGATAAAGTGAATGTAAAGTGGAGATAGTGATACAAGAGATTTTTAGAACTTAATTATATCTTAAAATAAATTGATGCAAATCAACTCTGTTGCATTTTTGAAATGATGCACCACAGGAGTCCTGAAGGTTGCGTGTAATATTTATTTTCATGTATCCGCAGCATAGAAACAGAAACACAGCCAAGCAAGCACTAATTACAAATAATAACCATGTTTTACACAGCAAATTTCCAACATAGTTTCCAATATGTTGACTACATATTAATTACAACCATTAGGTGGAGGTATTCTATATGGAAGATGACTTTAAACCAGCACCTCATGAAACAGTAAAGTTCACCCTGTCAGAAGCAATATTGTATTTTATTGACACTTAGACAATGAAATCAGAAGACACAGGCTTTTCTCAGTGGGAGTGTATTCTATAGTCTCCTCCCGGGAATTTTACTGCACTTCCTTACAGGAAAGCTCTTCGAAGGAAGTGGCAGTTGGCCCCTCGGAGGTCTTATTAAAATAGTCCCTTGCCATTGTAAACTATAGGGTGTCAGGCAGACGACGTTACCAACAGTCTTTCCTTTGTAATGCTGAGAAGAATTGGCAGAAGTAGTTATAACAGTAAGGTGGCAATGTTTCTGTCAACAGCTGTCAAAACTGCATGGTAAGTAGCTTAGGAGAGACAAAGAGCAGGACACAAAGAACAAAAGAAAAAGATAGAGTGAAAAAGGCAGTGAGAGTGGCATATAATGCCAGAGGGACAAAATGAATTAAATATACATGCAGAGGATGCAGCAAAAGGATTATTCCTAAAGAAACAGGGAGACCTTAAGTATATTCTCCCATATCTGATATTTTTTTCGAAGCTATTGATGCACATCAGCAGTATTCTCTGTCCCGAGAGAAAAGAAGAACTATTTCTGCCAATCCAACAGTTGTCTCTTTTTGGTATATGAAGCATAATGAAAAGAAGAAACAAGGTATATTAATACTAGCTAAGATTTTGCAAATACACACGATAGGGTAAAACTGAATTGTGTGAGAGCAGCGAATAAAGCTGTTAGGAGACCTTTCAATTCCAGAGTGCAGCGTTTTGAAATACAGTAGCGACTCTTTCCCGGGATCAAGGATGCACCAGCCAAGAGCTACTGGCCAATATGAGGCCAGCAAATATACTGAGAAACAGTACCACCAGGGCAGTGGTGGCTGCCGCCAGCTCTACACCCATCCAAGGTTTGGCATTGTCCCTGGATCCCAGGCCAAGTGCAAGGGGCTGGCTCTCAGTAACCTTCCTCACCCTGCCCTGTTCCCAATTCTACTGGAACTGAGCACATTTCTACAATGAACCTTCTGCCCAGGATCCTGGAAGCAACCATGTACTTGCTTGCTGGCAGGATCACTTGACAGGCTACCCCACCCACCACTGGGTTAGTATGAGTGGCAGGGGCTGACACCTTTAATTAGGCAATACTAGTGACAGGGTGCCAAGTTCATTCATGGGTCTTTTGCTGTAGACTTTGTAGGGATAGGAAGGAGGCACCATCCCTCGCCAGACTATATACCCCCCTATAATTTCCCTCAACTTTAAAGCTGCAGGATTCTTCCAGTTACCCACAGATACATCTAAAAATTTGGATTCTTTTGTTTCATTCCTTTGTGGAGATCTAAAAGACAGTTCCATGATAGCATGCACCCAGCTTCATATATGTCAAGATTACCAAGCAGATGCTTAGTCCCTGCAGATCATGGGATAAGGTACTCCCTGCCCAGTTCTGCTAGTGAGCTCTGCAACTGAATTTGATAATTATCTCTTGACCATTTTTAGAAAGGTAGAACAATCCTATGCCTTATTTGTACCTGCAGAAGAGGATACGTTCAGCTTATAAAAAGATTTTGCATATGTGTAGAATCATGCAGAATCTTAAGATGTTCCAGTGTGTTTTACAGCCAATGGCCCAGGTTTTACACTCAGTGGCAAAGACAGTACAGGCTCTTCATTACATTTACACAGAATTTCAATGGGCCTTTCCACGGTAATTTGCTATCATTAGTAATGCAAGGGAGTCAGCTAGCTCATTTGGCTGGACAACTGGTTGGCTATGCACTGGCTGAGGTTACCATGAAGTCTCTCCTTCTCAACCTGTCCCCTTGCTTGAGGCATGGTGGCCCTCTAGTTCACCTACCACCAATGGTTTATCCCTAATGAGAGAGTAGGCCTATGGTCCAGTAGGACTATAGTGACTTTAGTAATCCATTTCAGTGGAGCGCCCTCTACAGGGGATCTGGAATCTGTGTGAACAGAGAAATCAACCGTTCATGATTGACGCAGAGTATGAGCCAGGAAGTGCCAATTGGAATAGTCAATTCAATATCAAATCAGATATGGAAAGCAAAATTCAGAGAGATAGAAAGACGGGATTAAGAGATAGCATGACAAATGTAACAGGTAGGAAAAGAAAACTTTAAAAAGAATTCAGTAATTTTTATTTTTATAAATCTCCAACAATACTTAAAAACGTAAGGAATGAGACTTCAATGCAGAAGTGATAATTTATCAGTAACTAAGACATTTCACACCTTTAAACTATCGCTTACATTGAAATTGTCAACCTTTAATTTAATCTGACAGGTTGATAGATATCCATTGGGCATCTTACTTACTTACTAATTAGGGCTGGTGGTGTAGTATTGTAACAAGATAAGTAATCCAAAGACTAATGCTGTGGAAACTAGTGTTCAAATCTTACCATGTTAGATGTTGAAATAGCAGTATGAATATAAATCCAGAATTTTTTTTTCTTTATTCATTCACGGGATGAGCCTGTCGCTGGCTAACCAGCATTTGTAGCCCTAAATAAAACCCATGTCTTTCAGGAAAGGAAATGTGCATTCCCTATCTGGTCTGGCCTAAATGTGACTCTAGAACCGCAGCAAGCCATTCAGTTGTATCAAGCTTCTAAAAAGACAACGAAAAGGGGTAGAACCATCTGGCATGGACCTAAGCCCCAGAAACAACAATCACAGGCACACCTCTGTGCGAAAATTGAGAAGTTGGCTCACAGTTTAGTCAAACAACAGCCTGACATAGTCACACTCATTAAATTGCAGCTTCCAGATAGACATTGTCCAGACCATCACCATCTCAGTAGGACAGAACATACTGAGCAGAGATGGCAGCACATTGGTATACAGCAAGGAGACAGTTACCCTCTGATTCCTGAACACTGACTTCAGGCTCCATAACCATTGACCAGAAACTGAATCTGGGCTAGTTATAGAAACACAGCGGCTGCAAGAACAGGTCAGAGGTTAGTTGCAGCAAGTTACTCACCTCCTGACTCCTCAGAACCTGTCCACAATCCACGAGGCACAAGTCAGGAGTGTTATGCAATACTCCCAGCTTGCCTGGATGGGTACAGCTTCAACAACATCCCACAAGTTTGACATCATCCAGGAGAAAGCAGTCCATTTGATTAGCTCCACACCTTCGAACATTCACTGTCTGCACCAACAATGCACGGGAGCAGCAATATGTAACACTTGCAAGATGGACTGCAGTAATTCACCAAGGTTCCTTAGACAGAAGCTTCCAAACCCACAACCACTAACATCTAGAAGGACAAGGGCAGCAGATACATAGGAACACCACCACCTGCAAGTTCCCCTCTAAGCCACTCACCATCCTGATTTGGAAATATATCGCCATTCCCTCCCTGTCACTGGGTCAAAATCCTAGAAGTCCCCAACAACAGCATTATGGTTCTATTTACAGCAAAGAACTGCAGCAGTTCAAGAAGGCAGCTCACAATCACCTTCTGAGGCCAAGACAAGTGCAATAAATGCTGGTCCAACCAATGACACCCACAGCCCATGAATGAATAAATAAAACTTCATGCCTGACATGTGTTAGAATACAGAGTCTCTTGGTAAGATACTATTAGAACTAAGCCTGTGGAGGAGCACTACCAACTTGAACAACAGTATCCTGGATTTCAACATGTACCTGTGTCACTAGACATGGTGGTCCAAGTTATGTATAATAACTGTAAGCGCTGACAGCCTCAACATTACTTTAACATGAAATTTTTTATTCACTTGTGGGACATAGGCGTCACTGGCTGGCTAGTATTTATTGTCCATCCCTCGCTGCCCTTGAACAGAGTGCCAACTAAGCCATTTCAGAAGACTCAATGGCAGGCAATTGAATTATTTCCGTAGTATCAGATTCCCAAGTTTTTTCTTCTCTACAAACAGAGAAAAGAAAGTTTTATAAAATCATTACATTTTGGGATTGTGTTTAAGTTTAACGTGAAATGAAGTGGGTGACATAATCTGACAGTAAACTGGGTGTTTGACTATTAGAAATCAAAGAAGGCAAAACTAAACAAAAGTTTCTGTTACTCACAATGAAGGATTGAGGGTAGAAGCTCACTCTTAGACTAAAGAAGCCAAATGTGTGCAGAGTTAAAATGAGGCTATAAGAGTCACCAGGTTTGGGCTAAAGGGAGGTTCTCTGGGAAAGGACAACTTCATTGGCAAAGGCAGTCCTAAGAATGTAAGTTAACCACATAGAAAAAGAGAAGAAGAAACCCTCACAAGCTAAGAACCACATTAGATTGATTCTAGAAAACTGAATGTTTACATAAAAGGACAGTGCAAAGCTAATTTCTGAAGTGTGCTCTTCTCATTTGAGTTAAGAATTTCCTGCAAGATGCTGCACAGTTAATAGTCTATTTTTGAAATCGTTACAGTGTCATTCTTTCGGCTATTAACCAAATTTGAATCTCTTTTTAGACGGATCTGTCTACAGGAATTGTAACAACTGCAAAGTGGAAGAGATATAAATACATTTTCTTTTATATCTCAGTGTGTATGACATATCGAATTTAGTCTGATTGGCCCTTCTTGAATTCCATAACCTTTTGTGTCAATGGATGGGTCTGCCTACAACTCACTTAACAAAGAAGAAGAAACGTTATTTATTTCACTCAGATTGGTTACACGTTTTAACTTTAAAACATTTTAACAGATCACTCAGATAAAAACAGCGTAATGTAGTCAAGAAACTAGCTTCCCATGATGCACGTTCTTCTTGTCATAAGGGCATAAGAAACTGGAGCAGTAATAGGCCATTTAACACTGAAACTCCATTCCACCATTCAACTTGAACATAACTTATTTTCTACCTCAACACCATTTTCTTGCATTACGAAGAAACATAGAAAATAGGCGCAGGAGTAGGCCATTTATCCCATCAAGCCTGCACCATCATTTAATATGATCATAGCTGATCATGCAACCTCAGTATCCAATTCCCACTTTCTCTCCGTACCCCTTGATCCCTTTAGCTGTAAGGGCCACGTCCAGCTCCCTCTTGAACATATCTAATGAACTGACCCCAACAGCTTCCTTGGGAGAGAATTCCACAGATTCACAATTCCCTAAGTGAAGAAGTTTTTCCTCATCTCACTCCTGAATGGCTTACCCTTTATTCTTAGACTGTGACCTCCCTATAATCGGTAGAATAGAAATGTTTAACATGTAGAAATCAATGGATTTCAGCCTTGAACATACTCAACAGTAGAGCCTCCACAGCCCTCTGGTACAAACAAGTCCAAAGATTCAAAACTCAGAGTGAAGAAATTCCATCTTATCTCAATTCTAAATGGCCAATAATTTATCATGGTATACAATGTTTTTTACACTAAGATCACTTGTGTTGCTTCACTTGCAGAATTCTTGTGATATCTTTTCTTGCAAGTGCTCTTTATATTTAATATCATAGAAAATTAAAATGTAGAAGGAGATCATTTCGCCCATCATGGACCTTACAACTGGCAAGGAACCATCAGCTTAATCTCATTTTCTGTCTCTTGATCCACATAGACTAACAAAACATCGAGTGCACATCCATGTACCTTTTTTGCAAACTTTGAGGTTTCTGCCTCTTACCACTTCTTTCAAAATTCCCGATCCTTTCCTAACCCTGGGTGAAAATAACTTCTCCACAATTCCCTTTGAAACTTCCTATGTCTTACCATTAACCTATGCCCCTGTTGTATGGACAACTCAACCAAGGGGAATTGGGACTATATACATTTAGAATCTGCTTCCCTTAATTTCCTGTTCTTTGCTACTGTTTCATGACAATATTATTGTTTTGCCTCTGCACTTTTTTCCTAAAAAGTATACATTAAAGAAGTCTGTTCTGAAGAACGGTGACTGAACCCATAATGTCTAATCTGCTTTCTTTCCACAGATGCTGCCAGACCTGCTGAGTTTTTCCAGCAATTTCTGTTTTTATTTCTGACTTCCAGTATCCTCAGGTTTTTGTTTGTTAAAATAAAAATGCCTTACAGCTTTAATCACAGTAACTACTAGATTTGTCAACACAAAAGGGTAAATTTTCTCGATTCTCCAGCATCTGCAGTTCCTACTATCTCTGAAGTCATTTTCATTTGCAGTTCTCTTGATGTACACATGTCATCTCCCTCTCTCTCTCTCTCTCTTCCTCTCTCTGTCTGGCATCCACAAGGTTTACAATTTATTATACAGTCTTAGTCATTGAGTCATACAGCACAGAAACAGACCCTTTGGTCCAACTTGTCTATGCTGACCAAGTTTCCCAAACTAAATTAGTCCCATTTCCCTGTGTTTGCCCCATATCCCAGTAACCCTTTCCTATTCACATACCTGTCTAAATATCTTTTAAATATTGTAATTATACCCGCATCTACCACATCCTCCAGCAGTTCATTCCACACATGAACCACCCTCTGTGTGAAAAGGTTGCCTCTCAGGTCCCTTTCAAATCTTTCTCCACTCACCTTAAAATTACGCCCTCTAGTTTTGAACTCTCCTACCCAAGGAAACAAACCTTTTCTGTTCACTTTATCTATGCCACTCATGATTTTATAAACCTCTATGTGGTCACCCCTCAACTACTACGCTCCACTGAAAAAAGTCCCAGCCTCTCCAAAGAGAACACAGTGTGGAGCAGGAGGAACACAGCAGGCCAGGCAGCATCAGAGGAGCAGGAAAGCTGATGGCTCGGGTCAGGACCCTTCTTCTGAAGAAACTTTCCTGCTTCTCTGATGCTGCCTGCCTAACATGTTCCTCCAGCTCCACACTGTGTTATCTCTGACTCCAGCATCAGCAGCTCTTACCATCTCCCGGCCTATCCAAAGATGTGCTTGTTAGGTGGATTGGCCATGCTAAATTGCCCACAGTGTCTAGGGATGTGTAAGCTAGGTGGATGAGCCATGGGAAATGGAGGGTAATGGGGATAGGGTAGTTCTGGGTGGGATGCTCTTCAGAGGGTTGATGTGGACTCGACTGTAGGGTTTTTATGATTCTATCTAGTCTCTCCTTATAACTCAAACCCCGCCAGTCTCAGTAACCAAGGGAGGCAGCTGGCCCAAATTCTCAATGATCCTGGGTCACTAAATTCTCTGCCAGCAACACTGTTAACAAACTTTAACCCCAAAATACAACTCATCTGTGACAACCAAAGGATTGTGCCATTTAATGCCATTGATATGTGGAGTATGAGTGACAAAACAGGCTTTTCAAATATGTAGCTATGTCACAAGCATATTGCAATGCAGAATTACTGGCACTTTATCATTTGTAATGGTTAAAAGGAATAGGCAGTTTTGGCAAAATGGTTAATGGCTGGTTAATGCATCAGCGCCCTAATAAACTGTGCCATGTAACTCCATGTTTATATTTCCTTATGATATCAGTTCCAAATCTTGGTCCTGTCATTTGAAGAGGTGTGAAGGAAGGGATTCTTCGTATTGAGAGGGGAAAATCATACCCATATCTTACCTTAGGGAATCCTAATGTAACTCCCAGTAACTGCTTCAACAGCAACCTAAGGCCTGCAAAACCACGACTTTCTTATCCCTACATAGTACTTACAAAGGTAAAACAGGAGGGAAAAAATCGTTCATGACAAAGAAGGGAGAATCAACACACTACTTGAAATATAAAAATGAAATTGTGTTTTTACACATGCACTTTGGATATTATAAAGTCATAGAGTCATATAACATGGAAACAGGCCCCTCGTTCCAACTAGTCCACGCAGACCAGTGTTCACAAATTAAACTAGTCCTAACTGGCTGCATTTGGCCCATATACCTCCAAACCTTTCCTACTCATCTACTTATCCAAATATCTTTTAAACTTTGTAACTGTACCTGCATTCTCTTGTTCATTCCACACACTAACCATTCTCTTGTGTAAAAAAGTTGCCCCTCATGTCCTTTTTAAATTTTTTTCCTCTCACCCTAAAGATATCCCCCTAGTTCTGAATTTCCCCAACTTAGCGAAAAAGACCTTTGCTATTCACCTTATCTATTCATTCTGTCTCTAAAGATAATACATGATGATCACAAGTTCAATTTTGTGTGCATTTTTGAATGTGGCCTCTTTGACTATAAACACGGTTTCAAGTATAATCCAACCAAAGAGTTTACTCAGCAAGCTTTACAGATGAAACTGTTCATTTAATGAATTCAAAGTAATTGATGAAAATAATTGTTTGATACAGTTAGTACAAGTACTTAAGTATCAAATATCCACAAATGTACAATAAATAGACAATAAGCAGGGGGGCAATAAAATGAATTTTGTTTCCATCACTAATGTTTGATCTCAAATGAGAATTAAAATCATATTTTACTACTGGTCATCACATATTCTATTCGTAACATTCAAGCTATCTTATAATTAAATATTTTAGTTTGCAAGTTTTATTTAGTTGCATTTGAGTGAAGCGTATTACAAACATGACAGTCACTCCAACATTCAATGTGTCACAAGCAGCCTCCAGACTGTCTCTAGAGACAGTTGTCTACAATACTAAACATCTCCGTAACCACAATTACCTAAGACACATATTGAAATGTCCTAACATGGACTAAATTGTACAACTTTTAAATCATGGAACCTGATATGACCTATTTTTAAATTTATAGTGTTACTGTAATGAAAGAGTTTGGAGTCTAACAGGCCCTCCACTAATTTTCTGAACCACCACACCTCACCACCTAGCATTTCACACAAATTAATTTAGTCGCTCTCGGTACCATGAAAACAAGGAATTGCAAACATGTTCAGTTACTGGACAGACTGCTTCCTCAGGAAATAGGTCTTGTTTTGTTGACTGATGATGAGATAACTGCTCAATGCAACTCTCGTGTTTTGATTGGCAGACCACACAGGCAGCGACCAAAATTTAGCATTCTGTGTGAATTGGTAATGTTTTGCTCTCCTTAAAACGTTTACCTGCATAAAATTGTCAATGAATGAGATCTCATAATTTTGTGCACTTATTAAAATTCTACGATGTAACATTAACCAGGGGTTCTGGCAACCACACAGATTCTTAACCATGCAACTTGTGAAACCTCACATGCAGAAAAATACATAAACAAAACCATCATATCTTAGAAGCTCCTAACAATTTATTTTTTAAATGTGTCAAGGTATAACGTTAAAGAAACTGAGTAGTCAGCCAGTTAGTGAAATATTAGGCAAAGGAATGTGTATGTGCAGCTGACTGTGTCTGACAGCCTCTAGTAGAGCATCCTAAATGATGCAATATGCAGCAAGGCTTATAGCAGGTACATTCTCCTGTGCAATTTAGGAGTAGAATGAAACTGTACATCCTGTCTCCTGACCTATGAATTAACTTCACACTTCACTACTGAACCATGCTGTCTTGTAGATATCTATCCATCATACATTAAAAGTCTGGCTATATCGCATACTTCTCTGTAATACTTCTCAGTCACATTTAATCACACTCACATTTATGAATATATCCACATTTTAACTTCAGTGGATTGAATAAAAATTTGTAACACCATGACTAAATTTCTTCGCTCTCAATTTTATAATTCGCTCTCACAAATTTATAAAAGAAGCTAAAATGGAGGCAATATGAGCAAATTCAACAAGTTGTTCTAAAAATCTGTAAGGACTCCACCATCTTTGCATTTTCACAGAAGAGATTTCTAAAATTTATAATTAACGTTTGAATATGATATACCTATAATATATTACAACTTTCTAAGTACCAATATTAAACTCTCGGTAAGATTGAACTTAATGTTGTGATATCAATTTGTTTATTTCCACCAGTTAGTTGTGAGCTGGTCTCCACCATTACTGATTGCCCTTTGCTCTCTGAGTGTCTTAAATTTCTAAGCTCCCTTTTTTTCTCTATTTAATAGAATTGTGCAACAACTATTTGTGTGCGCATTCCTCATAATCCCGCAACCTTCCAGATCACCCGCACCAACTACACACAATCCCCCATAATTACTATCTGTTTCACTTATTCATAGAAACTGTATTACTTATTCTCTGATTCAATTGTGTATGTGCTGTAGCTTTGAGCCTGTTTTGGAGTAATTCAATTAATCATTCAAGCAACAGTATCAATGGGTGGAATCTCTCAGAACTGGAGGAGGTGGGCTGGAAACAGGAGGCAGGATGGGGGTGTCTCAGAACGCTGCCATTTTCTGCTTCTACTCAAGTTAGCCCCTGGCCAGAATGCCCAGGCTTGACCCATCCGCCAACTCCAACTGAGACTCTTAAGTGGTCAATTACATAAGGGGTTCATTCTATTTGGGCTGCAATTGGACCAGGTGGCTCTTATGTAATTGACCACTTCAAGTCCCACTTGCTCCAGAAAAGGATGATTAAAAATATATGACTCTCCAGGAGGGCTGAGAGAGTTAGCCCTCTCAAATTGGAAACGTGCGCAGAGTGAGAGGGAGTCCTTCAATCTGCACTGATTAATGAATGATCAAGGGACTCAACTTAGGTTGGAGGTAGGTAGCCACTGACGAGCGCCCACGCTTTAATTTTCTGGGGCTGGAGATGGGAAGAAAGTTCACATTAAAAAGCTTGTACTGAGGTCCTCAAAGGGCAGGATGTACTTCCAGCAGCAGCAGTCTCCGCTCAATACTGCTGAGTGCTACAGCTACCGGCTTCTGAAGGGCCAGCCATTCTCATTGGGTGGGATTTCCACTTCCTGGAGCTTGCTTTTGGGGAAAAACATCCCATTGCCCTACAGATGATCTGATTGGAAGAAGATTGAGAGACGTTCCTCTAACATATCAGTGTGTGGTCACCTTTCCAGCAAGCAGCAGCACCAGAAGATCCCAGCCAATACCAAGAGGAGGGGATACCAAGCAACTGCATTTTGTCTGTCCACCCAGCTGAAAACCTGATATAAGATCACTGAGAAAGTGCCCTGCTCTGCTGTTAAAGATAAAAAAGAATGAGGGAGAATGATTATTTCCTGATACCATATTAACTTCTTTATTTCACTCCTCCCTGCCTCTACCAACCAGGTTAGCCCATTTCCCACCTCTCATCATATCAAGTTACAAGCACAAGTAGTATTCCTAGAGATTTATCACATGACCTCCACTCCCACCTTGATGTACGCTATTTCTCCCCCATCTCCGACATTTTTACAATCAATTCAAGTGTTCAAAGAGGTTTTTTAAAAAAACATTATGGTGTTTTATTGCCTTTATGAATTTTCCCAATCTGTTCACAGTGTCATTTCTAGGGAGTTCAAATTCCTAGACACTTATTTGATGACCCTTCCGATGCCCCCCACCTCCTTCAATGAGTTTCATGCTATCTCCAAGCAGTACAAGAAATTGGCAGTCAGCACCAACCATTAATAACATTAAAATATTAATTAATCTAGTATAATTTATCCATTGTTAATTTACAAATGACCCAAGAACCCCTTTCTCCAATTGCATATGATCTGAATTCTCCGATTCAGAAACAACAAAGCCAAGCTCACAGCCACTTTTCTCATTCATCGGTTTGCAATCATTCGTATGTTAAATAGAAGTAAATATTTGCTTCTTCTGAAAGCTGTCCAAATAAAGTTTAATTTATAATGGTCATTAGCTTTCATGTTGATGATGCGCCATTGCTGATAGCAATGTGCTCAGCAATTTTTCCTTATCTCCATGCAAAGCTGACTCAGAATCCCAGGCTTGACAAACGCTCCATCCAACAAACCTTTCGCATAACAACCTGAAGCAAATCAAGCAAGGCATAAATACTAAAGTGTACTATGTGCCTGCAATCAATGCATGTATTAAGTTATTTTAAGTAAGTTTGTTTTCTTAAAGAGTTATGTAGTTAAAAATTAATTTCCTTCAACTTCTTTTTCTCATCTTCTAAAGATGAGTCATACTGAAATGCATAGACAGTAGTAATTCTCTCCCAAGAGGCCACTGTTCATCCATAAAACATTTTCTGTGGCTCTCAGAGGAGTAACCAACCATGCAATGGCCGGGTTTGATCATAGCTAAGTCCAATTCAATACTTATTCTAGTTTCACAGGCACACATTCCAGCAGGGATCACTGGATAAAAATCATGTGCTCCTGCCTTGGCTGACTTTTCCTCTTCCTACACCAGGGAAATTGAAAACCAATTGTAGTGCCCTCACCACCATCTCAGCTAAGTTCAGCTACACACAAGTCTGGGATATTTCTGAAAAGCAGAATCCACCAACTTAACACATATTTGTTGAAAAATACATAGCTTTCCAACTCGCACCTCAGATAAATTGCATATGTTTACCTAATTGTTTCAAATTGCTCTTACCAGAAGCATCATCCTATTACAAATGGACCAAATAATACTTGTTGCTAAGAGCAAACACAGAAATTTCAGATAAATGTATTAAGCAAACGTATACATTATTTAATATAATTTAGTCATGATTGTGTTTGAAACACTTTAGAAATCAAAACACATCCACTCTGACACTTAAAACACTATTGAAATACCTATATAAAATTTTTTGAAAATAAAGAACTTGCATTTTTGACAGCCTTTGAACAACCTCAGGATATCTCAAAGCACTTCAGAGCCAGCGTATTTCTTTTGAAGTGTGGTCACTGTTGTAAGGATGTGACAAGTAATTCATGCACCACAAGGTTCCACACAAAGTCATGTTTAAATAAAGGACTTAGGGGCATGGTTAGATGGTTCAAAATTGGCCAAGTTATTGGTAAAACTCACCAGTTCTTTTCTGAATAATACCATGGGATTTTTTAAAAATATCTATCTGAGAAGACATGTGAGGAATGCATTGCCAGAGAGGATAGTGGAATAGGCCTCATTAGGGGCATTTAAGTGGCTATTAGATAGGCATAAGTATGACAGTATAAGGTAGGGGTGGAGGTTAGATATCTTTAACTGCCATCTTTAACTAATCAGCTTCCAACAATATATCATTTGGCTGCACAATAATTGTATGAACTTACATTTTGTGGGTCAATACGTTATTCTACAAAATGCTTCAATCATGTTGTATCCATATTGGCCATTTGTCTCTTTGTTTTAGTTGTAATATTTTACATTCCTGAAATTTCAGACAAAGTAAAAGATTTTTGCATAATAATTTTTTTGACTATTATATTTTAATATAAAGTCTTGACAGAATCCACGGACAAAACTGCTTCCTGTTTAACATACCTATCTGATTTAACCCAGAGGAAATACCAGAAAAATATATTAAAATCGGAGTCTAATTTGCCTCCGCACAAAAGCCAAGGATTGACATGAATATGACAAAATGGTATAAACTTACTTAGCAATGGGACAATGCAAGGGTAATTCTGCTTTATGAGGGAACATTTATACTGAGTACTTGCTGATACTGGACCATCACAATACAATTTGCATGAATCTGGGAAACAACATGCAGCTATGTATAATACACAAATAATATCAAGAAAGAAGCATATACAGCATTTCAGCTTTTCTTCTGTAATTTCAGACAGGCTTCTGTGTGTTATCTGAAGTATTCAATGCTAAACTTTGGATTTGTTTGTTTCTTGATACAACTGAGTAATTCTGTAATAAGTGATTGATATTTGAAAGAAATCTGAGCAATGTACCCCCAATGGTACAATGACCAACAAGAATCATGACTATCACAGCACTGCGTGCAGCTCCTGCTTTAGAGTATACATTATCTATTCCAAGCAAAATGGACATATTTGTATATGATAGTTACTGCATTTTCAAAACTCATGCATTTCATTATCTTAGAATAATGTAAGAGGTAGCAAAGGGTTGCTATCTAGAAATAAGAAAGGGAGAAAAACAGAAAATTGACCTCAGTTTCAGCATTGGTAGGTTGTGTCTATTCTTTTCTAATTAGAAAGGCCTGGTTGACCAGAGTTGGTACGACCCTGCTGATTGCCTTGAGTAATGGTGTGATTAGCCTGTCAGGAATAGGGTATAGAGCCAGATCAACACTTCATTACTTAAATTCTATTCATTTTAATGTTCGCGTTTACAGCATCACAGTCTACAAAAATACAATCAAGAGAAAAAGTGGCAGCTGCCCTCTGCTGGTCTGCTTCTCTTTGCTTTTAACATCAAGGAATTCTGTTATTATTTTCTGTCTTTTTCATTACCTTTTATTACCCAGCAGTGCTGATGATTACAGCCTAGGCAGCTATACTCTGACACAGGGTCTTTTTCTGCTAAACCTCACTGTCATGTAAAATTCTAGCTGTTACAAAGAATGAGCGTTCCAATCCATTTTTGCCAGTCCTAATATGAAAACTGTCAGGACCCAAATTAATGAGTTCCAAATTCCTTACATCACAGTAACTATTTAAGACTGGTCAATTAATTACATAAAACCTTCTCGATTCATTGTGTATTTCCAGCCTAGACCCTACATATTCCATTACTTCATGACACAGTGTTTCAATGAGGCCTTTTGGCTTTTGTTATTGCACAAAAAGCACCACTTAAGGAAAGACCATCTGCTGCAGCAAATGGTAAATGTCAGTAAAGAATGTTGCCTTTTTCTATCATAACATACCTCAGATATTAACCTTTACAGCACTTGAACAAATGAAATAGTGATAATTCTTTAGGTTAGAAAGTGCTAGACGTTCATTTTTCAAAAGTTATTGATTAATAACTACACCATTCGTTGTCACAAATAAACTGTTTCATAATTTATTTTAAAGCTGCCAACTTTCAATTTTGAAACTGTTGCAAACTTAAATCCACATGTTTTATTCAATAGGGATGTATTATCAGTATTTAATCTTACATTTTCCTGTTACAAAATACTTTTCTTGTGCCAAAATAAAACTGATTGTAGCTAGATATATTACATTATGCTGTTAACTTTTAAAGTTTCTCCAATCAATGGGGACGGGTGTTAAGTTGGATACAACAAGAAACTTGTAAACACCTTTTTGGATGTATCAGATGAAATGATTTGCACTAACCAGCAAAAAAAATGTCAACTAAACTTAAGACAAATCTCCCAAATTTTAAATGGACCAATTTTACCTGACACATCAAATAGATTCATTAGTCAACCCAACTTACTGACCTCGAGGTTAAAGTGCAAAGAGTGAGCAGTGCTATCTAATCATGCTTCTGCCGTGGTTCATTATATAGCCAGTCATTTAGGTCTGACAGTGACTATTGTGTTCAGCAGCTGGTATGTGTGGTACAGTATTTGACTGAATTCATATATTATTCATGTTCTTTTTCTCTAGTGTTAAGAATTGTACTGTGGGAAAGAACACAGGCCCACATAGGGTGAAGTTATCCTACAGGTAGTTTCAGAGTACAGCATAAATGTGTTCTGCACCACCAGGAGTTGATAGTCATTGGTCAAACTCAAGTGACTGAGTGACAATATAATGCACCAATTAAGAAGCTATCTTAGGCCAGGTGTACTACCACTGTGGTAATAATGTGCACCCAAATCTCAAGCCAGCAATGCGAGCTGCTTAATGGGTCTGGATCTGCTTGGCATACCAGGTGAAACTGGATAATTTCCTTTGTGACTCAAAAAGCCACAGTTCTGATTTAAACAGGCAACATCTGAGGGTATGGCACCTGGTGAATTTAATGTAAATTAAACTAAACTGAAACTAACCATAAGATGAGAGAAGAGTGTTTAATTTTTAAAACTTTTTTTCTTTAAATATGGCAAAATGCTGCCTGGTCCTCAAAGGATCAATAAAGAGAAAAGTGCACTATGAACAGCTGGTTGTTTTCATTAGTGTTTCATTAGGGAGGTAGTGCCTCAAAGCCAGTTTACATGCCTACATCAATTTCAATAGGCTCATTTTCAACTGATTTAATTGACCAATTTAAATTAGTTTAAACACTCAAAGTGCTGTAAATGTAAAGTTAAGGGCACAAATTCACACAGGCAGTTGTACATTTTTGCAGGGCATATCTGAAAAGGCACCACAGTTTTAGGCGTATGCCTATTTTCCCTTGTCCTGATTTCGGTAATTGTGTTTCCTTTGTGCATTTTAACCTAATGGACTCGAATTTATGAAGCAACAATGTTCAGAAGAGATAAGAAATAAAACCGTGCATAATGTTATTCTACATTTAAGAAATTAAATTAAATCAGCCCATATCCTTCATCAGTAAAACCGATTTCCACCACATGATTTACATGAACCAAAAAGCTCGCATGCACAATGTGATCCCCTCAGAGAAATCTTCATCTAATATATGGAGCTCTAATACAAATCGTGATTCATATGATAGCAGCTATAAAAATGTAAAATCAATTATTAAAAACATGTATTAAGTGCTAATGTAATAACAATAATTTAAGAAAATCAATATCTGCTATGGTTAGAACTTCTGAAGTAGGGCAAAAAACTGCGTTTTAATATTATTTGAAAGGCTAGAGGAAAATAAAAATTGTGAGTTTATTATTAAGAATGTTGTATTTTTCTTGGGAATGGACACCTTAACATTGGTGTAAAACCTACATTTTTTTCTCCCCCAAACACAAAGGGATCAATGATGTTACTTTGCAGAAACTCAAAAGAGAGACTGCAGTTTTAGTGTATTTCACTGAACCAGCGCCTCCAACTGGGGAACGTTAGGTACCGGCAGAAGACGTGGTGCACTTTATGTTGGTTACACCGCGAATTCGTCGTTACATCCCCAGCAAATTGTGACCCTCTTATAATTTATTTTATATAACGAGGAGTTAAATTTGCAGTATACACTAACAATAGCAATTAATAAAAATATTAAACACAATCTCAACTCACCCCTAAAAGCGGCATTATTGCTGCAGTCTTTTATAAAGCAACTTTTAGATCAAATTATTTAGAAATCAAAATGTAACTGTTAAAAAAAATTAAGAGACAAGCATTTAATCTATAATTATATAGCAACCTAAGATTAATGCTGTATAAATGGTTTCCCTTTTCTACCGAATGGTAGTGATTCTGAATCCGCTGAACGCGCATTTTTTTAAAAATGTGACATTCTTCCACCTAATGTGGGACACCTCTAGGGATGATGCAGACAGCAAATGGAGGATTATCTAAGTATTAGATCTTCGCCAAATAAACAATTATTCCAAAATAACAAACGTTTGATTTGTTTCGTGATAGTGATCAGATGTACAATAGAACAAAAAGTGGTTATTTTCAAGGAACATTACAGTCTTCATAAATGCTGCATTCTATTTAACAGTACCAAATGTAAAATCTATGACAGTATACTCTGGGTTACTTTTCACACATCACACATATACGTGGACCGATAAAGGTTTGTCTTGAGACGGTAATGCCCAACCAGCATGTTTGATTTACTCAATGAATTAAATTTTATATCCCTTTGACATTCCGCACACTTATGTTGTATACATGTGTACTGGTTATTTTACAGACAGGTGTAGGAAGTATTTTTCGCCGCTTCCATGTAACCCCTAAGTAATCTGCAATATATAAAAATGAAAGCAAAACATTAACCGTATTTGCAATCATTCCTTTATAATGCGTCAAATCGTCAAAAGGAAAGCAAACTGTGTCAATTGAATTAAGATGATATCACAGTAATAGAAATTATAGCCACATATGTTTATTTGTCAATGGTACAAAGGGAGATTGAGTAAACAATTGCATTGAGAGGTGCAGGTTAGACATTATCCGAGACTTTGACATGGAACCAGCGATTGCCTTCCAGAGCATTTTACAAAGCAGATTATGTCATGGGAATCCTAAAATATCTGTATCAGCAAACGGAAAGCTGTTCACCTTATTAAAAAATACATCTTTTGAAGCTGACACAGGGACAAATTGCTCATCGCTGGGACATACAGTAAACTTGCGGCACGGACATGCAGTGCTGTTGATGCTGACCTTTCCCCACAATAGTAGTTGGCACCTACTACGCCATCACTGGTAACACGTTTAGTCTTATAGCCCGATGCCGACTGTGATTTTGAATATATCAAAACCTCATCTCAACATAAGATGCCAATGTGGGTTAAGGAACAATTCTGAAGAACAATTGTTTTCTTTTTCAAAAAAAGTTCTAGTTCAAGAAAATAATAGCACATGTAGATGTAACGCTTTGTTTATATTTCACCTGCAAAACAAAAAAAGTCCAAAATCTATATTTGAAAAAATCATATCGTGACACAATAAGTTTCATTCACCGTTCATTTTAAATGGATCAGGGCTTTTAAATTACGTCGTTTTAGTTTAAACAAAAGGTCTCCTTAGTTGTTTGAGGTTTGCTCTTTAATTCTGCCTAGATTATTGCTCGTGCCTAGCTGCAGGAACGCCTTAACAAAGGAGACTGATTTGTAGTTTCAAAGACAATTGAATAGAGATCGTGCGTGTATTTCCTCCTTTGAATCCCAAGATCTCCCTGATAGTAACAGGAGATGTTAATAGAATATAATGGAATGGACGTTATACCAGATAATATAGAAAACGAGGGTGGCCTACAGCTTTATTCTGCAATCAATGGATACTATTCACAACACATAATAAAGTTACAATAAAGACTAATAGAAAGTGGTTTGTCTTGCCTCAATAAATAGGTTGATTATATTAATGCAGAGAACTCGCCCCTTTCATATATCCCCAGTTACTTTCCCATCTGCTGTGTCACTCTGATTATTGAAAGGAACAGCCACAATTAAATAACAATTTGTTTAAAAAAGCAGAATATTCAGCAGGAATGTAGAAAAGCTTTATTCCCCGCACTTTGTGCAACACGTCACCAGTCTCATTTGTCTAACGGTTAAAGCAACTATTTTTCTTTAAATCCAAGATTGTAAATGTGTATTTGCTTATTAAAACAGTACGAACAGAGCTGGCATTTTAAAACCCATATTGATATAAATTGCTTACGATCTCATCCTAGCTAAAAAATCTGCAAATGGCTCTTTTTTTGGTTTTTTTTGTTGGATGAATGTATTATTATAGCCAGGTTTCGATTTTTCAGGCGCCTGGACGATTGATTAGGGTATGGTGTTAGAATAAAAACAAATAGTCGCAGTGAAGCCTAGTTTATTTTTGAACTGTAAAAGTAAGTGGTTGGAAGTTATTGCAGAGGAGGGGTTGTTATGTCTTGTGTCCCAGTCCCTGCCCCCACCGCCGCCTGCTTGTTGTGTCTGGTTGCAGCAATGCCGACTGCTGCCTCTGGCTGGCTCTTACACGGTTGCCATGGGTTACCGGCGCCGGGGTACCGCTACCTGCCACTAAAAGATACTGGCACAGAAATACTACCAGCATCGGCAAACAGCAGTTAGGAATAAACTGCTAGAGAAAGCATTGCTGGGAAAAAAAAAATACACTTAAAAAATACCCGAGAATGTCTGAGAAAAGTCGGAACTTTTATTCATTAAAAGCTCAAGTGTCCAGGCCTTGGCTGAGGTGAGGAGTATCTGGGATTTTATAGACAGGTACATTGTTCCAGTACTGTATTCCGGTTGTGTTTGGTAATGTGTTGTTGTGATCATAATTATAAAAGTTTTATTTTAAAGTAACTTGCGAAAAATACTTTCTTTAAGAAAAGGTTTTGTGTCTTTGGACCACGGATTGAGAAAGTAGCTCAGAGACAAAATGTGGCTTATAAATCATTTACAGCCAGGCAATAACTACAGTAAGTCTTTCTGATATTTGTTACAGACCACTGGTGTAATTCACTTATTTTAAATAGAAATGTACATTTAAAGCCAATGAGTTCGATTCTAAACTGGGATAGGTGTTAAAAATTTATCTCATTCAAACCTTACTCCAGTTTAAGACGATTAGCTGTTTCGAGTTTTTGGCTTTTTACCAAAGTAAATGCAATTCAAATGGCTGGTGGCAGAACTGTGGAAAAATCACTAAGGGTGAAAATATAATTATAGCAGCATTTCGTCGTAAAATAAATTCCTCTGAAAGGGATGAGCAGTTAAATCTTTGGCGAATCCAATGATCAAATTCATTTGAAACTTCGGCTCATGCTTCTGTTAGTGCATGCAGTGTCTGATTATTTACTAGCTTTAGCAGTCTACAATTGTACACCGGGTTCATTTTGATGCGAATTTTTCTGTCAGTCTGTTCTTCAATAGGTCATGTTTATACTGTACATAATCCAATATAAAGAAAATTATTCGAATTTAAAACCGTCGGGTACAATACCCAGCAGGTACATAATTAAAATGGTCTTCGCCTTTAACAATGAATAGGCAATTATCTCCAAAAATATTGAGTGGGTAACAATGCAAACTTACCGCATTCCTGTCATAAATTAAGTCAGTGCTCTTAAAGTTTACTGGAAGACAAAAATGCTCCATTTCCAGACTGAATGCTGGTGTAACTAATCGTTTTTAGCGTTATTCCCCATTATACATTCGTTTCCTTAGCGATTAACAACCCATTTGTAATTCCAATCGTAAATTATATTTAGTCGAATCCCAAATCTTTTGCCATTTATCTCTTTCGAGAGTTAGTGACCCTGCAGTGAGTGAACTTCATGGAGATCCCCAAATGGAACAGCAACTCGACATCAACTGTTTTACAACATTAGAACAATAATTGTGCTGTGAAGGGGATGGGATACATGTGGCTATGTACAAAAGGATCTTGTAAAAAAAAATCCAAACAAGTAAAGGTTTCATCTGACAGCATGTGCTCCAATAAATAAATAAAATGAATATTTTATTTCAGAAGTAGATCTCATACTAGAGAGGAAACTCCAGGCTGAATTTTGGACTGCCTTACCTTAATGTATTATCCTAGAGCTGGAGCTTTTCCTCTTAAAAGCAATGGCAGATCACTTCTGGTGGCATATTTAGAAGGTTACTGATTCCTCTAGAGAGTTGTAAAACCAGAGAACCTCAAAACCACAGCCATACAGAAAACTCAACAGGGGTGGCTTACTCACTTTCTGTTTATGTTGTCTTTTCAGTTCTGTTAACTATTGTAGTATTGTATGTTGCACTAAATACAAAAGCTATTTCATTTCTCATTTTTTGTACAGAAAATAGATAATGGATTGCTACAACATTTCAGCCAAGGTAAAGTTAATCAGATAACTGAAGATCAACTAAGTTGCAGCTTACCTGCAATGGGAAGCAAATACTGCTCTACTCCAATTACTGAAAAATCTAGCCTGGAAATTATACCTGATAGAACTAGTTTTTACTTCAAAGAGATTGCCTTGTCGCAAACTCCAGAAACATGGTTCCCTTAAAGATTCTAACAAAAAGAAATCAATCCATTTGCCAAAATTAGATGGTCATGATTACAGACGTTACTCTCCACCAGTAGCTATTTTCATTACTCCTCCTGTCAGATTTTCCCACCATAGCACCATGTGTGAAATAAAATGAACTTCAAAAATCAAACAGCAAAAACATCCCATTCAAAACTGCACAAAGTGTTGTGAAAGTCAACCTAGAGAAAAATTAACAATGGACTCTGTAGGAATAAACGTGACAACAGTGTTCAAAGGTATCCCTGATCAAATCGACTGCCATATAAGCAATGGCATCCAATTGTATTGGACAGAGACTTAGATTGTTTTTGTTCTGAGGCCATAGCAGAGGAAGGAGAAAAATTTCCTACACGTTGCTTAGGTTTTCCCATCACTATTTTCCTCACCTATAGATATTTTTCAACTTCAGCCATGATAGATAACCTATATTCGAAAGCAAACATCCACCATTGCTTAAAAAGAGGTTCAAAAGTTGTGGCAGGCTATTTATCACATATGATCCAGTTATTAAATGCACATATTTGCTTCTTGTGTGTTGAGATAGCCATCGGGAAACTTTTGTTCTGAAACAGGTGGGGAGGCACAGAAAGGGGGAAAGAAAGATGTCTCCATAATTATCAAGAATAACTAAATTTAACATGGTAAATGTTTAGTGTATTAGTATTAAATTAGTACAGCTATGGGAATTTAGCTAGAGCATCAAAGCTAACTGATAAATAGGCCAGTTTTCTTTTCAAAATAGCATGTATACTGTAACTACTGTTCGTTTTCTTGTCACTCTAATGTCAAAAGGTTTTATGTGAACAAAGATATTGCTTTAAAATCTAATAAAAATATACTTGCACCTTATGGTCTTGTGGAGTCCCAGAACTATACATCAAGGTGTTTGGTGACACAAAAATAAACTAATGCATAAAGTTTAACAAACATGTAGAACAAATTTATTTACCCTTCACGCAACAATAGTACTAATTTTTTCTACATCGCATTACATATTTGCTTGTTTCAGATATAAAACTTTATATTCAACATTAAATGTGAATAATATTTGAATCAAGTGTTACAAATTTTTAATTCTTTCATTTAATTTCCATAAGAGTTTGTTATTCTGGAGTCTGGATTACAGTAGTTTGTTATAAAGCCATCTTTGCTGTTCTATTGCAGTATATTCATCAATTAGGACAAACTCTTGAACAGAAGTTTTTTTTTGAAAAGTTTATTCTTTGCCGGTCGGATTAATTATGCACAATTTCTTGGAAATCCATTAGAAACAATGAACATTAATGATCTGGATGTTGAAAGCAACTAATCAATGAACAGACTTTCAATGGTAGAAATTAGATAGGAATAGAACATCAGAGAATGCAAATTATT
Source organism: Ginglymostoma cirratum (assembly GCA_024137785.1). Lineage (NCBI taxonomy): Eukaryota > Metazoa > Chordata > Chondrichthyes > Orectolobiformes > Ginglymostomatidae > Ginglymostoma > Ginglymostoma cirratum. The sequence continues at coordinate 11,713,754 of JAHRHZ010000013.1, read as the reverse complement.
AGCATAAGAATTCAAATTGACTATGCAACTCAACAGACAAATAGCCATTATTATTAAAGCATAACAGATTGAAATGCAAGCAAGAGATAAGCAATTGAATTATACAATACTGAACGATACAAGGGGCAACAGAATCTGGTAGAATTGGACAACTCACTTTCATTGCTGAATGGAATGAAGCAAGAATCAAAACTAGGTTCTATAATTTAAAACGTTGAACAAGCTACAAATGGTAATCAAAATCCATGAAAATGTAAAAGCCCAAACATATTTGAAACCATGTTTAAGTTTTTGATTTTGTATTAAAAGTATGTCATTGATTTCGGAAATGAAAGTACTGTATTTTAATCCTAAACATAAACTGAATGGGTAAAAGTTAAGGTTATAGCGTTTATACGTGAGGCATAGTTGGCAATTTGGGTGGAAACTGCAATGATTTATTTTTAGAAGCTGTGGTTCAACTATCTGTTCCGTATTTCCATATTCACAAGTGTAAAATCTTCCATGAACTAGAACAATCAGGCAGTATATTAGAATTTGTTTTTATTTATCCCTTGCATTAACAGTGCTTGATGCATTGGAGTCCAGGTACTGTTTTGTTAAGACCACTGAAAATGGGTTTACAACAAAAAACATTTTTTAAAAAGTGCCTAATCATTACTTGGAAGTACTTTATTTTAAAATATAAAATGGTCTTCAAGTCTTTAAAGAACTGTTAATTGTTTCATCAACGTACACTCGAATAAATTTAAAGTACATTCAAGAACTTTTTAAGAAGGTATCCATTAGTGTCATTGAGTCTAAATAAAAGACAATTTAAAGTGCGGCCTCATAGGACTGCAGTCAAAATTAGAAAAAAAGTCAATGATTAATTTGAACTCGAGGCATATCTTTTAACACACTGCAATCCTAAACTAGTGACAAAGATCAGTGCTGTATGTTAACTACACTGGAAATTTCTAAATCTTTTGCACTGGTTTAGTCAGAGATGTTACCCATAGGTTTCAAAGTCCTTCAAGTAGTCTCAAGCAAAATTAATAAAAATATAGAAAAAATAAACTCACCACTATATATTTTTTTAAAAATCAGGAGGTATTAGTCAGAAAATCACAGAAGAAACAGTTCTGAAATTATATCACGATAACCACCTATAAATGTGCAAAGTGATCCATTGAGAAAGGTAAAAACCAAATTCACTTGATTTATTGAAAATACAATTCAATACTATGATAGAGGAATTAATGTCACAGAAGAAGAAAGGAAAAATTAAGTTTTTTTTCCCCCCTCACTGTGCTCATTTAAAAATGCATCTCAACCTCTCATTGCAATTTTCTACATGTACACAAGCAAACAATTTCAAACTTTCTACAGAATCAAAGAATCCAGATCACATTTTGAAATTTCCTGAAAAAATGCAAGTTTTAGAAATAATTTTTGTACCCTATCTGAACATCAGCCTTGGTTGTTACACAATACAATATTTTACAGATGTACTGGCAGTATTAAGTAAACCTAAAATCATTGCAAAATAATAGAAAGGGTTCAGCATTTTTAATCCTGCTTACGTGTTATTGCAGCAGAAAACTGGTTTTGAATAAATAGAAGTGATGGCAATTTATAGTCGAGTTTTGCCTAAGTGCGCCACAGCATTTAAATTACATTCTGAAGTCCACTAAGCTGTCGAGCAATGTATGGTGCAGTACTACCAGAGCCTGCTAATTGGTCTAGACAAGCCAGAACGACTTTCATAACCACCTAATGCCATATGGTCAGGGAGAACAGACCTCTTGACAAACTGAGTGCTAATGGCCTACAGCAGTGCTGAGAAAGTAAGAAAGAGCCTGTGTACAAAAACTTCAGATTTGGTTTTCCTGCTATTAAACATGTGCGCTTGTTGACTGTTTAAGCTTTTGCACCTATTTTGCTTCACAAAGCATTCCATCACGTCAGTCTCCAGAATAGTAAGAATTCCTGCAACTTACCAGACCATTGATTCATTTCATATGTCAAATTATCAATGATTCACTGTAAATCAGAACAGTTCACAAATCACACACATTTTTGCCAAATTTAATAAAGTAATAAGGTACAGTAGTACACACATCTGTAAACATTTATATTTGAAGAGTCTATAGTGGACAAATCAATTGAAGGAGAGCATGCCATGAACCATCTAGAGAAATTTCAACTTTTTTTACAGTATACATTTTTTTAAAAAAAAAGGAAATTAAATCCAGATTGACAACACCATCATGGCCAAAGGTAAACGAATAACAAATTGAAGCTATAAAAATTTCAGAAAGACCAATATAGATTTATAGCAACAAGGCCACAAATAATAAATTTTTTCAGAATAATTAGACCAAAGCTTAATGCTCCCAAATGCTTATTTTGCATTGTCGAAGAGAATGAAAGGCATGAAAAATATTTATTAAAATCCAGTTATATTATTGGTTAGAATGTTAAGATTGCACATTACTTCACGATCATCAAAATAGTAAATTCTGAATGTTGGTGGATTTATTCTTGTATAAAAAGTGATTTTTAACACTCACTGAAATAAATATTCTCCCTTCTATGAAGATGTTAGCTCTCTAAAAGGTCAAAATTCCACAAACATTAGTCAACCTCAAACCTAGTGGCCATTTTTATGAGACAGCTTAGAACTAGTCATTGGTTGACTGGTTGATGAACAGAGCCTGATTCTGTTCTTACCCACTGCACTCCCAGTAACAATTGCTATCTGACAGTCAGAAGCAAGGAGCTAAGCAACCCCAGGGGCGCTTCAGCTAATTGCAGTACCCCATCTCAGCTGAAATCAGGAACTGTTCTTGCTAACTTCCTGTTTTGAAGGGGATGAAATTACGATCTGCTAATGGGGTACTAAAGTAATTTGAGGACTGAAAATGATTGCTGCAGTGAGCAAGAGTAAATTTTCTTAACAGTCAAACTGACGGTTAATACAACCAAAATTTCCTCTGTACAAATAAAACAAGGTTTCCAATAACTAAATCAAACAAATGATTCTCTACATTGTTGAGGACAATACAAGTTTAATCTCCATGATGTAACTCAGCTTTGAGTGTAGTAAACAGAGCAACCAGTAGTACATTATTATAGTTCACAAATGTAAAACTGCGTACGATGAACATGGGGTTTAGACTTCAAACAAAAACTGTTTTAAATTGATTACAGTGAATTTCCCATCAGTTAAGTTTACAGACTGAAGTCCAAAGTTTCTATGGTAAGCACATTACTAAATCAAATAAGCTTGTGATTAATTAGCATTAAATTGGCTTAGGAGTGATTAACAAGTGATTGGATGACATTTCCATAGGCAACAGATTTTTTTCCTCCAAGAAACAGCAGCCCTTGAAAAATATGACATCCACAACACTGGAATTGCTGTATTCAACATGAATATTACTCCTTCCCACCCTACAAACATGCACTTCAGTCAGAAAATCCACACTTTAGACTAATTAGGAATACAGTTTAGCAAATAATGTATTTCACAATAACAATTACTATTAAAATGTAATTTTGATCATTTATTCCAATGCATACTGCAAGTGTGCATGTCCTACCAAAAAGCAGGCTATTTTTTTTCCACCCTTCACCCCACAAGTTGCAATTGAAAATAGAACATCTCAGTCAAAAAGTTAACTGAACATTTTCTCTGTAGCCACGAATAAACATGATTTTCCTGTTCATGAAGAAAAACAGTGCAGCACACTGGGCTTTCACAGATTTCTTTTGTGAACCAGGTCCATTTGGAGGTACAGATTTGGATAATCAGCCGTCTGGACTGTAGATTTCGAACACATGCTCAGCAGAATGAGGCACAAAACAGATTCTCGCAATGTTCATCTTTTACGACTTTGCGTTGTTGTCATTGCTGCCATTTCCAAGCCCCGAGGATGAAGTGCTGATGAAAATAAAATAATAAAGAGGAAATTGGTTTCTACAACACAGTTAAAGCCTGAGTAACAGAGGAGAACCTTAATTATCTCCAGTCACAGAGAGACAGGAAATTTGGTCTTTTAATTAGGTGTTTGGAGTAGGGTCTGATTTTTTTTGCTAGATAATTTAAAAGGAAATAACCCAAGTCCAACAAAATGAAATTCACATAATCAGAATGCAGATAATTGAATTTCCACAGCATTCATTAATTCAGTGTGTAGGTGTGAGCAGCTTTCTATGATGAGCTGTCACAGCTCTATAAAAATTTGGTCAATTAACAATGCTTTCAAAAAAAATGATGTCCACATTGGATTAAAAACACAAAGTAAGGTATCATATGAAATACCTTTCACAGTTTAAGTCTAAGCCGATCTTTATTCTTTTGCTTCCTCTACAGGGAACCTTCGGTTAGAAGTGGCGTGCCTGTGAACTGCATCATCAACCGTGTAGTCAGTCTGACCCGACACACAGGCCTCAATCTCTGTGGTGTTTAATTGCGTCTGCAAGAAGAGGTGCAATCTGCTGTCTGAAAGGAGTACGTTGATCTGCAATACCCTGCAACACAAAAAGAAAACCTTGAAAGGTTTCTGTAAATAAACAGATGAGACAGCCTGTAAACCAATAAACTAGCATTTAGTTCAGTTAGAAATGAAGGAAGATTCCTAGTTTTGTGCTGTTCTGTAAAGCTTTTTTTTAAAGCAGCACATTAAAAACATCAGAACTGCATCAGTAGGTTAATTTGTTAAGGAACTAAGCAACTGAGCCAGGGAGCAGATTCAGTATTCTGCTTAGACCATGTTAGGTGATTTCAAGCATGGTAACAATATAATTTGTGTCATTGTTGGCTTGCAGGAATGCGGATGGGGTGGGAGCATGGATTAGTGTTGAAAAAGTCATGCTTCCAATTCCTGAATGTAGCAGCCCAAATTAGGAGTTCACCTACAGAATCACTAATGCACTTTTAAGAATCTAAGTGAGCAACAATCAAGGTTTGGCTGTGATGTTCTCCTCTGTCTGGGTGACCTCTGCAAAAATTCTACCAATACTCACTCTGGACTCACACCAGAGGGTTGAATAACAGAGAAAGACAGAGACACACCAGTGCGAGTCAAAAACCAATAAACCTTTGATTCGTTGGTTTTGTTGTAGAACTTGTATGTTACTGAACCCCAAAAGGTAGGAGACCTTTTGCTCTAAAGTTTCAAAACAAAAGAAACAAGATCAAAGCAGTTAATTTATTACACAGCAGCAGAAATCTGCAGCCAGGCATAATACAGCACAAAAGGAGATTTTAAAAAAAAATGTTGAAGGAGATGTAACTTATTTTGCCTTCAAAACAGTGTAATTTCGAAAACAGAAGTAGTGATCTGGTCGTTGAAGCTAAGCTTTTTTTAAAATTAATACAAGTTAATACTTCTACTCAAGCTGAGAAATATCACTACTGGTATGACAGATGCAAACCTAAGTCAGACACAAGCAAAGAGTAAACATTTCTCCCCAAGAAAAGTGAGACACATTCCCAACTGTAAATGTGAATAATTCTAAAGGACAAGTGATTTTCACATAACTCATCTATAACTGTGGTCACTGAGACATTGTAAAAGAAACATCTTTTCTGTAAAAAGATACATGGATCCTTTGCTCACAGGTCCAAACCATGATATAGTTGTGCAAGTTTATTCCTTATTGCACAATAATAGTTCTGGCATAGTCACAAACAAGGATTGAAATCATATCAGTGATTAGAAACAAGTTTATTGTCCCTTTAAAATTGAATGAACAAACATTCACCTTTTCAAATCACAATATTGTTTTAAAGTGATTAGCATGGGTGTTAAATGCTTACTTCAGCTGTAGGTAAATGTTGACATCTACAGGAGTCAAGAGCTCTCAGCATCAAGGAAGGTTTTTGATTCACATTTTTTTAAAATCCAGTCATGGGACATGAATATCAAGTATTAAGTCAATATTTGTTGCCCATCCCTCATTGCCCTTAAGGGCATGGTGAGCTGCTTTCTTCAGGATTAGCAACATTGTTCCATGTCAAGATGATGTGTGGCTTGGAGGCATATTTTTTGGTGGTGGTATTCATTACATCTACTGCCCTTGTTCTTCATGGGTTTGTAAGATCTCTTGAAGGATCCTTGATGAGTTACTGCAGTGCATGTTATAGATGGTACATGCTGTTGCCACTGTGCATCAGTGGTGAATAGGGTGCCAGTCAAATGGGTTTGAGGAGGAATATTTTCTCTCAGAGATTTGTGAATATGTGAAATTCTTTACCACAGACGGCTGTAGAGACTGGGTCATTAAGTATGAGATACAGATTTTTTAACCAGTAAGGAAATACAGAGTTATGGGGAAAATACATAAAAACAGAAGTGAGGATTATCAGATCAGTCACGATCACACAGCAGAGGAGACTCAATGAGCTGAATGGCCTACTTCTGCTCCTGTGTTTTATGGTCTAACACAGATTGAGAAGCAATCACCCCAAGATTGGATAGATTTCAAATGAAATTACTAGCATCTGATTTTAGGGAGGATAATTTACATGCATAGAATGCTCTAAAATGTAATAAACATACTATATAAGTTGTATGTTTACTTAAAAAAAAGCTTCCCAACGCACTTGACAAGACCAAAATTAGACACTGGGCCATACAAGGTGATATTAGAGCAGATGATGAAAAACATGATGAAAGAGGCAGGTTCTTAAGGAATGTTTTCAAGGAATAACAGAAATAGAGATGCAGAGAATTTTTTGGTGGGGTAGGGGTGGTTTCCAGAGCTAGAGTCTAGGAAACTAAATGATCCAATTCTGAGGTTAATTAGAAATCAGGGATTATCAAGATGCCAGAGATGATATAGATCATAGAAAATCATTGACTCCCTACAGTGTGGAAACAGGCCCTTCGGCCCATCTCCTACAGTGGTGGGGATAGGGTGATCAAATAGGAAAAGCAAGTTCTTGGATAGATTTGAAAACATTTTATAAACTACACAATTAATGAATACAAAATAAAAAGAGCTGTAGAAAAGAACTTAACAGTTTTCAAAAATATGCACGAGAAAATACATGCCTGACAAAAGTAAATTTCACAGGCAAGAGTGAGCTGTACGAATCTGTAACACAGACTACAAGCTGAATGGCCTTTTTCTGTTCTACATGTTGCAATGATTCTACAAATATAAAATTCTTTCAAAAGTTTTAAAACTTAACCCCAAAATGCACAAAAATATTTATTTCTTAAATGTTGCCATATGGCAAATATGGTTTGTGTCATTTAGTCATGCTGATGTATACAGCCTTTTGTTTGCCAGCTAAACAACTGTTGGGAAGATGACAATATACTATGAATGTTTATCCCAAAGCTGTATAGCATGCAGCTTACTGACATTGTTTATTATTCCTGACATATTGTGTTTTATGCCCGGTTCTGAACAGAATCTCTGCGGCGCAAACAAAAAATGAAATCTAGAAAAAAACAATTCCTATTTCCTTCAGTGTTTTACTCTGTCCTTTAAAATTTGTGGCAAGATTTTTAACAACTATTGATAAATTGGAATCTTTAGGGTTAAACTACCTCATGCAGCAAATATTCTACCTCAAGTAACTATGGGACCCATTTCCTTAAACATGTTCCAGTACTTAGGAATTTCTTTAGCAGAATCTTTTGCTGATGCTTGAGCGTTCCTGTACCCAGGTTAGTAACATGATATGGTTAATGGAATGTTAGGTCTTATAACTAGAGGGCTAGAGTATAAAGGGAGAAAGTATAGCTATAGCTATACAAAGTCCTAGTTTGCTCACATCTGGAATACAGTGTGCACCACTGGTCCTGCACTTCACGAAAAAGCCTTAATTGTATGGAATGTTATGAGAATTCCAAGGCTTAGATCTTAAGGAATTGGATAAACTAGGTTTATATTCCCTGGTATATAGTTAGTCAAGGAGTAAATTAGGGGAGTTTTTTTTAAAGAAAGGATTTTGAAACGAGCTGATAGGATATATAGAGAATTCTTTTCCACTGGCAGAGAAGTCTTGGATAAAGCAACACCACCTTAAAAAAGAACCAGGTCATCCAGGAGAGAATTTAACAGTGTTCCAAATGTGAAGAGTGTTCACTCTAGATGCTATCCTAGTTCATTTTAAATCAGAGAATGATTTACTATTAAATGAATACTGAAGTAATATTAAGAAACCATCCACGCTGCCAGAAGTTACACATTTTAGGAGTTGGCTAAATTAGGAAGACTGTAAATAGATATTTCCCAGCTATTAAATGGCGCCACTTAGAGGCCAAATGGTGACAAGTCACTGCTGCAGGAACAGAGTTCAGACAATAATCCTTAAGATTCATTGCAAAAAATGTTGGAACAGCTATTGCCTTTCCCAAAATATTAATGCTGAATTTGAGCCTTAATACTAGCCATGATCCAAATAATGTTAACTTCATATATGTTGTTTTTTGAGCATTCACCTAAAAAAGGATTTCAAATCACTACTGCCCCCCCAGTACAAACTTCTAGAATGCTTTAGCAAATGTTTTCCGTTAACTGGGGAATGCGCACACTTTCTCACAATGAGGTTTATCGCTCACTATGTGCCAAAAGATTTTTTTCTCTCCTGTGTATAGCTTCAGATGTAATATACATGAAAAATTGATTGAAAATGTATTTTGTTTTGTATAACACCTTTGAAGTCCCTGCTAATGGTGAGTGGAATGATATACTTAAAACATGGTCACAGCAACGTTCCTGTTCAAACATATGCTAATATGCACTTCCACTCACTCAATCTAAAAATCAAACCATTTCAGTACAGAGAAATTGAGTGAAATCTGTTGTTACATTACCAAAGACAGACAGAGCTACCCATTATCAAGAGGAGCAAGTTTACAAAGTGAAAGCCACAGTTCTTACCCCTAATATATTTATTTAGGTAAACAGCCTATTAGAGATTTTTGTTTTCTGACCAATGAACATAATAATGAAGTGCAAAAACATAACATCAGAATGTAATAAAATAAAGAATTGCAGACGATGGAAATTGGAAACAAAAACAAATTTCTGGAGAAACTCAGCAGGTCTGGCAGGTTCTGTGGGAAGAAAACAGAGTTAACATTTTGAGTTAAGTGACTCGAAACATTACCTCTGCTTTCTTCTCACAGATGCTACCAGACCTGTAGAGTTCCTTCAGCAATTTCTATTTTACATCCGTATTCAATGTAGCTACTAAATAAAACTATTGTTTAAAAGACTGATTAGTTCCATCTGTAATTTGGTTGTAGATGAGAATAAATTTCCTCATGCAGGTCCCACTTTGTGATTGCCATTTTGGAGTCAATTTCTGTCCCAAGTACTTCCACTCCCATGAATCTAGTAGCAAGGATAAATATTTGAAACAGAATTGCATGTTCTTGGATAAACCAGTAAATTCACTAGAGAGAAAAAGAAAAACCTAAAAGAACTGCAGATGCTGGAAATCAGGAACAAAAACAGAAGATGTGGGGAGAGCTCAGCAGGTCTAGCAGTATCTGCGAAGAAAAAATCCAGAGTTAACATTTCCGGTCTGGTGACCCTTCCTCAGAACAGTTCTGACAAAGGGTCACTGGACATGAAATGTTAACTTTGATTTTTTTCGTTACAGATGCTGCCAAATTCACTAGAGGTTTAGTGCTATATTATGGTATTTTAACACAGCAGAGGTGTGGGTGGGGTAACAGTGAAATGCAATAGAGAGGTTAAAAATTCATTCTGTGCACGGGATGAAATCTATAACCTTCCAGATTGTCCATGGTTGTATTGAGCTAAAAGCTGTGGGTGAAGTACTAGCTTCATTTAGGAACTCATGGTATATTTTGAGGTGTTATTTAAGAGCAAACAAGAAATGCATCTTGCGCTAGTATGAAATTATAAATCAATCTATAAAAGCTGACTAGCACTACAAAAAAAAACTAAAAATAAACTTTTGGTGCTGTCATGGGTCTAAATTTTAATTAAAAATGTGTTGTTTGAGATACTCCATCTTTAATGTGAACCAAAAATAGTTAAGACAGACCATGCAGCATGTCCGTCAAACACTTGGCTGTCAAGGGTTGGGTGGGGTGGGATGAGTTAAAGAAGAATTTATTACTGTGTATGATGTGTTACTTAAAATCTGGAGGAAGATTATTAGAGGTCGACTGAGGGCAAGGAGGAGAAGCAAGTGTACCTTTTCACTTTATATTTTAAAAAAAAGTGATTGGCCAAAATTTTTTTAAAAAAGAAAAACTGTTCATGCCTTGGAAACAAATTGAAAACATCCTCACTACTTGCACACCTCAGTTTTATTAACCGACAGAACTGTAGAACAGTGTCACTGATTACAGCGAGTACAATGACTCGATTGCAACATGTAAATTGGTTTAGTAACTAGCCCAAACTGCCAGCTGGATGTTTGGCAATAATTTCATTTGATTTGCATCTCAACATACGATACTCCTCTCCCACTATCTACTTACCTTGAAAAATCTATAGTTAAGAAAACTCAGCTGAAATGAATACAGAAGACCTAAAAAGCACAGTTCCAATCAATGAAGAATAAACGAGAGACTAAATTGAATCATCCAGTAAAAAAAGGTTACTCTTGTAACTTCCAGTAATGAGATCTGATATTATACCGTTATTCAAACTAAAGAGGCTGCAATTTGTTTTGAAATACCAGCCAGGAGATTTTCTAGCTATAATCTATTCAGTGCACCATCTGGAGATGGAGAGATCCATATCTTACTGGTGCTGCAGTACTTTCAGTCAAGTCAAAGCCAGACAGTGACTGTGTGCAGTGAGGCATAACACACTCTACACTGCCTGACAAACATGGCACCAGCAAGAATCACTTGCCAAACAATAGGGTATGGGTATATTTTTTAAAAAAGCAGCTTTTGAACAATTGCACAAAGCTTGACAATGTTCACAAATGATAGTTTATCACTGACACTATGTTTGGAATAAATCCAGACTGGTGGGTAAATCTAGCAAGCATTAAATTCCAAGCCAGCTCAGCCAGCCTCAAACCTAGGGCAGTGATTGCCGCACAGTAATAGTAGTACTGATTTAATTACCCTGGACTGCATTGTCCGAATTCAAAATTAAAATTATATTAAAGAGAAAATATAGAAGTGTCAACACTACTTGGGTGGAGTCCAAATCCTGACTCTAGCTCAGAAGCAATTCACAATGAATCCTGTATTCTGCTGTGACTCCATACTGGAGGTAGAATTGCTCACACATTATAAAGACAATAATTTCTATCAAGAGCCAAATGTTTAAGATCAGACAATTCATACAAGGCTAAATCTGCATAAATTAAAGAATCAAGATCAGTAACTATTAACAGCGTCAAACAAACTGGTTAGCAATGACAATTTGCCAAAAACATATTGTGGGTTAGATTTTGGGGACATAAATTGTGCTTTGCAAATTGAAATTTTCTTTAACTTTATCTTCAAATTTTCTACCCTTTTTTAAACCAAAACATTAACTAACTTGAAAGAAATCACTTTATTAAAATAACAGAGTGGGAACTTCACACTACTACAATCACGTGTTACTACCGCTACATGTTAGAACCAAGGATTCCATTACTTTCATCGTGCTGCTTTTTCAAGAGCTGTGCATTTGTAGTTTATTAGATTAAGACCTTACCCACACCCTCCAGGTCAACCTGTTCTGATAAATTATTACACACATCTAAAGCAAGTGGGAGTTGAATCCCAGCCTCCTGGTTCAGGAGTAAGAACACTACCCCTGCACCACAAGACCATTCAGAAGCACAAAGCACCACCTGGTTGCCACCATAAAACAGCACCACCGACAACAATTCAAGAGTAAAATAGCACTACACTGGTGAATGACAGCATCACCCCCTCAAGTTCTCCTTCACGGTACACACAATTCCATGTTCTAACAGAATTGCCACAATGCAGAAGGACGCCATTTGGCCCACTTCTGTTACAAGTGCCAATCTCCTGTCTTTTCCTCATATCCCCGCACATTGTTTCTATCTAAACAATCACCCAATGGCTTCTTGAATGCTTCATTTGAACCTGCCTCTACCACACTTCCAAGCAGAGCATTCTTCAGCTACTCTTTGTGGGAAGTCATATTTTCTCACCTCACACCTACATCTTTTGCAAATCACTTTAAAACTGTGCCTTCTGTTTCTCAATCCATTTAAGGAGGAATATTTTCTCCCTATCCACTCTGTCCAGACCCTTCATTTTTATGAAAGTTTTGACAAAGCCCCCTCTGAACCTTCTCTCCAAGCAAAAACAAAGTCCCAACTTCTCTGATTTTTCATGATCAAAGTGTCTCAGCCTGGAACCCCATTCAATAAACTGCTTTTGCACTCTCGCCAAAGCACTCCCATTATTTCTGTAGCATGGTGTCCAGAATAGTACACATTACTGCAGTTGAGTGTAACCAGTGTCTTAGACAAGTTCATTGTGACTTCTCTGCTCTTGTATTCTATTTATTTATGAAGTCTGGAGTGCTGTATGTTTTATTAATAGCTCTCTCTACCTATCCTGTCACTACTAATGATTTACGTGCATATATACCCAGGTCTGTCTGTTTTTGCACACCATTCAGAATTTTGTTTTAGTTTATGCTTTCACTCTTATGTTCTTTGTATCACATTCCGTCATTGAGGCTGGGTCAATATCTTGGAACTTTCTCCCCAACAATACTGTGGTGTACCACTTCCGTGTGGTCTAAACCAGTTTAAGGCAGCAGCCCCTCACTACCTTCTGAAGGGCAATTAGGAATGAGCAAAATGTGCTGCTCACATCCTGTGAACACAAAGAAAATAACTTTTGCCAAAGGTGATGGGTTTGAAAAATTTCTGATTGTAGTTCCAACCAAAATGGTCAGCAAAAGAAACAGCTTCCAACAACATTATCTGGTACTTTGAATCTGGTGTCCCGTGAACTAGACATTCAAACTATGCAGGCTAATGCTTGCTTTTAATCTTGTTGCAAGATATGTACCATACTATATTGGCAAGGACCTACTAGCACAAAGAAAAAAACATGAATGTGACTTTGTGTTCACAAAACAAGAACTACTCACGCAGTGTAACGTTAAAGTTATAAAAAAACTTGGAAGTTACCGCATGCATGAATCAAATGTTGAAGATTTTACAGTGACTTAATCTACTCTACTGTAGAAAGTGGGGGAGACAGGGACAATTAATTCCCTGAACAAGAAATTACAAGTTTAAATAATTCTTAGCAATAAGACAGAGCCTCATCTACAAATTTGCTGCAGTACAAACCCATAACCACAAGATGGCAGTGGCCATTAAATAAAAGGCATAGGTTTTGATACAGTGGCCAAAGTGTGACTGTCTCCTAGCATTCAGAGGTGTAAGTTTTAAAATACAGCTCCCTATAAGCCCTGAACATACTAAAAGCAAATACAAGAGATTAATTATTGACTAACTTAATATGCATCAGGCTTACATTTTTAGGGTTATTCCTTTAAAATACTGGTTTTAATTTCAGACTTCTTTGCTCCTAACTGGAGAATCCTGGAATAAATCGACAGAGGACGCCACTGACTTCAGTGCAAGGTCCTCACTAAAGCCTAGTGACTCCATAACCTTATTTCACCTTTTCCGATGTTAATGTCAATCCAGTGACAGCTAGAAGGGATCTCCAGGGTCCGGCAACAATGATGTCATCAAGCCAGATAAACAGTCAATTTAATAGAAGAATTTTCATTTATTCCATATCTACTTTGTCAAAACTACTCATGATTTGAATACCTCTATAAACCCCCTCTTCTTCAAAGGAGAGGGTCCTAACTTCTCTAATCTATCTTCATAACTGAAGTTTCTCATTCCAGTGCCTCTTTTCTGTAACCTCTCCAATGCCTTTTCCATTTTTCCTGAAGTGCAATATCCAGGTTTCAGCTGAGACCAAGCTGTGTCTGATTTAAGTTTCACATAACCTTCTGCTCTTGTACTCTACTTCCCCATTAGTAAAGCCTAGGATTCTGTAGGCTGTATTAGTTGCACACTAAACCTGCCCTGCCACTTTTAATGATTTACTACATACACACCCATGTCCCGTGTCTGTACCATCTCCCATTTAGAATTGTACCTTTCAGTTTTTATCGTCTCTCCATGTTCTTTCTGCCAAAATCTTCAAAAAATTAACATTTCTCCACATTGAACTCCATCTGCCACCTGTCCACCATTGCCTATCGTCATTTGTCATCCAGTGAGCTCTTACATAGTTTGTCCAAGCTTTCCAGCCACATATTCATCAGCTTTATCCTCCTGCACCATTGCTCATTTGCACACGGCAGTAAATGTAATCTGGAGATTCGTATTTGAGTTCCCTTAGTTTTGACTGAATGACCACATCCCTCTGTCTGTCCATGGTCATTCATACCAATGTGGACAAAGACTGCTGGGAGTACATCACGGCTGTAATCAGCACAATTTCTCAATCAAGGCACATGCTGTTCTGACTTGGAAAAATATCCCTGGGTCAGAATCCCTTACTTATCCCTGGAACCCCTTACTCAATAGCTTGGTACATCTCATGCTCTGCAGCAGTTCGAGAAAGCAGCTCACCAATTTCTCAAGGGCAAAATGAGATGGGCAATAAATGCTGACTTTTCCAGCAACATTCATTTCCGCAAAAGAATTGTAATAATACTGAAACTTTATCTGACATGCTGACAAGGCTAAGTGTTTCAGTTCTGTCCAAAATGGAAATACAATTTAAACTGGTTACTTCAAAAAGTTTCAACTCACGTCATGTATGAGAAACAATTAAACTCATTGCAGTGCCAAACCATGAACCAACATTAAACTGTGTAGCTAGTACTTACTTCTCTAAAAATTCTTGGAGGCCTTGACAGCGTTGCTCAACATGTTGAACATTACTGGCACTGAAAAAGGGGTTCTTAGGGGGCAACTCTGGTAGACTTCTGCAAAGAGAGTAATAACAATAAACTCTGAATGCTCAGATCAGCTGGCCATCCATATTTTGTTGCAAAATGTTAATCGTCTACAATTACAGGAAACGTCTGGGTGCATGATGTCAGTGAATCTCAAAAATGAGTTAGCAAAATTCCTGTAAAAGCCACAGAACGTAACAGGAAGGGCTTTGTTCCAAGACCATGCATGTTGTGTAACCATGGCAAAGCTGTCCGAACTGATGACAAGAATATCTGACACTGTTTGGTCATCAACTAACTGAAACATTACAATAAATATTAATACTGCAATGCCAAAGTCTCATGCATTAACAACGCTAACCCCAGTAATTATGACTGATGGCTCAGAGGATATGTGCGAGTTGCGTTGCACCGAGTTAAACTCAAAAGGTCCCTATCTCTGTCAATCTCTGCCAATACAACATTGGGAATAGGTCTTGCTGCCTCAAGCATGCAGAGTAAAATGGGAAAAGTAGATACAAAAAATAAAAATCGAAGACCCATTCAAGCATCCACATCTACTGTGTATGTATACTTGATGGTGGCAGACTTGCATTTGCAGTTTTGAGTCATCGAATCCCTATAGTGCAGAGAGGCCAAATAGCCCACTGAGTCTACACTGCCACTCTGAAGAGTATCCTACCCAGATCCCCCACCCTATCCCTATAGTCTCTCATTTACCATGGCTAATACACCTAACCTACACAGCCCTGAACACTATAGGGCAATTTAGCATTGTCAATCCACCTAACCTGGATATCTTTGGACTGTGGGAGGAAACCCATAGAGACATGTGGAGAGTATGTGCAAACTCTACACAGTCACCCAAGAATCAAACCCAGGTCCACGACGCTGCGACGCAGTAGTGCTAACCACTGGGTCACCAAGTTACCCTTTTTCAAAGCAGCAAACAAAGATGGCGACTTTAAATCCTGGTACTACAAATATTGAGCAATTTTGAATCATCCTCATGCATCATACGGACTTACGTTAGATAATGGCGACTGTATAGGGTTCATTTCAAAGTGCTGATGCACTGGGACACAAGTCAAGAAAATCTTTCATAGTATACCCCACAGTGTGTGCCATTCTTAACTACTTTTTTCTATTACTAAAAAAGGTAAATACTGTAGATGCTGGAAATCTGAAACAAAAGAAAACAGAAAATGCTGAAATTACTCAGGTCAGGAGCCTGCCTGTAATTTATATCCACAACTGGATGAACCTTGCAGGCAATGGATGGCATCTGATAAGTCAAAGGACACATATGGAGTTTCAGAAAGGTTTTTAAAAATTATTCATTTTTTTCTGTTACGTATAGCAACAGAGAATCCCAGGCTTTTAAAAGCGAGTTTGTTTCTCCTTCTCTAGGTTGAAACAAAATATTTCTATTCTGTCAGTGCAAAATTTAATTTTATTATAGTGTAAGTTATCCAAGCTAACACTACTAAACAGTGCAAATTTAACACTGGGTAATTGACTAAGACAGAAATGCAACCAAAAGTCCTTAAGATTTTCCATCACTAAACAAAGGTAGTCTTAACTGGCTTGATAATCTTAACTTTTAGAAGGTGCAGAAAAAAAACGCCATAAATAACTAGTCACTAATCAATCCAATAGCAAATGCAGGAGAAACCATTTTATACAAATATTCAGGAATGTGGATTCCTACAAAGGAGTAGTTGAAATAGAGGGAAACGGGATAAAGACAAGGGAGAAAGAAATAAGCATTCGTTGAAACAAAATGGGATGAGGATCATTTGCAGCATAAACATTACATGAACTAAATGGCCCGTTTCTGTACTACATATTCTGTGCAAAAAATCTCCAGTGTTTTATCCTGCCCATTTCTACTAACAGTCAAAATGCCAAAGGTTCAACAATAATTAAACATTTTTCGAGAGAGAGAGAAACCACACAAAGGTACATTGGAACATTCGTCTAAAGGCAGCATTAAAATTTTGACAAGTCGTCTTCTTTCTGCCCGGAGGTTGAATACTGTGCAAAACAGGCTGATTTTTAAAATCGAAACAAAAATGAAACCTTACATCAATACAGCATTGTCTTGAAGTCGCTGCCTAAGCCAAGCAAATTCTCTGTAGCGTCTTCGGACGCAGGAGGTCTTCTTTGTAAAACACATACTATTAGTCTGTTAGAAACAAAATTTGAAGCAAGTTACAGCAAGCAGTGAAATGACAGTTTTCCACACGCATTAAGAGTTAAATTTAAAACATGTAAAAGGCAGGAAAATTGTGGAAGACAACATTCTGGTCTCCAGATAATCAGAGACTGGACATGTTCTGACAGGCACACACTGGGACCTGTTAGGAGGTTCTGACACGCTGACTAGGCAATAATTATTCAGGAAGTTGTAACTTCCAATGAACCATTACCCTACAACTGAATCCTTCCAAAAAAAATTTGTAAACCCTAACTTTGAATTAGAGGCGGACTCTTTGAAAGGTTCCAATTTATTTAGCTAAAGTGTCACCTAGGAAAAGTCACAGGGATCAAAATCTACTCTAATCCCAGATGGCTATGAAACTGACAGCCCAAACAATCACAGTAACAATAGGCCTGTAGCCCAGACACTCACCCAGTGACTGCGATCATCACTGCTCAGACATTTCATTCATTAGTTGAAATATGATCAGAATTGGTATCTTGAACATTGAAATAAAATCATTTTTAAACCACTATGTTTACTCGTGCCTAATAATATTTATGTATACTATATTACTCCAGAAATAATATATGTCTGACACAAAGAGAAAAATCTATTTAGTTTACCCTAAAGATGAAAAGAGTGTTTTTTGAATGTTGTGCAAGGGTGTTCAGACCCTGAGGAGCACCCTTGTGATGATGACAAGGAGCTGCATCACAGATCATAAACAGATAATGTGGGCAGAGCTAGAAAATCTCCCAAGTCTGGAATTCTGCACCAGGTACAATGACAACATGGACATGAACACACAAAGAAAATTGATTAGTCTTTACCTAATAGAAGTATAGGCAAGAGCCCGATAGGTCAATGATTAATACTAAGCACTACTGTACGTGGTAATATACATTGGTGTTATTTTGAAATCTAAACCTGAAGACAGTTCTTTTCTTTGATTTCTCCTTGACCAGTCTGTAAAGAAGCCAAAATGCTTCAAATCTCAGATAAAAGAGTGACACGAACTTCATATTATGCTGCTCAGCACCAGGGATCTGGGTTCGAATCCAGCCTCAGGTAACTGTGTGGAGTTTGCACATGGGCTCTGTGTCTGCGGGGGTTTCCCCCGGTGCTCCAGTTTCCTCCCACAGTCCAAAGATGTGCAGGTTAGGTGGATTGGCCATGCTAAATTGCCCGTAATGTTCAGGGAGTGAGGGCTAGGTGGATTAGCCATGGGAAATGCAGGGTTAGGGTAGGGAGTGGGTCTGGGTGGACTCAATGGGCTGAATGGCCTGCTTCTACACTATAGGGATTGTAAGTATCACATTAAACAAGGGAAAATCCCAACAAATAACTTTTTTTTTAAATTTAATTGCTAATGCATAAACTGCATTATAAAATACATTTTGACTGACTGCCCTTCCTCATGCAAAAGATAAATATTTCTGAATTCAGAATAAATATTACTAAGCATATGATGACAAGAGGAAGATTAGTGACCCATCTTGAGACTATTTTGGAAATGGGCTCATACAGAAAGCTAAGGAACTGTTTAAAACAGAGCACAAGTGGAAAAAATGAAGTATGTTGTGGCAGCATTCAAAAAGGGAAAATTAGTTGCTTGGAGAGCAATATTACATCTCATTAGCACACAGTTTCAAATAGGATCTGAGAGAGACTAACTGTATGTACAGAGATCTTCTGAAACATTAGCTACTCAGGAAGGTACAAAAGAAGGGGCAGGCCCATTCACTTTTCCAAGATCCAAAAAGAGATTTAAAAACAAGTTTCCAAAACCCTCAAGCAGGCCAGTGGATAATGAGACATTTTTAATATTTAAAAAAAACCAACTTAAACTCCCACTTGTGGTGGTCTCAAATCTCCTTTTACTGTGTTTGGAGGTCTGAATAGCAACTTTAAATTGCCACACATCAACTTTTAGTCAATGCACTCTTACACGAAAGAGTTAATTGCGGCAATCATAATATCTAAGTTAACAAGTAAACCTAACAAGTTAAGTTTTTGAATTGATATTTAACTTTATCTTTTTGGCAAAATCTTCCTAAAATTTTGTTATCTCCAGAAGTGTACACTGCCAGAAGTAATATACTTACATGAACACAAATTTCATAATCTACATAAGAGTGCCATGAATCTTCTTTCTTGACTCTGGGGTCTCTCACCCACACACTGATGAATTCCTGGTTTGGCATAAAGGAAATTAGAAAAGGTCACTTCACACCAAACGAAAAAAATAAAATGAAAACTATCGTGAAATACAACGCTTTTATACAAAGTACACAGAACACGTGACAACATCCCAGAAGTTAGATGTCTTGAGTCATAATTGAAAAGCCTTTCAACATCATAGTCAGCAGATTCACAACACATTTGTTATTTTTAGTTCTAGCTTCCAGGCAACTGAATAATTAACGCACAGTTCAGTGTCCTGCTCCACTTCACAAAAGAAACAAACGGTTATGATTCTGGAATGAGTTAAATCCTGGTTTAATTCATTTACTGATTGTTACTTTGTGGGCTGGCTTCTTCATCCCACAATGCTCTCAGGGTTTCTAGGGGTGGACAACAAATACTGTTTTGCTGGTGTCACCTAAAAATCAAAGCAAATTCTGCTACAATCTCAAAAAGGTCATAGTTTGGCTGATAAGTTAATTCAAATGAAAAGTTTGAAACAATGCTAAGTAGGTGCATGAATAGGAAAGGTTTAGAGGGATATGGTCCAAACGCAGGCAGTGAGATTAGCTTAGTTTGAGAAACTTGGTCAGAGTGGACGAGCCAGACCAAAGGATCTGTTTCCATGCTGTATGACTTTATGTGGGAAAAATATTTGCCGAGAACACAATGTTCAGAACAAGGTTTTCAAACACCAGACAACTGGTCTCATCAGTTATTCCTTCCTCTTCTTCACCTTCACAATGGAGTATAGTTCGACCAGCAATAACCATCTGGCACCTCATCTAAGTGACTGAACTTGTATAACCAACAAGTTTATTCTTCGATACAATCCTTTGCAGTGGATTTCAATATTGCTGTCAAAACAATGCCAGCATTTCCAGTAGGGGTTTACTGGAAAGCCAATTATCTGACTAACATACATGCGAACTCATCACTTCCACTTCTCGAATTACACACAAGTCAGGCTAAGCTAAAGGGTAATTAAATGGCCCTGAGAGTCTCAACACTAGATTTCTACTTATCTGTAGAATTTCTTTTGCAAAAAGTCCATTTTCTTCCTTCAGGGAGTGTTGGGAACAGAGGATGAGAAAGAGGACCCAAGGTCTTCATTTACATTTACGTAATTTTAATCAAAACAGGCTAGCAGTTTCCAGGGTGAACACTCAAAATGTTAGATATCCGGTGTCTGTTGCTTCCTCTATTTTAAGTAATTCTTTATCCACCGACAAGTTTTATATAGGATGCCCCAATCCCATATTTGTGCAGCAGCCTTTTCACACAACGCTTGATCGAAGGCTCTCCCAAGGGTCAGATAACCCAACAGGGTTTTTACAACATCCAGAGATAAAAGGTACTGCAGATGCTGGAGAATCTGAGATAACAAGCATGGGGCTGGATGAACACAGCAGGTCAAGCAACATCCACTTGGTTTAAGAGTCTTTTTCAAAAACAATTCAGTGATTTCAGTTGGCAATATTTGTTTCTTCCAAAACTGTATTGCCTTCTGAGATAACATATTCTGAAGTAAATAGAGAGTTTCAGAGTCCCCTTCCCCTCCCCCATTTCTGAAGAAGGGTACAGACCCGAAACGTCAGCTTTCCTGCTCCTCTGATGCTGCTTGGCCTGTGTTCATCCAGCTCTACACCTTGGTATCTCAGATTCTCCAGCATCGGCAGTTCCTACTGTCTCTGTATTGGCTTCTACCTAGTTACAAATACCTTTTAAGCTTTTACCACTCGGTTACACGATCTATTCAGTCTTTGGAATAATTACCGATGTAAAAATAGTGGATTTAATAACTCATAGTCATGAGTTTTACAGCTTTCCGTATGTTATGGTCCCAGCTGATGTTGTTATTGGACAAGTCATATCCCAGTCTGAGACTTAACTTGGTCATATTTTGTTTTGTTTTGGTCTTAATGAAGTGGTTGCTTGCTGAAACAATGTTGCAGACTTTGCTTCAACAATAAAGCAAACCTATTAACAATAGAAATGAAAATAAAATACAATAAACCAAACTATCGATTTATAACACAAATTCAAATATTTGTGAACACAGTAAAAACATAATCCAATGAATCTCAGATATATTGTTACGGACCAGACCAGACTCCCTCAAAATATTTTAAGATAGCCTGGATCCTAACTTTTTCTTATTTTAAAAGGTAGGTATGAAGTGCTTGTTCCAGATGTGATGTGACTGGTCAAACTACTTGACATTAAGCAAAACACAACTTACTTAGACTCTACAATTAAAATACAAACAAAAGAAAGACGAATTCACAATAGCTTAACAATTGAAAACTTAACCAAATAATAGATAGATACCGTACCTATCACTAATTAACTGTTCCAATATGGTAACATCCCATAAACACACCCCTCGGCAAAAAGATAAATTCAGACACAGATTCTTACATACAGTTTTCCAATTCATGAGGAAACATGAATCAAGGGAGATTTCAGAGAATGTAGCAGTTAGGAATCATTTCCTGAAGCATCAAGTCTTCTGGGACCCAAACAGCTTCTGACTGCTACAGCAAAAGAAAACTAAAAAACCTGATCTGTGATAACTTCCATTGTTACGACTGTTTTAAAAAACCTAAAGGCCTCCTAAACTATTGACTTGGGCCATCTCCAGTAACTACTTCGGTAACTCTGCCTTTAAAACATCTCTTCAAAAAAAAAAAACCCAGGACAAAGTAACCTTTTCAAAGTGACATCATCACAAGAAAAATCAACAAATTTTGTGCAGTATCCAAAACACACCCCTGGTAAAGTAACCAAAAACCATAAGACCGTAAGAGATAGGAACAGGAATTCCCCACCATTCGATCACGGTTGATATTTTTCCTCAACCCCAGTCTCTTATCTTCTCGCCATAACCTTTGATTCCTTCCCCAAAAAACAAACCTATCAATCTTGGTCTTAAATGCACTCAATGACTTGGCCTCCACAGCTTTCTGCAGCAATGAGTTTCACAGATTCACCACCCTCTGGCTGAAGAGATTCATCCTCATCTCAGTTCTCAGGAGTTGCCCCTTCACTCTTGCAGTTGTTCCCTTGGGTCCCAGTCTCTCCTATTAGCGGAAACAACTTCTCAACGTCCACTCTATCCAGGCCTCTCAGTATTCCATAAGTTTCACTCAGAAACCGCCCCCCAATCCTTCAAAACTCCATCGAGTACAGACCCAGAGTTCTCAATTGCTCATCATACAAGGATCATTCTTGCAAACCTCCTCTGGATCCCCTCCAACACCAGCACATCGTTCCTTAGGATATGGGGCCCGAAACTGCTCACAATATTCCAAATGTGGTCTGACTCTGGAGAGCCTTATACAGCCTTAGCAGTACATCCCTGTTCTTGTATTCTAGCTCTCTTGAAAGGAATGCAAAAATTGTATTTGCCTCCCTAACTGCCAGCTGAACCTGCATGTTAACCTTAAGAGAATCATGAACTAGGGCTCCCAAGATGTGCTTCAGATTTCCAAAGCCTTTTCTCATTTAGAAAATAGTCTACACCTCTGTTCTCCCTACCATTGTGCATTACATCACACTTTCCCTCACTGCATTCTATCTGCCACCTCTTTTTCCATTCCCCTAGACTGTCCAAGTCCTTCTGCGGCCAACCTGCTTACTCACTTACTTTTATGTCATCTGCAAACAATGCCTTCAGCTCCTTCATCCAGATCGTTAACGTACAACACGAATAGTTTTGGACCCAACACTAACCCCTGCAGAATTCCACTAGTCACCAGCTGCCATCTTTTTCCCCTACTGTCTGCTTTCTGCCAGTCAGCCAATCCTCTATCCATGCCAGTACCTTGCCCCTAACACCATGGGCTCTTCTCTTATTTAGCAGCCTTCTGTGCGGCACCTTGTCAAAAGGCCTGCTGCCAAACAGATCACATTCACTGGCTCTCCTTTCTCTAACATGCTCATTACCGCACAGAATAGAACTCATAGAATCCCTACAGTGTGGAAACAGGCCATTCGGCCCAACAGGTGCACACCAACCCTCCAAAAAGCATCCCACCTGGACCCACCCCATCCCTGTAACCCTGCATTTACCACAGCTAGCCCACTTAGCCTGCACATCCACGAACACGATGGGCAATTTAGCATAGCCAATCCACCTAACGTACACATCTTTGGACTGTGGGAGGAAACCCGGCAGAAACCCATGCAGACACGGGGAGAATGTGCAAACTCCACACAGACAGTCGCCCAAGGGTGGAATTGAACCCGGGCCTCTGGCACTGTGAGGCAACTGTGCTAACCACCAAGCCACTGTAGCTCCTCAAAGGATTCTAACAGATTTGTCAGACATGACTTCCCCTTGACAAAGCCATTCTGACTCAGCCCTATTTGACCATGCACTTCCAGGTACAATCTCAGATTCCAAAATCTTATCAACTGAACGCAGGCTAACCAGCCCTAGATTCCTGTCTTCTGCCTCCCTCCCTTCTTAAACAGGGTGTTGCATTAGCCATTTTCTAATCTTCTAGGCTGCTCTCTGATTCCAGTGATTCCTGAAAATCACCACCAATACCTCTACAATTTCTTCAGCCATCTCCTTCTCAAGTCTGGGGTGTAATACATCTGGTCCAGGTGATTTATCCATCTTTAGACCTTTCAGCTTCCCCAGTATCATCTCCTTAATGATCGCCATGTCACTCACCTCTGCTACAGAGTCAGAGATGTACAGCATGGAAACAGACCTTCAGTCCAACTCATCCATGCTGACCAGGTATCTTAAATTAATCTCTCTGACTCTAAGAGTTCTGGTGTGCTGCTGGTGTTTTCTGCTGTAAAAACTGATACAAAGTACCTACTCAGTTCCTCCACCATTTCTTCATTCCCCATTACTACTTCTCCAACCTCATTTTCCAGCAGATGCATGTCCACTCCTGCCTTTCGCTTACCTTTTAAATACCTAAAGAAACTCTTGCAACCTTCCTTTATACTACACTAGCTAGTTTATTCTCATATTTCATCTTCTCCCCACTTAATGCTTTTTATAGTTTTCCTTTACTGGTTTTTAAAACGCTTCCTAATCCTCTGGTCTCCCACTAACCTTCATCACTTTGTATGCTTTTTCTTTTGCTTTTATGCTGCCCCTGACTTCCCTTGTCAGCCACAGTAGCCTCGTTCTCCCCTTAGCAGGTTTCTTCTCCCTTGGAATGAATTTCTGCTGTTTCTCCCGAATTACCCCCCTGAAACTCCTGCCATTTCTGCACTGTCGTCTTCCCTGCTAGGCCCCCCCCCTACCAATCAACACTGACCAGCTCCTCCCTCATATCTTTGTAGTTACCTTTACTCAACTGCAATACCGTAATACAAGTTTTACAAAGGATGCCCCAAACCTGTATTTGTGCCTTTAATTGCTCCACCGTCTTGTATTATTATGTCTGATTCCAGCTTCTCCCTCTCAAACTGCAGGGTGAATTCTATCATATTATGGTCATTGCGTCTTCAGGGCTTCTTCATTTTAAGCTCCCTAATTACACATTAGCAAATTCAGAATTGCCTGTTCCATAGTGGGCTACTCCAAAAAGTAATTCCATAAATTCCTTTTCTCAGGATACGTTACCAACCTGATTTTCCCAGTCCACCTACATACTGAAGTCCCCCGTGATTATCGTAATAGTGCCTTTCTAATAGGCCGGGTCTATCACCTGATTTACTTTCTTCCCCAAATTCTGACTATTGCTAGGAAGCCTGTACACAGCTCCCACCCGGGTCCTTTTTTCCTTTGCGGTTCCTCAATTCAACCCACCCAGATTCCACACCTTCTGACTCGATATCATTTCTTGCTATTGATTTGATTTTATTTCTTACTAACAAGGTAGCTGTGCCCTCACTGTCTCTCTGCCTGTCTTTTCAATTGGACACATATCCTTGGCTGTTTAGTTCCCACCCCGATCCCCTTGCAGCCACATCTCTGTAATATCCACAATATCATGTGACAACTTCAATTTGCGCGACAAGTTCATTTACCTTGTTTCATATACTGTGTACATTTAGATACAATGCAGGACTGAGGGTGTTGAATTCCCCCTTCTCATAGGAGTGCCCTCATCTGTTGTTCCTGAAGTTAGCTTCCTGACCCTTCCGTACTCTGTCCTATTAGTTGTTTTGCAAACTTTTAATAACCTCTGCTGGGGCCTCTCCTCCACTTAACTTTTTCCATAATTTCACATTGCAGCTGAACCCACCTTCCCACTAGAAATTTTAAAGCCCTGTCCACAGCCCTAGCAATGTGATTCACCCTTATGCTGGTCTCATCATGATTCAAAAATACATCTCGCAAGGATCCAAAAAACATGACTCATTTAGGAGTAACACCACAGTCACTGTCTCCAATAACTTGATAGGTTTAAATCATTTGTGACTTTAACTTATAGACTGGAACTCACATTGCTTCTCCTTAGCTATTACAAATTTACACTTAAAAGAACTCCGCTTTAAATAACCTCTTCAGAGTTTTATCCCAATGCTCCTGGTCTGGGAGTCACATTAAGTCTTTAGGGTAATCTAGCTTCACAACATTCTTAACTTCTCACAAACAGTAGTATTGACTAGCACCTTCATCAAAAGGCTTCACAAGACTGGTGAAAACACGAAGTAAAACTGAAAAACAAAATCTCTAAACTATGGGTATTTCCCTTAAAATTTAAAAAAAACTGACCTTCTAAACTAGAGATTGTTCATCTTGTTCGAATGTAAAACCCTACCAGTGTACAAAAAAACCCATTATTTCGAAAGATAGGCCTCAAAAACTGTTTTAAAAGAAATCACCACAGCTGCAGAAATAATGACAAGGCAATTAATAACTTTAGAAAACCCATACAGTTACAAAACTCAAAAACCAAAAACCCAAACTTTAAAGAAATGATATAAATAGACAATGCCAGCCATTTCCAATCTGACTGAATTCTTCCTACATTTACTAACTCCGTGATAAGAATCAACATCCCATAGCAGTCAGTGAGCACCCTCAGATACACAGAAACACAGTCTGTCTCTGACAGCATCTCATACTCTGCCTTGGAACCCTACAACCCAATGGTCTCAATATGGACTTTATTAGCTTCAAAATCTCCCCACCCTCGACCTCATCCCCAGATCAGCACCCCCTCTCATCCCCACCTGTCCGTCTTTTCTCCCACCTTTCCGCTCCTCCCACCTCACTGACCAACGCCCATCCCAACTTCCTACCTACACTCAACCTTTACTAGCTTCATCCCTGCCTCCTCGACCTGTCTGTCTTCTCTCCCACCTATCCACTCCACTATCTACCTTCTATCACCGTCTCTATTTATTTCAGAGTTCCCTTCCTGCAGCCCCCCCCATTTCTGAAGAAGGGTCCCGACCCGAAACGTCAGCCTTCCTGCTCTTCTGATGCTGCTTGGCCTGCTGTGTTCATCCAGCTCTACACCTCGTTATTTCAGACTCCAGCGTCAACAGTTCCTACTATCTCTGTCTCTGACAGCTGTTGGTTGAGTTACTTCGATGACGTTTTGGCAACTTTAAGGAAATTTCAGCCCCTTGTTACCAGACAAACAGAAATAATTGGCAGAAATAAAATGGCAAAGTGTAAAACTATTTCCAACTGTAGCAGGCCATATGCATTAACAGCTGAATAGGAAATCTTCTAGCTAAACCCGTTCAGCACTAATCAAATTAGACACTACGTGCTTTAGATTTTTGAGGGGCATAAAGTAAGAAAGGAAAGCCAGGTCTGCATTTGCTTCCAAAGTCTATCACTGGTGGAAATATGATTAATGTTCACATTTGCACAACAATTACCTCTAATTGATATGGCAACAGTCTTCTGTCTACCGAAAGCTAGTGGAGGCAATTCAGCTGAAGAGTGTGACTCAACTAGACACTGCAGGCATCCAAAAAAGGCTGCTAAATGGCCCAAGGAAGAGCAAAATCAATAAGTCATGGTCAGATGGACAAATGGAAGAAAACTGGAGAAGGCAAACCAGGGCAGGATTTATACAATTAATGGCAGGGCCCTAGAGAGAGTGTTGCCAAACAAAAAGACCTAGAATCCTTGGAAGTGGAGTCGCAGGTAGACACGATGGTGAAGACTACCTTTGGCACGCTTGCCTTTATTGATCAGAGCATCGAGTATAGGAGTTGGGATGACATGTTGCAGTTGTACAGGACACTGCTGAGGCCTTTTTTAGAATGCTGTGTTCAATTCTGGCCACCTTTCTGTAGGAAGGATGTTGTTAAACTTGAGAGGGTGCAAACAGATTTACAAAGGATGTTGCCACGACTGGAGAATTTGACCTATAGGGAAGAGGCTGAATAGGCTGGGGCCTTTTCTTCCCTGGGGCATTGGAGGCTGACGGATGACCTTATAGAGGTTTATAAAAATCATGAGGGATATGGATAGCGTGAATAGCCATGGTCATTTTCCCCAGGATAGGAGAGTACAAAATTAGAGGGCATAGGTTTAAGGGGAGAGGAGAAAGATTTAAAAGGGAGCTGAGGGGTGACTTTTTCCACAGAGGGTGGTACATATATGAAACAAGCTACCAGAGGAAGTGGTGGAGGTGCGTTCAATTACAACATTTAAGAGGCATCTGGATGGGTACATGGATAGGGAGGGATTGGAGCGATATGGTCCAAATGCTGGCAAAGGGGACTAGGTCAGATTAGGATGTCCGGTTGGTGCGAACAAGTTGAATCGAAAGATCTGTTTCAATCCAATTAACCCAATAGTTTGAAAGCTTGGCCTCAAAAACTGTTTTAAAAGAAAATCACCACAGCTGCAGAAATACTGATAAGTCATTAATAACTTTAGAAAACCTGTATGTTATAACACAAAAACTTAAGCCCCAAACTTTAAAGAAACGACATAAGTAGACAATGCCAGTCATTTCCAATCCGAGCGGATTTTTCTGTATGACTATGAACCTCTGACTCTAAGAGATGGATGGTTTGTACTAAAGGCCTTCTCCATATCACCAGAAGGAAGCAAGGCACTACAACAGAACCTGAATCTCAGTTCATGGCAGACACTCACTTCACCAATAGTGACCTTGATCTAACACTGGAAGCTATGAGGGAGAGGGGGGAGGCCTTATTCTTCTTAGTCAGCAAGAGGAAACCACCTTGACATGCATCAAGGGACAGCTCTTTTTATCAGCATCACCTCCCTCTTATTCCAATGTCCCCATCCCTTATCTTCTGCTCCTCCCCTGACTGACTTTCTAGGGCCTCAGTGCCCTTAGGATTTAGATTTATTTAATATTGTCATTTGTACCTGGGTACAGTGAAAACTGGATAATGTCACCATGTTCTGGCTCCACCTTGGATTACAGAATAAATTACTTAAATTGTATCAGTGGTAAAATACTGACTAAATTAATATTACTAAAATTGAAACAGCTTCAGAAGTTTATCTTGTCTCTCCATCCGTAGGCTTCACTCTCTGTTTCTCCAGACGCCACTGACTGACATCATCCCTGGGGTCAGGGCAACATGTTCCTCTTCTGCCGCCATCATTGCTTCCGCATCTGCTGCCTCCGAGCTGGAAACGGTCACACTGCACAGGTCCCACACCGCATCTGATGCCGGACGTGGACAGATTTGCAGCTCTCTGCCCACTTAGAGAGTGCAACAGACCACCATAACTTCAAAGACCATTGAAAGTGTACTAGAGGCCATCACGTACTATTCTAGATGGTGATATTGGACACATCATATCTCAAAGTGATACATGGTCTGACAGCAAAATGAAAGCTTATGGCCTATTTGTTTATCAGGATGATTAGTCACTAAAACATAAATCGAGAAAAAGATGCTGCCAATGTACTTTAAGAAAAGGACGAAGTTTATTACACACAAAAAGGGAAAGAAAAAACATTTTACATTACACAAGAACTATTTGAAACCATCTAACGAATATCAGTAACAAAGGTTCAACCCTTCACCCTCAACAACCAGATTACAGGTATTTAAACCTCAGCAAAGGGTTACATTTCTTCACTTTAAAAAGTCCCTTGTTCAATTGGCATGGATGTAATTGATTTCAAGCTTTCATTTTACGGGTTTACTAAAAGCTTTTCAAAGAAATAACAGCTTTTCTATACACTTAGCTACCAGCAGTTCTCTCTTCTGGAGTTCTTTTCCAGAGTCACCGAAGACGTTTTCTCCAGCCTTCACTTTTTAGAGAATTAAACTAACAGCATCTTTTTAGGGGCTATTGATTTGTTTGCCGAGCTGGTAGGTTGGTTTGCAGATGTTTCGTCACCATACTAGGTAACATCATCAGTGAGTCTCCGATGTAGAGTTGTTGGTCTGTCCCACTTGTTATTTATGTAGGTAACTGATGATGTTACCTAGTATGGTGACGAAACGTCTGCAATCTCATCCACAACCTGAGCTACAAGTCTGCTCAAAAACTTTAAACATCTTTTTACTCTGCCTCACCTTTGATACTGGACACCCGATGCTTGGTAACAGCAGTTTTATTTTTCTCTTCTACTTTTCATTCTTAATCCATTGAACTGTTTATCAGAAGCTCTAACCCAAGAGCATGGAACCGAATTTTAATAAATGCATTAAATCGCCAAACTTTAGACATCCCAGTGCCACACACAGAGCAATTTCTCAAATTAAACTAAGACTTCAATCCCCCTTAAAACAGTCAGAGATAGCAAGAACTGCAGATGCCGGAGTCAGAGGTAACACACCATGGAGCTGGGGGAACACAGCAGGCCAGGCAGCGTCAGAGGAGCGGGAAAGTTGATGTTTTGGGTTGGGACCCTTCTCCCAAACCCACAACAGTTGCCATTTAAAAGGAACAGGGCAGCAGGTACACAAGAACACTATCATCAGCACGTTCATCTTTGGGCCACACACTATCCTGATTTGAAACTAGGTCATGGTTTCTTCACTGCCCCGAGTAAAAATGCTGGAAACTCTCTAACAGCGCTGAGTGTACCTATCACTATGGACTGGAGAGGATCAAGGTGACAGCTTACCATCCCCACTAGCTTCTCAAGGGCATTTCTAGATGGGCAATAATTGCTTGGCTAGCCAGTGATACCCAAATTCCAACACAATAAAAAAGAAAAAAAATCTGCCTGCAAGCTTTTCATTTTAGTTGGGATCACAAGATGGTCGTTGAGATTACCATAAATTCATATCATCGTACACAATGACTACAATTTGAGATTTAGAACGAATTCACAAACCTACCAGGGTTTCAAGATGATTGAAATAATGAAATTTGGTAACATTTACACAATTTACCTTTTTTTTATCCTTTATGGTTTCGTCCATTCTTCCAGTTGGAAATCTAGAGGAGAAGTACACAAAATTAAATTTAATTGCAAGTATCATAGCTAAGTGAATAGCAAAGTTCTTTTCTCTAAGGTAGAGTCTTCAAAACTAGGGGGCATATTTTTAAATCTGTCTCCTCTCACATTAAAAGGGACATGGGGCAACTTTTCAAAGAGGGTGGTTCATGTGTGGAATTAACTGCCAGAGAAAGTGGTGCATGCAGGTACAGTTACAACATTTTAAAAATATGTTACAACATTTGGATAGGTACATGGATAGGAAAGGTTTAGAGGGAAATGGGCCAAATGCAGGCAAATAGGACTAGTTTAGTTGAGTTTAGTTTGGGAAACTTGGTCAGCATTGTCAAGTTGGACCGAAAGGTCTGTTCTGTGCTG
Source organism: Ginglymostoma cirratum (assembly GCA_024137785.1). Classification (NCBI taxonomy): domain Eukaryota; kingdom Metazoa; phylum Chordata; class Chondrichthyes; order Orectolobiformes; family Ginglymostomatidae; genus Ginglymostoma; species Ginglymostoma cirratum. The sequence continues at coordinate 11,682,737 of JAHRHZ010000013.1, read as the reverse complement.
TTTGATTTTATGACTCTTATGTAACACTGCATAAAATTTAAAAAAAAAGGAACCTAACATTTCAATATTCATCTATACTACATTAAAGCTGTTTTTCCACTACGGGAGGGTTCTTGCGCAAATTCTTGAAAATCATGACTTTAAGTCAGAAGACTAAGCGAAGTATCGATTCTCATAGGATTCAACGCTGAAACTGGAGACAGGCTCCATAGGGCCTTCCTTAGCAAATAAAAAAAAATTTAAATATTATATCTATACCCTCTACATTAGCACCTGTACTTCAACTGGTTTAATTCCTACACTGGCATATGAGAGATGGAGAGGCGCAACATAAGGAGGTTGCTGAACAGACTAGTCTGCCACCCTCTGGGCATAGGTTTCTATTTTTGGGTGGGGGCGTGAATGCATGGACAAAGTTGGCAAGCCAACAGCCAGGGGTGGGTTGGGAGAACTGTTGCTGAAATCAATGGTAGCCAGTGCCATGCAGACCGAGTGCCAGTTCCATCACATCCAGCAGGGTCCTTTGGGCAGCTGGCTTGCAAAATCCTCTGCGGTGGGCATAGGTTGCTCCTGAGCAGTGGTCTGAAGCTTGATATAGGTCTTAGATAGCAGTGTGGGGAGATGCCACAATTTAAACGGCTGGAAGCAACTTCATTGAGCTAAATTGGTCAGGTAACATACTGCAGTCAACAATATTCAAAAAACTGGCAATGCTCAATGAGATTTGCACCCCTAATAGCTTTGTGATGTTAAAAATGATACAACAGTATTTTGAACACAGACTCCCGGCACTGTTGGTCATCTCACTGAAATACCATGCTTTTACACTAGCTCAGCCTAACAATTCAAAAGTAAAACCTGTAATGGTTTAGACCATAAACACTAATAGATTTAAAAGATTCCTCAGTTAATTAGAATTGACCATGTCACAACCATCTGGTTAAATCCAAACACGTCAGCAAGTGAACCAGAATGATGCTACATTTTAGAATGCAAGATGTCCCCTCTCCCAAAGCCAATTGTGATTTTGCTTGGTAAATAGATACATGTGGTCATGATACTTTGCCCCACTTTTCTTAGCTTTGGTCACAATAATGGATTGACTCGTGGAGGATGCCCTTAGCTAAAATGTTATAGCCCATAAACAACTGATTGTTTTACTTCCTGGTTGTAGCTTTCCTAATTGTGTATCTTCATCCCATTTGATTTTCCACAATATTTATAGCATAGGAAGGGGCCACTCAGCCTAACTGACCCATGCTGATGTTTACAATTCAAACAAACAAAACAACCATTCTCCTATCGCTCCTTATATGATGCCAATTTCTATTCCCACCTCACTTGCTTCTCCTGGGTGTGTTTGACTATGCCCAAAATGCATTAGTGCTAGTTGCCTCAACAACTGCTGATGGTAGTGAGTTCTACATTGTAACCACTCTGGGTAAACAAGGTTCTCCTGAATTCTCCATTAGATTTATTAATGGCTATCCTATACTTAGAGCCCATACTTATTATTACCCCCAACAGGAAATATTTCATTCATTTACCCTTTCAAATCTTTTCACAATCTAAGATTATAATGCCACTCTTAATGATTTTCTGTTTCCCCTCAGGAACATAACTGGGGCCTGTTCAATGTCTCCTGACCAGTGTTACCCCTCAGTTTTGTTAACACTCTAATGAATCTTTTTTGTGTCTTCTCTTGTGCGTCTATATCCCAATAGGTAGTATATCAATGTTCTATTTGTCTATGAACTTGAATAATCATCTGGCATTATTAGAGCTCAGTTTTATTGAGTATCACTTCTACTGGGTTATTTCTCGAGAATATGAATCCCCTGGTTCAAACAAGAAATTTACAACTGGTAAATCAGAAATCAGAACCATTAGAACAGTCCATATCTGTTAAATCATTTCTTTTGCATTTGAATGATCTTATCTGGAACTGCAGTAAACAGCCCAAGTGATGTCTCGCTATGGATTCTGCTGAAAAAGGAGAGACAAGGAAGCATTCGTTCTTTGGAACTGCATTTCAGGATATTCTGGTTCTGACCAAGTCAATACATAACTTCGATGGCTCATCAACAGCATTTCTCAACATCAAGATATCACGTGTAAATTTTCCAAACATTTCATTACACATTAAAGGATTTATCATTTTAGAGGATTGCTTGCTGCAGTAATTATTGTCACAGCCCTATAATTAAACCACACTCCCCTAGGTTATAATGACAGGCTACCTCCTCTGGATTGGGTTCAGAGATCGTGCACCCCATCCAACTCCCATTTCTCGGAGACACCAGGGTAGACTGATCAGAAGCTCCAAAGCACCAGCTTGGCAAAGGGTTTTACCCACAATTAGCTGCCATCTCAATTATATTTCTAAATTAATCAAAGAAATATTGTAAACAAATGGTGTTTAATACTTCTCTTGAATGTTGGAGTCCGTCGGCAACAGAATTTTGAGTGTTTACTGCACGGCATGAGATTTCATTTAAAAGTGATTACAGCATTACTTAACTTCCAAAATTCTAGCAGATGGAAACAAAGGGGAAGAATTGCGAGAAACATAGATGTCACAATGCCTATTGAACTAGCATCAGCAATTCCTGGTACTAAACACGTGTTGTTTTCGAAAATAAATATTTGTTCTTAGCAAAAACAATAAACTAACCCTCTCATGAAGCTGGGCAAGGGGACAATGATCATCTAACGCAAAGAATAGCTGTCCCACGGCCATTAGCCAAAAGGGTTCAGACAATTGACTGACACAGTATAAGGTACCTACCCCTAGAAACATGATTTAACAAGAAGTGCTAAACTCAGGACAGGAAGCAACCAGTGAAGCTCACAGGGATTAAGCTAATTCTGCCCTGGAATAATCATGTTGAGGCCAAGGAAATTAGGGAAGCCTTACTGACAGTGGGGCAGAGGGGAGTTCTTCTTGAGTCATGCAGAACTTGTAAGCAACAGTTCTTATCCGGCAGTCCCCAGAGAGCACTCTTTGTTAGTCAAATGGAAGATGGACCAGAGAAGTGGAGGAAGGTCCTGGGAAGAGTTCCCTAGCATCTCAGCTAGAATGCAGGATGCTATCCCCACCACTTCAATGAAACCAACACATTGCAGCCTGACAGCAAGTTTGTCTTGTGGTATCAGTGAACCATCCTCAATTGTCATGGTTGTATACTTTCTTTACATAAGTAAAGAATGGATTATATCTAAACTGCTGCTTCTTAACAAACTCAAACTATCAGAAAATTGCCTATAAATCATCAACTGTCTATATTAGGTAACTGCACAAACTCCAAAAGATCAACATTTCAATCAGGATTTCCACTGTCATGGAGACATAGGAACAGTTAGTTCTCAGCCATTTATAGCATTTTTATGATGTTAAATTACTGACTTTTAATTTCTAACCAGAACAAATGGTATCCACAGGGCATCTCCAGTCCTACTGAAATACAGATAAATTCTTTAAAATTATATCATATTCCCAAGTGTTAAGTTTACTGCATATTGGTCTATGTTTTCATTCTATTCTTGCACACTATGAAATTAGTTCCAAAAAAAAAAGCAGCTGTTATTTAGGGCAGGCTTCAAAATAAAATATCTATTCATGACGTACAGTGATATACTTCTGTTTACATTAGGCACTATCCCTTGGCTGTCAAAGATCTCCATTAGCTGCAGGTCTTGCTGTAGATTTTGCCAGGACGGTGCAATGATACTTTAAAAGCAAGAACAAATTTAGGAGCAAGTTGTATTCTTGGAATGCATACGATTCCAACAGTCTATAATCAGCTGTCAAAATAACAGCCCTGACTGTTACTTATAGGGAACTTGTAAAGCCACTGGGTGTGACAACATTTGTGCATTTAAATACAAAATACAAAAAAATTGCTGCCTCAGTTTCATTACTCCACCATAAACAAGGCAAAAAAGTGGTATAGCCAAGGTCTTTTCCCCAGGGTAGGGGAATCCAAAACTAGAGGGTACAGGTTTAAGGTGAGAGAGGAAAGATTTAAAAAAGGGACCCAAGGGGCAAACATTTCACGCAGAGGGTGGTGAGTGTATGGAAAGAGCTGCGAGAGGAAGTGGAGGAGGCTGGTACAATTACAACATTTAAAAAGCATCTGGATTGGTACATGAAGAGGAGGGGTTTAGAGGGATATGGACCAAATACTGGCAAATGGGACTGGATTAATTTAGGATATCTGGTCAGCATGGAACAGAGTTGGAATGAAGGGCCCGTTTCTGTATTTTCTATCTGCCTCAAACTTGAAATACACGGTGTGCTAAGAAATTGCTGACTTCGCCTGGCAGATACAAACCAAGCACATCACAGCACAGCCAGAGATAATAAGAACTGCCGATGCTAGAGTCAGAGATAACAGTGTGAAGCTGGAGGAGCACAGCAGGCCAGGCTGCAGAGGAGCAGGAAAGCCAACATTTCGGGTCGGGACCCTTCTTCAGAAATTCTGAAGAAGGTCCGACCCGAAACATCAACTTTCCTGCTCCTCTGATGCTGCCTGGTCTGCTGTACTCCTCCAGCTCCACACAGCACAGCCAGACAGGTTGTGTCATTTAAAACGCATTTCCACAGAGACTGACAATGAGAAGTTTCACTTACTGTAAAACAACTTCTCTGGTACTGATTATTGGAGTGGAGGCTCATTGTTTCAGGTTATGAATTGTTCGAATTAGAATCCCTACAGTGTGGAAGCAGGCCCTTCGGCCCAACAAGTCCACACCAACCCTTGGAGCATCCCACCCAGACCCATCTCCCTAGAACCCACACACCCCTGAACACTATGGGCAATTTAGCATGGCCAATCCACCTAGCCTGCACATCTTTGGACTGTGGGAGGAAACCGGAGCACCCGGAGGAAACCCACACAGACAGTCACCTGAGGCTGGAATCAAACCCAGGTCCCTGGTGCTGTGAGGCTGCAGTGCTAACCACTGAGCCACCGTGCCGCCCCGGTGAAAAAATAATTGAAAAAACAATTTCCTTGGTCTCTTATGACCCAGTACTTCTTTCCTTCTGTATCCAATTTCATCCACTCTAATTTAATACCACCCCTAATCCTAACACTGATAATTTCACGTTCTTTCAATCACTTTGGTTATGGAAATACATAGCTGCTTGCTGTATTCACTCAGATGGTCAGTGTCACAGTAACAGAAAAAAAAAAAATCAGCTCATGATTTTAGGACTTTGCCAGACAATCATTTTAAACACCTCAAAAGTATAAGGGCATGTCCAGGAATGGACACCATTCCACCACAAATCATGGCCCAGTAGTACAGGATGTTGGTACAAGTGATAAAAACATTGAAATGCTCAAATAAATGGCAAAAAGAGTATAGCAGTGGATTAAACATAGTTCACACTTGCTGAAATAAACATATCCAGTACAGAAAACGAAAATAAAATGAAACCTTTGAATGAGCATTTACACTTTTCTTTTAGGAAAGTGCCATTGACCCCAAATACATTTAGAGGTATTCATACCGTGATGAACTGTGTTACACTAAGGATGGGCAACAAATGCTGGCCTGCCAGCAACGCCTATATCCCACAAATGAATGAAAAAGAAGTTCAAATACTTGACATCAGGTTAAGGCACCTGGTTAATATAAACACAGCGCTGCTCATGTGTATTTGTATGGCAGCACCAACCAAACTCTGAGCTCAATGTGTGAGAGTTGAGAGTATACTTTTAAAAATAAATTATTATTAAGCCTTTGAAACACCAAGTAATCAGACAAGGCAAGTTGGAAAAAAACATGCACTGTTCAATTGTGAGAGAAATATAACTCAAATGACCTTCTTAATCACATAACATATGGCATTAGCAGAATACTGTTCACAAATAACAGCAAACAACTCCATACACCATATAAATACATAATTTTACAATAGTGTCAGGCCTGGGCTACGGTAGGAAGCTTCAAAACACCTTGGTCATAAAAACTCAGAAGGAAATGTAGAAGCAGTGTTTTGAAGTGTATACAATTGGCATTAAAAATGAAACCTTAAGTATGGATCGAGTCAAAAGAATACATGCAGATGGATTGCGTAAATGATATAAAAAAAAAGGTGACAACTGAGAGCAGCAGTTTCACTAAAGGTAAAATTTTAGTCAAGACAATAGTCAGAACCAGATTAGCAAGTAAAAGAAAATTGTACAGACAGCAACAAACATAACTGAAAGACTTATACTGTTCAAAGCTGTGATGTTTTTCTGTATATAAAAGTAAATATCTTTAAACTGGTCACGAGTTGACTGTAGTGCTGTGCCTCAGTTCATATACAAGATGCCAAGTATGCTACTGAACTACATGCCAAACCAAGCAAGTACAGAATATGATCAATAACTAGAAAGTCTTTAATTTAAAATTCTGAAACAAGGGGAGCCAGTTTCTCGAAGTGAGTATGTCATCAGTTAAAGCTTATCAAAAAAATTGATGCTATCCTGTACAATAGAAGTTAAAAAGTGAGACATGCAAATCACACCATTTAAAGACTTGAGATGCACTGAAGCAAAACAATGTACAGTTTATGGATAAAGACACATGTTCTATCTTACATCCACCAAGGAAATGATTCAGTCATGCTTCATGATAAATTTGTGAAGAGCTAGATAAAAATAAGAGAATGTAATTTTAGAAAGATCAAAAAAAAAAATCAAACTAGAAGAAGAGCAGTATGGCAACAGCAGTCAGACAAATAATAAAATGAGTGAGAATGTCTGAATTTTAAAGGTTCAAATAATGTGACAAGAAAAACATTATCTAAGGTGGACCACAAGGAAGCAGCAGCTCCAAAAACCCCAAGAATGTTTAAGATTCTACTAATTGCGATTTGAGAGGACTGGCAAGTACAATTGGATCAAGCCTCAAAGTTTGGTACCTTAAATAGTCCTTTTCGCAAATAAGAGCGGTCTGTTGGTTCATTCCTATTGCAGAAGTGTTTGACCATAATATGCACCAATATTTATTGAGCTGGGAGGAGGAAGATAACACTGAATGCGTGATTTGAAGGGAACTATGCATAAATTAGGATCCTTGTCCAAATGCTAGCTGGAAACATGTTAGAATTTCTACTGAGCTGGCAACACTCCCAAAGAGGCTTCAATTCAGGGTTTTCTGCTCCTCAGATTAGAAATTCTGGTGGAGTGAATGCAAGGAGGCAGACAGTGGGGGAACACAAAGAGCTAGACAGGGGTGGAAGACACAGAGTTTGTTGGGGGCAGGGGGAAGCAAATGGGGAGAGACAGGTGGGAAGGAGAAGCGGAGAGGCAGAGAGGCAGCCCCTCCTGGCTCACAGATAGTGAGAGAGGAGCATCACTTCTTCCAGCCAGGAGTTGCAAAGTTTCCCTAGCTTGAACCTAAAAAAAAAGATAAAATCCAAGCCATTTCAGTTCTATAAAGGAGTAACATGCCTCCTGGAAGCTGTCTGTTGCTTACCTGCTATCTAACAAACCTGGAAGGGAACAGATTCCAGTCGGCTAGCTCCAGGAATGAAATTTTTTTTTAAAACCTTAACATCTTAGCAATCTAACCCAACTTCCATTTTTAGAAGTTAACATTAAATGTTCAATCTTGTACGCTATAACTGGGAATAGGATTAGTTCCATGACCAAAAATGGAACACAAACAAGTGCACTGTCAAAACAGCAGAGCTCAATTATACAGTTGTATTGGAAGAAGCATAAATATTGTTTTTAAAAAGACAATCTCAGGATGGTATGCTAATACCAATTTGCAGGATCCTGATAGTGGACTCTAAGATAGCGATACCATTTAAAAAAAACATGGGGTGGGGTTAGCTGTTCAGATGGTTGGACATTAAGGATGTTTTTAAATCAACCTGTTTGAATGTGTTAAACCACACTTCCATGGATGCAAACCTGATGGCCCTTTAGTTAGCTTTTATCCTACATGGCTGTCTATCATTATCGTCCATGTTTTTACTCATCAGCCTAAGCTTAGATCGTTGAGTTCCATGCCCGAGTTCTGAAGAGTCAACGGACTGGAAACGTTAACACTCTCTCTCCACAGATGGTGCCAGACCTGCTGAATTTCTCCAGTAATTTCTGTTTTTGTTTCAGATTTCCAATATCCGCAGTACTTTGTTTTATTTAAGCCAAGAGAACGTTTAAATCCTGCTGTGCATAACAGTGCTTGGTGCTGAACCCATGGACAGTGACCAGGTCCATTCTTGATGTTGTGACAGAGATAAGATTACTGAAGTAGCCGCACCAGGCACAATGCCCTAAAGCTCCTTTGGCGCAATGATTAGTTTCTGATGACTTTTACTTTTTTTCTTATGAGGCATGTATCAAATCTAGTAACCAGAAAAATCCCCCCAAGCATATATGTGTGGTTGAGGCCCTTAGCAGATTTTTTTTTTTTAGAAAAATCAACCCATACATAGCTTTTACTGCCCGCCTCTGGAGCAGGAGGAACGTAAACCTAGGACACGACCTGCGCCCCACAAGAATCCTTAAGGCCCTTAGTAGACTAAAATGTTGACTCAGGTCAGTTGTTCTTTCCTTTCCTTTGTTATTCAGCTCTTGATCAACATCTTAAAATGAGATAAGGAGCCTTATTTTTCTGACAGAATCCCAACTGATTACTGGTAGCTGGTTGTCAATGTTACGCTTATTTCTGTCACTTTGTAAATGGTTGGGAGGAGGCTATTTAAGAATGGAATACTTTGGCATCCCTACCTCAGGCCCAAGGGGTCTTCGGATATAGCGGTGGCATCCCCATCTCTGAGCCAGGAGACATGGGTTGAAGTCCTACTTGCTCCAGACGTTTCCTATACATACCTGAACAAGTGGATTCATTTTCTTAAAAAAGGCTCTTCTGGTACAATGGTAGAGTCCTTATATCCGAGCCAGAAGGTAGGCCCAGACCAGGTCAGGTTCAAGTCTTACTTGTCCTGGATGTGTCATCATGACACGTCTGAACAGTTGATTAAAATAACTACACCTCGGCAATTTTCTACACTAAACAGATATATTGTGGAAATAGTTTGGTAGCAGGACAAGCGAGTTCAGATTCACAAAATCTTTAGCCGTCAGTAGCTTACAATCCAAATTGATTGGCGGCCCTCCGGTGGCAGACTGACAGAGTCCCTACCCGAGCTGGGAGACCTGGGTTCATCATACCTGCTCCAGGAGGTACATAATAACATCTCTAAACAGGTTGTGTAGAAAAAAAAGGTTAAGTTAAAAAAAAACAAATTGGTTAGATTGTGCTCTTGTAGTGGGATGGTCCTACCTCTGAGACAGGAGGCCTGGGGTCACGTCCCACCCGCGTCAGACCGGTGTCAAAAACCAAATTGGTCAGATCATCCACTTGGCAACATTGGTAGAGGGCACATTTGCAGGCATTCCATACTTGTCTCTTACCTTGCAATGGCTGGCTCTGCCTGGTTGAGATGGATGTGTTTACAGAGCCTGCTCTGCCCAATTTCCACAGTTTGCAACTGGATGTTATCGGGCTGCAAATTGTTGTTTTAATTAGTTGGTGTTGGGATAATGCAGCTCAGTCTTCTAGCACACACAAAGTCATATGTTGTAGTTTCAGTAAATTGCTGCCTCATTCCTGTGCCTGCAAATCCTAGAATGCTATGTTTCAATATGTAAAGAGTTTCCTAGCATTCTCCAGTACGATGCACAGATCAAAGTAAAATAGGTCACAGGGGAAAGGTGGGAATCAATTTAAGCTAAAACTCTGAATTTATTTGAATTTCTGCTACTTAATGTCTTCATGGCTCACGCATCTTGAACAAATTACTTTTGGATGCTGCATAAACAAAGACAGATAGACAGAAAGAGTCTGGTTAAAATAACCCATCTATTAAGTCAGTGATCATACTGCATCCACTCATTTAATTACACAAATAGAATATTTCAAGTTTCACACATTTATCATCCTGTTTTAGTCCATGCTGCTGACTCAGGCATGAGAACCTTCTTAAAGTATCTTGTAGAAGGGACAAAAAGCAGCAAACAAAATGCTTGTCAGAGCCTGATGACTGATCTGAAATATTGATGCTCTCTCTCCACAGATGCTGACAGACTAGCTGAACATTTCCAGCTTTTATTGCAGATTTCCAACATCTGCATTATTTCGCCTTTGAAACTGACATTTGTATTGCAGTTCTGAGAAAACCAAAAAGCCCAGATTTTGAGATGCTCAGTACTTCGTGCTGCTGAAGGGTCAATAAAACAGCAACCACACCTGCCCAAGTCAAACATGGAAATCAAGAAGTTCTGCATTTCAATCTGCTCCTCCAGGAATATTGTTTTAAATCAGTATCTTGCTGAGCATTAAAATACTATTGTTGGTGTCCATCCCAACTAAATACACCAGAAATTGTTGAGGCTTGACTATTTCTGGATTTAAATTCTAAGATGGCATGTTAAAGTCTTAATTGCTGACAATCTCTTTGGCATTGAAATTTACTTTTACATTCAAATGTCATTGGAAATGCATCCCAGCCCTATAGATATTAAATTAGATTAAAACTAGCTACAGAAAATAAGTGGAGCAGTGTTTTAGAATATTATCTAGTTTTGGGTTTGAATTCATTTATATTGATGGGATAAAACATGAACATGTATTTAGCCCTAACTAAACTCCTGGTGGCCAGGAAACAAGATATGTCCCTGTACCTACCCCCACAGCCATCTACAGCCCTTATGCCAACTTAGGTGCAATTAATGCCAACTCATGCTTCCACCCACTAACTTTTGTCCTTATACTCAACATTGACTGGTCTCAGGACCAATGCAGAAATGGGGCTAAAACATCCTGCAAAATAAGATGTTATCTGTTGCAGGGCTCAGTATATTAAAACAAAAATCATAAAAACTCATTTACAATATGTATTATGTATTTTGAGGCATGTAAAAACACTTCGAAGTGTTCAAGGCCAATAGTCCAAAAGAATATAGCTGATTTTTGAAATTACTAGGCTGGTATTAGGTTTTATAAAAGTAATCATGAAGATATCAGATTGTGAGTAAACCAAAAACACCAATAAAAACGTTCATTAAGTGAAGTGAATGGAATAGTGTGTATCATGTAAAACAAGCTGCCAATTTTTGCCTTTCCCTCTTCAATTGATAATTCAGTTTAGTCTTTCCTGGTTTTGACTGTAACTTTAATACATTTAAGAACAAGATTGTATCTGGAAAATAAAGAACAGGTCGAATTCATTGGAAAGAGCTCTGCAGTCTCAACATTAGTGAGATGTCAAACCAAGGTTGCCTGATTTGAATTTACCCCTCCATCAGCATCACAATAACAAATTCACTGGTCATTATCAGCTGGATCTTTTTGGGAGCTCGCTATGTACAAATTGGCTGCTGGGATTCCTACATGAAAGCAGTGACTTCACTGGCAGAGCTGTTCTCTGCATGAGTTTTTAAAACTTTCATTAGTAAGAATACACAAAGGATATTTTAAATTTATTCCATTAATATACTGCCATAACACAAGGGTTTCCACAGGTCAGAAATCACTTGCAGCCACGATGATCACAGATAACATTTTCAAAAAATTAGTCTTCAAAGCTTAAACAAACCCGAATTGACTATCTATTTGTGGTCTGTGAATTATTAAACAAATAGGGAACAAACCATTCCAAGTTCTGCAATACCTTGAGCTCAAGTGGCCACAACAGTTTAAACTATAGAAAAAAACTCTCAACAAGGACACTACGAGTGGCAAAAAAAAAGCTAATATATTCCAAAACTAGCTGTAACTAAAACTGCCACTATTCTCCACTTACACTTTTGCAAACTTATTCAATGAATAACTATTCTTACAAACTGGAAGCATGCAAAGTTTGAACCAGTCTGTTTGTTTAGTCCTATTCTGTCCGTGTTAGAGTTGCAACAAGTGGACAAAATTGCTGGCAGCTATCCAAGATTCTCTGCCTAGTTGAAAGTTTCATTTGTCAAGATTTATTGCGAACCAAAATCACATTCAGTTGTGAAGTTCCCAAATTGCAAAAAACAAACACAAACTAAATAACATGAACCAATTAACAAAGTGACAGAGAGCACCCAGGTGAGACAGAACACCATCACAATTGAGCATTCGCCCAACACTAGAAATATAAGATTTGCTATGTAAGGTTAATGCTGGTAAACATGAACATATATGGGAGACATCCGGGAGACAGAAGATATCTGGGGGTTATTGATTAGAATAATATTGCAAATATTATAAAAGGAAGACACCGTGAAAAAAGGGGAAGCTGGTGAGTAATAAAGGAAATGAGCAAGGGAAATGAATATTTGGCAATTAGGAAGTTTTTAAGATTGCTGAAGACATTAAAAAGCAATGCAAAATACTGAAACGTCAGTGTGTGCAACAATAACTCATGCTTTACAAGAAAGTACAAGGGTGAATCACTCAAGCGCTCCATAATCTTGCTTTTAATAAAAAAAAAGCAACTACACTTTCATGTTACTGCTGGCAAACAGTAGTGGGACACAGTGTGACAATTAGACACTCCTGTGATCAGGATCATATCATCGTGTCCTAAGGTTGTGTACCATTTTAAGTTTCCTAGAACAAACGGATCAACACTAGACAAGACATTGGTTTAGTTTCAGTTGTTTTGTTGTACGGTCAATAAAACATCCTATGAAAGATACCAGGTCAGTTTCGCTCTGATGATGTACAATTGCAAAAATAAAACAATGCATCTGCTTTACCCACTTTGGAAATTGGGATTGGGTAAAACATTCATTATTGCTCACCATTGACTTAAGTGGAGCTAAAAATCTGGTGGGGTGGTCCAGAAAAAAGCATTCTACCCAAGAAAGAGATTACAAACTACATCCCTCCTCCCACCCTTATCAATCTACCATCTGTCCTTCCCATAGCATAAATACTTGCTTTTACCCCCCCCAATTTCAAGAGGCTAGATATCTCTTCATGCTCAGAAGTCACTGACAGATACACCATTATTTTGAAGAGATTGCAAACAGCCTACCCCACATTCATCATACCTCCAACTGCATTTGCAATGACAATACAGTACAAGACTAAATGGAGCAGCTGATCATTCAAAATACATTTTAAACAATACGTCTGGGACGTATTCTTGAAATATGACCTTACAATCATTAATTACTGTGTAATAATTTTGAAAAATGTGAAGCTCTTTCAAAATGGGGAGGGTCGGATATTATAAATACAGTCAGAGACATATAGCACGGAAACAGACCTTCGGTCCAACTCGTCCATGCTGACCAGATATCCTTTATAAAGCCCATATCCTGCTAAACCCTTCATATGAATATACCCATCTAAATGCTTTTTAAATGTTGTAACCGTACCAGCCTCCACCACTTCGTCTGGCAGCTCATTCCATACACACACCACCCTCTGTGTGAAAGGGATCCCTTTTTATCTTTGCCCTCTCACCTTGAACCTATGACCGCTAGTTTCGGACTCTCCCACCCCAGGGAAAAGACCTTGTCTACTTACCCTATCCATGCCCCTCATTTTATAAACCCCCATAAGGTCATCCCTCAGCCTCCGACACTCCAGGGAAAAACAGCCCCAGCCTATTCAGCGTCTCCCTATAACTCAAACCCTCCAACTCCGACAACATCCTCAAATCTTTTCTGAACTTTTTCTAGTCTCAACATCCAGGGAGAACAGAATTGCACAATATGCCAAAAATGACCAAACCAATATCTTGTACAGCTACAACATGACCTCCCAACTCCTATACTCGGTGTACTGTCTAATAAAGACAAGTATACCAAACACCTTCTTCACTATCCTATCTACTTGCAACTCCACTTTTAAGGAACTAAGAACCTGCACTCCAAGGTCTCTTTGTTCAGCAACACTCCCCAGGACCATACCATTAAGTGGAAAAATCCTGCCCTGATTTGCCTTTCCAAATTGCAGCACCTCATTTATCTAAATTAAACTCCATCTGCCACTCCTCAACCTTTTGGCCCATCTGATCAAGATACTGTTGTACTGTTATAACCTTCTTCACTGTCCACTAAACCTCTACTTTTAGTGTCATCTGCAAATTTACTAACCCATACCTCATATGTTCACGTCCAAATCATTTTCTTGATTACTTCCTATTGCTAAATTAAAAGATATTAAAAAGCACATAATAATTTGAATTACCAACTCCTGGAATCAGGGATACAAATTCTTTCCCATTTTATGGAGTAGGGTGAAAATTAGTATCCAGGTGCCTAAATTGCTGGTGATGGCAGATGGAGGAAGATGACAAAATTAATTTGCAACCGTTAACAGCCTCTTGCTATGGGGTAGGTAGCTGTGTGAAATATTAAAACGGCCACTGTGGCAAATATGTCAAACTAGGGAAATGAATGAGCAAAACAGAAACCAAATAAAGAGCCACCATTAAAATTCAAAAAACTGCATTTGAAAGATATTGCTTTCATTTTTAAACAGTGTCACTAGTTGGTCAATTTTTCCATCCTCTTACCACCAACTCTATCAAATCCTCCCAAAACCTCAGATGTTTCAATGAGTATAGGTTCAATCATTCTTCATTAGGCAACCCAGACACCCCAGAACCAGCCTACTAATCTTCGCTGAACTAGTTTCAGTGCAAGCATATATTTCCTGAAGTAAGGAGACCAGTACTGTAGAAAGAGTTGTAATCCTACAAATGGTCAGCAGAACCGTAGCAAGACTTCCCTACATTTATACTCCATACTGCTTGCAGAAAGACCAATATTCCATTCATCTTCCTAATCACTTGCCATACTGGCATGTTAACCTTTTGTAATTTATATACAAGGACACCTAGGTCACCCTGCATCATTGCATTCTGCAGTTTTTCTTCATTTAAGTAATACTTTGCTTCGCCAGCAAACTTACAACTTTCCACGTTACAGTTTATTCCGAGTTAAATCTTGCCCACTTACTCAGCCTATATCCCTTTGCAGACTCTTTGTATCCTCCTCACAAATTAAATTCCCACCTATCTTTGTATTATCAGCAAATTTGGCTACAATACAGTTGGCCCCTTTCATGCAGGCCATCAATCTAGATTGTAAAGCACTGATCCATGCTGCACTCCACTAGCTGTAAATTGCTGATGTGAAAATGGTAGTGATCCATTTGCCCTATCTCCTGCTTGTAAGTCAATCCTCTATCCATACTCTTATTACCCCCAACATTGTGTCAATGTGCTCTCAACTTTCATAGTGACCTTCCATTGGGTACCTTATCGAACATCTTTTGGAAATCCAATACACCACAATCACTGGTTTTCTTCTAGCAGCCCCTGCATGCTCCACCTTCAACAAAAAAATAATACTTTCAGGAAACTAAGTTGACTGATTGATTGCATCATGACCAAGTGCCCTGCTGTTATCTCTTTAATAATTAATTCTAGCTTTTTCCCCCCCCCCAGTAAGTATTAAACAAATTGGCCTATAGTTTCTTGTTTCATCTCCCTCCATTCTTGACTAGAAGTGTTATATCTGCAGCTTTCCAATCCGCTTAGACCTTCAGAGAATGTACTGAATTGCAAAAAATTATAATCAATGCACTGACCATCTTGGCAGCCACTTCTTTTAAGTGCCGAGGAGGTTTGTCCTACTTACAATCCCATTAGTTTTCAGGGTACTTTTATTCTAACAATCATAACTGTTTAAAACTCTCCATTTTCTCCCTGGATTTACTACTATTCTTGGAATTTATTTTGTGAATAGTTGATGGTATGATCAGCTATTCGGTTAATAAGTTCAGGATGAACTTCCCTGAAGGCCCAGCAAATACCCTCTATAGATGCTGCAATGAGGTCCTCACAGCAGGAAGATCCTTCAGTTTATCCCTAGCCTGTGCTGAGTTAATCAATTTTCAACAGGATAAGGAGGCAAGAGGATAGGCCTTCTACTTGAATGTAATGATCAATAAAGTGAGGGGATCCAATCAATAAGGAGAAAATAAATCAAGCCAATTCTTAACCAGTCTCAGGCCACATAGCTGGGGGAGGAAAGGAAGAACAAGTAATGGTTCCAATTTCTATCCAATAATCCAAAACTCTGTGCAATGTCAAATGTTTAAGATTGGACAGCCAAACATGTTTCAGTCAAATAGCCTGCTATAGCAGATACATCTGATTGCTTCTCACCCAAGCTAACATACATGGAAAAACTGTCTGTTACGCAGGATATAATGAGCTGCCTGGGGGTCTTGTGGTACGGCAGTAGTGCCCTTAACGCTGGGGAAGGAGGCCCAAGTTTAACTTAAATGAAAAAGTCCCACCTCTTCCACAGGTGTATCATAACATCTCTGAACAAGTTGATCAGAAATATCTACAAAGAGTTGTCTGCATTAACGGAACTGGGCCTCAGTAGGAATCAGCATTTTCAGCAGATTAGAACAAAAAAATAAGATTAGGAAAAAGGAAGCAGTGGAAGAAAATATTTGGGATGTCAGCACTTAGTTGCCACCCCTT
Source organism: Ginglymostoma cirratum (assembly GCA_024137785.1). Classification (NCBI taxonomy): domain Eukaryota; kingdom Metazoa; phylum Chordata; class Chondrichthyes; order Orectolobiformes; family Ginglymostomatidae; genus Ginglymostoma; species Ginglymostoma cirratum. The sequence goes on along the minus strand of JAHRHZ010000013.1, from coordinate 11,666,227 downwards.
GCATTTTAAAAATTCCACTGACTAATACAGATGCTAAAGCCTAGAAATCCACTAGTCAGCTAAACAGCTCACATATGTTCTACACACATTTGCATTAAAAAGGTACAGCTTTCACAGAACTGCATGCTTTGAGAAGACCTTCAGTTTTGTGGATAGATTAGAGAAAAAAAAATTAAGACGAAATTTGATATGGGTGTTCAAAATGAGGGAACCAGACAAAGTAAAAAGAAACACAAAAGGGAGAAACCTTCTGCTGGCAGGAGAATTGAAAACCAGAGAACAACTGAAACTTACTGGCAAAAAAAAAACCAGACACAATGAAATTTAAAAAAAACTTTTCCCTTTAAAAAAAAACTGAGTGGTTTTGATGTGGAATGCACCTCCTCAGAATGTGGTGGAGGAAAATTCAATTATGAGTTTCAAAAGGGAACTGAAAAAAAAATCTGAAAATAATTACAGGGCTAACAGAAAGAAGGCAGGGAATTGGGACTAGGTAAATTGCATTTGACAGAGCAAGGGTACAGACACACCAAAAAAACAAGGGTCTTGATCCATGCTGTAACCAATTTATGACTCCAAACTGAATGCAATGCATTCACTCTGCTATGCTTGACTTTGCTAAAAATATAAACATTTTAGAAAGTCTTGAATGTTCCTTAGAAGCACAATATATGGAGAGATTGGGTTAAAGCACATTAATATATTACTTTTCCAAGGCAGTTTCTAGAAATTAAAAATCAATCTAGATTAATTAGATAACAACTTCCACTGTTAGCTAGCGCTACACATGTTTCTCAGATGCATTACCACAGCACAAAGAGCACCAGGTTAATTGCTTCACTCAGACCACAAAATTGGCTAATATAGACTTTGAAACATTTTACACAGGTGTAGTAGGAAATTATCAGAGATTAAGATCCATATAAGCATGTTATTGTTGCACATTGGTGATATCCACTACACCTAATCCACAATGAACATTAGCACTGGACTGACACTGGTAACAAATACTGCTGCATACTCTAGCTACCTACATATTCTCAGTCAGACTCCTGCCTCCAGAAAAGATGTACCTGAACATAAGCAAATGTGTCCTTTAAACCAGGATTATGCAGTAGGACTGGAGACACTCGGGCTGTCACAGCAGAAAGGGTGTACCTGGTAGATGTTTTTGGGTGCATGCAAGAGCATTTAGCATCCAGAAATATTTCATTCAAACTGGAGGAATACAACTGGAAAACAGATTCAAATGACCAAGATGGTAATTACTCAGCAGAAACAATTTTTTTTACATGATTCCATCCAAGTTACAGCATGGTCATCAACATAATTGTTAAATTGTGCCCATTAACTAAACTATGTGAGTCATGGTTTGTAGTTGTGTAATTTGCATGAGTAATTCATATGTTATGAAGTGATTTTGAATATCCAGACAGAAACAACTGTTTATTCGGTGGTCCTTTTGGAAAAAGCAAGCATTGGCATAAAATATTGGACTTCAAGGACAACACAAGTGAAGAAAAATCAGATTGTAATTCCCCTCTGGTCCTGGCTCCCACATAATCCTACTAGTACTTACTGTTAAGGCTCATAACAGGTTCATGGAAACTTGAGAAAGCTAGAAAAGTCCTGCTACCACACAGGGAATAGCCACCGTTTGGAAATTATATTTTCAAGAAATAAACAAACAATTTTAACATGATGGATAGATAGGTCAGATATCAAAGCATTTCACAGAGTGGAATTTCCTAGTAGGAAGGGGAATGAGATCAGGAAATTACAGACATTTGTACTCCCAATCTGCACTATAATTACCTGCCAATCTCATTACACTCACAACTTAAAAATCAGCACGGTCATAAAACAGGCCTCAAGCAGAAAAGTCAGAGAAAAGTGTGGAACTTATTCCATACACTCCCTTAAGTATGACAATTAAACTTTTCCCAAATCTCCTCACATTCTAAGTACATGCAATCATCTCATTCCTGATTTTCATTCATCAACTGTCCTTCAATATTTAATTTAATTCAACATCATTGTTCATAGTTTCCACCACAGCGTCACCCCACCCCATCTCTAACCCAACGTCCTAAACAGAGGTTTGGTGCTCCAAGTTTAGTCTCCTGCATATTTCTTCCTCCCACTCCTTTTAGATAAGGCAGTCCAATGCTTAGAATTCTTTTCATTAGCCATATATAGTCATAGAGATATACGGCATGGAAACAGAACCTTCAGTCCAACTCATCCAGATATCCTATATAAATCTAGTCCCATTTGTCAGCATTTAGCCCATTTCCCACTACTCCCTTCCTATTCATATACCCATCCCGATGCCTTTTAAGTGTTTTAATCGTACCAGCGACCACCACTTCCTCTGGCAGTTCATTCCATACATGCACACACTCCGTGTGAAAGTGATCCCTTTTATATCTTACCCCTCTCGCCTTAAACCTATGACCCCTAGTTTTGGACTCTCCCACCCCAGGGAAAAGACCTTGCCTATTTACCCTATCCATGACCCTCATTGTTTTATAAACCTCTAGAAGGCACCCCTCAGCCTTCCCACGCTCCAGGAAAAATAGCCCCAAGCTATTCAGCCTCTCCCTCTTGCTCAAACCCTCCACCCTGGCAACATCCTTGTAAATCTTTTCCAAACCCTTTCTAGTTTCACAACATCCTTCCTATAACAGGGTGACCAGAATTGTACACAGTATTCCAAATTTGGCCTAACCAATGTCTTGTGCAGCTGCAGAATGACCTCCCAACTCCTAAACTCAATGTACTGCCCAATAAAGGCAAGCATACCGAATGCCTTCTTCACTATCCTGTCTACCTGCGCCGCCACTTTCAGGGAACTATGAACCTGCACCCCAAGGTCTCTTTGTTCAGAAACACTCCCTGGGACCTTACCATTAAATGTGTAAGTCCTACCCTGATTTGCTTTTCCAAAATGCAGCACCCCACATCTATCGAAATTAAACTCCATCTGCAAATCTCTCCAAATATGAAAAAGTCTCCTGAATCCCACCCATCTTCCCAAGTTCTCCTGTTAATACTCAATGCATTTTATTCTCTGAAATACCTTTGGACATCTGCAATATTAAAAAGGAGGTGCTAGAATAATCATAGAATCCCTACAGTGTGGAAACAGGCTTTTTGGCCCAACAAGTCCATACTGACCCATGGATCATCCCACCCTGACCCATCCCCCTATAATCACCTAATCTTCACATCCCTGAACACTATGAGCAATTTAGCATGGCCAAACCACCTAGCCTGCACATCTTCGGACTTTGAGAGGAAACCCACACAGACGTGAGGAGAATGTGAAAACTTCACACAGACAGTCACCCAAGGTTGGAATCGAACCCAGGTTCCTGGCACGGAGTGCAGCAGTGCTAACCACTGAGCCACCCTGCCACCCCCATTACTGTTTCTTATCAGGATAGATTCCTGCTACTGGATGTAGTTGCACACCCTATCCCCCAACAATATGTACACATTGGCAAACATTCCAGTTCTTTACTTATTCAGCTACATTCATACTAATCATAAGCATAATATCTCAATGTAAAAGTAATACTGTAATGCCACAATTTAGGATGGAGCAAAGAGTATTAGTCCTTTTGGTGTTAACTATAGATGAAAAGCACATTTAAGGTTTTCCAGTTCCAATTAGCTCTTTACCATATTTATAAATCCCTTCATATTTGCAGACTTCTCCAGGATGGCTCAGAATGTCCAGTTCTTAATTGAAGTGACACTCAAACCATTTACCATCGCTGAATTTGTTCTGATCCTGAACACATTCACGAAATCCCTCATGAAAGACAAAACAACAAATCAATAATCTGCATTGGTCTCAGCTGTGTGAAATATATTGTCCCCTAGGGGCCCTTGTAATGCAGTGGTTTGTGTCTCTGACTTTGGGTCAGACTTAGTTTACGTCCCACCTGCTCCAGAGGTGTGTCATAACAAGTTTGAACAGGTTGATTAAAAATATCTATTCACTTGCCCTCTCCCTCTGTTACAATGATTGTGCTGCTGCCACTAACTGGCACTCATTGAGAAGTTTATTAACTAAGCATTCACTTTTCACCCTTCCATCTGTTTTACAACGACCACATCTTCATTTCTTGAACCGTTCTTGCCACGACGACGGCAATGAGATTATCATAAGCCCTTTGCCCTTTATCCCAATTTATCTGCTAAATCTGCATTGAGACTCCACTTTCTTATGTGACCTTGCTTATCTTCTCATGGATGGTTATGAAGAAATTCTTGCAAAGTCTTTTCTGTTAAGGTTACTGGTATCTTGTGGCACAGCGATAGCTTCCCTACCTCTAAGCCAGAAGGTCTGAGTTCAAATCACACTGGGCCAAGTGATGTGTCATAACATGACTGAACATGCAAATTAAAAATACATATGATGCAATGTGTTTGAGAAAGGTTACTAAAAGAAATTAACATAAACAGTAAAAACTGCTGAGCATCATATGGGGAAATGGTATGGGACCGTGCTCTTCAGATTCCAAGGGCAGCAAGAACTAGTTAAATTCAGAGGCTATACCTCAACAGAGCTGGAACCATTGTTGTTAAGGGAAGATCAAATAGTACAGTAGGGAGGCTTACATTAATTTGGTAAGTTGATGGTTAAACCAGAATGAGACATTAGACAAAAAAAAAGTGAGAAAAATCGCTCTAGCAGTGAAAGAGAGTTCAGAAATAGGAGGAAAAAAAGCATCAAATGCAGGAAAAATTCAAGACAGAATGAGACAGGTTTTCAGTGCAGTGTGCATTTATCCACATGTAGAGTTACTAAGATTGGCAAGTTGCAGCTTGCTGCATGGAATTAGATTTTAGAAGCAATAACAGAAACTTTGCTCAAGGAAAGGAACTGGGAACTGGAAACTTAAGATGGCCAAAAAAAAAGTGTTCAAGAAGGGAAGGAGAAAAGAAGAGGGGTCACAGTATTGACCCAAGAAACTACAATAGCGCTAAAGTCAAATAATATAGTTGATGGACTAAAGACACAATTTGATTAGAATTAAAAGGAAAATAGAAGAGCTACTTTTGCTGTATGTATCTTGAAGTCCATCAAATAGTGGCAAGAAAGGGCACAAGGTTGCAGACTGAATGTAAGGAAATGCAAGAGAAACGAGGAAGGTGAATTATCCTAATATAGACTTGGAAAGTAGCAGGTACAGTCCACAAATTCTGTCACAGTCAGTTGTCCATTTGGGACACTCAAAGCCCAGGGATCTCTGCCAAACATCCTAGACTGCACTGGCGGTCAGCCCAATACAAGCAGTCAGGGGAAATGCATATCATTAGTCAGGGAGTAGGGGTCTGGTCATTCATGCCAAGGTACTGTCAGAGACAGTTACAGGCAGGGGTGTCTATCTGTTGATATTGTTGAAGGGTTAAGAGGAGGATTGATTGACTGATTGACTGATTGATTGATTTATTGTCATGTGTACCGAAATACTGTGACAAGCTTTAAGAGGGGTACAGGGAGATCATAATAAGCGAAACATGTACAGATCAAAAGACTTAGACAGAGGCATACAACTTGCCTAGCGCACGCTCTGTGCAATGTAAGATCAACATTAGCAAGATTTGTATTTTTTGAGGCTAGAGAGTCCATTCATCAGTCTGATAAGAGTGAGGAAAGAAGCTGTTCCTGAATCTGCTCATGCATTTGTTCAGGCTCCTGTATCTTCTGCCTGACAGAACAGGTTGTAGGAGATCATCATTACTGGGGTGCAATGGGTCTTTGATGATGTTGGCAGTCTTTGCCCGGCAGTGAGCCATGTAAATGGAGTCCATGGATGGAAGGTTGGCTTCTGTGATGGTCTGAGCTGCGCAGACCACCTTCTGTAGTTTCTTACAGTCCTGGGCAGAGCAGTTGCCATACTAGACCGTGATGCACCCGGACAGTATACTTTCAATGGTGCATCTGTTGAAGTTGGTGAGGGACCTAATGGACATGCCAAATTACCTGAGCTGCCTGAGGAATAAGAGGCATTGTTGTGCCTTCTTGACTGTCGCATCCACATGGGAAGTCTAGGACAGGTTGTCGGTTATTGTCACTCCGAGGAACTTGATGCTCTTCACCCTCTCTACCTCAGTTCCATTGATGTAGATGGGGGCGTGTTCTCCTCCTTTCTTTCTGAAGTCAATGACCAGTTCTTTAGTTTTAGTGATGTTGAGAGACAGGTTGTTTTCATTGCACCACGTCACTAAGTCCTCTATCCCTCCTCTGTAGTTTGACTCATCATTGTTAGATATCCATCCCACTTTGGTAACCTCATCAGCGAACTTGTAGATGGCGTTCATTTGGAATTCGGCAACACAGTCATAGGTATAAAGGGAGTACAGTAGGGAGCTGCGGATGCATCCTTGAGGAGCTCCAGTGTTGCGTGTTATTGTGGAGGAGATGCAGTTACCTATCCTCACTGATTGCAATCTGTGGGTCAGAAAGCAGAGGATCCAGTTGCAGAGGGCAGAGCCGAGACCAAGGTTAGTTTTGAGATCAGTCTTGAGGGGATAATGGTGTTGAAGGCAGAGCTGTAGTCAACGAGCAGAAGTCTGATGTAGGTATCTTTGATGTCCAGATGTTCCAGGGATGAGTGTGGGGCTAGGGATATGTATCTGTGAGGTAGGGGATCAATGATGGAAGGGGTAGGGGAGTCAAAGCTTGAGTGGGGGCTGGAAGCAGAGGCATTTATAGACATGGAGCTAAGGACGGTGACAGGGGAATCTCAACTCACGATTGGAGTTTGAAATAAATTGGGAAGGGAGGCTGCGGTAGTGGTGACGACGGTTGGTCATTGGTCATGACCACCACCGTGGCCCTTTAGAGTGTAAAGGAGCAAGCTGGCTGTCATCAAGATGTAATGCTGGGGTTCAGGAAGGACAATCATATCCAAAGTTTCATGTGGTGGGTCTGCACAGTGAGGGAAGCATGGGTCAAAATGAGTCATTGGGCTACTGAGGTAATGTAGGGGCACACAGTCTGATTGGCAAATGGGGGGAGGTTTAACATGGTGAATATTTGGAGCTCAGTATTCATGGCATCCAGCACTATCAATGCTGCCAGCCCTCACTTTCCTTTCTCTGGAAAGGACGTGCTATTAGAAAATGGCTGGCAGTGCCCAGGACAAGTGCCAGTTTCATAGGTGAATGCATGGGACCCATATTTGCTGGATGCCATAATATTACACCAAAAAAAGCATGAAACTGCTGTTTGTAAAATGCTTTTATACTGGATCTTAATTGATTTCATTGCCATTTTGTATGCATTCAGAATGAGTGTGCTTAGGGACCAGATATTGTCCAAAGGTAATTTCTTCCATGCCATTGGTCCTTGCAAATTGATGCTGGCATCTCAGTAATGTTAAAGTTAGCAAAAATGACAGTACAAAAGGCCAGTGCCAGCTGAAGGGGAAGTCTCCATTTGTGCAACTTGAGGTCTGGGTGTGCCAGACAAGTCTGAGTCATCATTCATCATGTAATTATGACTGTATAGAATGCACTGGCATGTTCAGTGTTTGACATGGCAGCATGGTTGGGGGGGGGGGGGGGGTAGAGTTACAGGCAGCCCATTCTCACTGACATGTAGCAGTCACACAGCCAGCATGGCACCTTGACAGGTTACATGCAGAGGTACAATGTGGACGCCCAATGTAGACATGTACATCATGTCTCACTGTACAGTAAAGCGTGCTCAGTCTTCATCTGTAGGGCTCACCACTGATGACTGTTCTGAGATCTAAGAATTTTTCCCACTCCTACCATGCCCAATTTGGGTCTTGCACTCAGAGGCTGCCTTCCCAAGAAGGTGCAAGTGGATGCAAAAGGATCAAGACCAATAGCAAGCCCAGGATTAGCAGCTGCCATGACCCCGATAGTGAAGCACTCTCATACCTGGTGTGTTTGAGGCCCCAGACAATTTACAAGGCTGACTACTGGGGGACATGTGACACCCACTGCAACCATCATTCATGACACTATTGCTTAACCCACTGACGTGGATAAAATGCTGCCCACACTGCTCCACCATCACCCTGGCTGCAGAAGATACAGTTCTGCTGCTTGACCTGTCTGGACGCAACCCCAGTTTAGTCTTGGGGGGTCACATTATCTTGGCAGGCTGTGCTCTGCACAATTGGAACGGGCAACAAGGCAATGTGCTGGATGCTGAGGATCTAGGGGAGGAGTGTGACAGCATTGTGGAGGAAGCAGCCCTTGTCCATGACAAAGCTCAGTTCTATTGGGCACTACCGGCTGGACAGAACCTCATTGGCACTCGTTTCCCATAGATGAGAGCCGGGTGGAACATAATTGTTGACGGTCACATTATTTTTGTCATGATTCCGAAACATGGTCTGCATCGTAGGGCTGATGGTCAGTCTCTCGGATTTGTTTCAGTGTGTTTTTAGGATGGCACAATAGCTAGCACAGCTACCTCAGTGTCAGGGACCAGAGTTCAATCCCAGTCTTGGGTGACTTTGTGTGGAGTTCACATGTTCTTCATATGATTGCATGGATTTCGGCAGGTGCGGATACTACCGTTACCTTCAATAAAAGGATGAACAAGTTGGATTGATGGCCATGCTAAGTTTCTGGGGATATGCCGTCTCGGTGGATTAGCCATGGGAAATGTGGGATTACAAGGATACTTTGGTGGCTGGGTCTGCGTGGGACACTCAAAGGTGCGGACTTGATGGGCCAAGTGACCTCTATCTGCAGTGTAGGGATTCTCTGATTCACTTTTGCATTCTGTAAAAGATGCTCATGTTTGAGGTGATATTCATCCGATTGCTTGCTTGTATTTGATACTTCCCGACTCGTCAGTGACAAGATGCATGCCTACAGTGGTGAATGGGGACAGAACAGAGCTGACTCAGGAGTTTAGACAGACCGGAGGTAGGGAGAGGTAATGCGTGTGGTGTGATGACTAAACAACGATGAAGGTGACAGAATGAAGTTGCATGTGCGAGGAAGTGTCAACCTGTGCACTTTGAGCAGCACAATCATGCCATGGCAACACCAGTGAAGGGCAATGCCAGGTTGCCAACACTCATCCACACGCACAGTGTCTTTCAAAGGTAGCACACTCAAGGGATGCCAGTGCGTGGGCACGTATTGGCTCAGTGGCGAGTTGTTCCAGGTCTGGTACGTAGGAAAGTGGGATGGAAATCCCACAGGAGAACTGCCATAGGCTATTAGTAAGGGAGTTTGGTAAGATATGGCAAGAAATTCACCAGGCCACACCCACATGGCACAAATCCCTCCAAAAAAATTCAATACAACTTGGACGTAACTGTAAGATTCAGCCCCAAGAATACTGTCAACATAACAGTAAAGGAGGCGGCAATAGCTATATTGGTTAGGATAAAATCACTAAGGACATTGCATTTAAAAAGCTGTCTGTCCTCAAAAGTAGAAAAATCATCTATTGAGATTCATTGTCAGTTTTAGAAGGAATGGTACGAGATGTAGAGGCTCTAGCTAGTGTCTTCCAATGCAGCTTGGATACAGGAGTAGTGGATTGGAAAATCACAAATAGAGATGTACAGCACAGAAACAAACCCTTCGGTCCAACTTGTCCGTGCAGACCAGATATCCCATATTAATCTACTCCCATTTGCCCGAATTTGGCCCGTATCTCTCTTAAACCCATCCTATTCGTATACCCATCCAGATGCCTTTTAAAATGTTGCTATTGTAACAGCCACCACCACTTCCTCTGACAGCTCATTCCACACATGCATCCCCTTCTGTGTGAAAATTTTGCCCCTTAGATACTTTTATATCTTTCCCCTCTCACCTTAAACCTATGCCCTCTATTTTTGGACTGCCCCACCCCAGGGAAAAGACCTTGTCTACTTACCCTATCCATTCCCCTCATGATTTTATAAATCCCTAAACGATCACCACCAGCATTCAAAGGTCCAGGGAAAATAGTCCCAGCCTATTCAGCCTCTCCCTGTAGCTCAAATCCTCCAACTCTGGCAAAATTCTCAAATTTTTTTTGAACCCTTTCAAGTTTCACAACATCCTTCCTATGGTAGGGAGACCAGAATTGCATGAATACTCCAAAAGTGGCCTGACCAATGTCCTGTACAGCTGCAACATGACCTAACTCCTATACTCAATGCACAGTCTAATAAAGGCAAACATACCATTCACCTTCTTCTTTATCCTATCTACCTGTGACTCCACTTTCAAGGAACTATGAACCTGCACTCCAAGGTCTCTTTGTTCAGCGACACTCCCCAGGACCTTACCATTAAATGTGTAATCCCTGCCCCGATTTGCCTTTCCAAAATGCAGCACCTCCAATTTATCTAAATTAAAACTCCATCTGCCACTCCTCGGTCTATTGGCCCATCTTATCAAGATCCCATTGTACTCTGAGGCAACCTTCTTCACTGTCCGCTACACCTCCAAATTTTGGTATCATCTGCAAACTTACTAACCATAACTCCTATGTTCACATTCAAATCATTTAAATAATGGTTGCACCTTATTTGAGAAAATGCAACAGGGATAAATTCAGCAACTAAACCAACATCAGCTGAATCAGCATGAGGCATCACCCAGGTTGTTAGGGCTGTTAAAAAGTCGTATGGTGTGTTAGGTTTTATTCATAGAGGGATTGAGTTTCGGAGCCGTGAGGTCATGTTGCAGCTGTACAAAACTCTGGTGCGGCCGCACTTGGAGTATTGCGTGCAGTTCTGGTAGCCGCATGATAGGAAGGGTGTGGAAGCATTGGAAAGGGTGCAGAGGAGATTTATCAGGATGTTGCCTGGTATGGAGTGAAGGTCTTATGAGGAAAGGCTGAAGGACTTGAGGCTGTTTTCGTTAGAGAGAAGAAGGTTAAGAGGTGACTTAGTAGAGATATACAAGGTGATCAGTGGATTAGATAGGGTGGACAGTGACAGCCTTTTTCCTCAGATGGTGATGGCTAGCATGAGGGGACATAGCTTTAAATTGAGGGGTGACAGATATAGGACAGATGTCAGAGATAGGTTCTATACTCAGAGTAGTAAGGGCGTGGGATGCCCTGCCTGCAACAGTAGTAGACTCGCCAGCTTTAAGGGCATTTAAATGGTCATTGGATAAACATATGGATGATAAGGGAATAGTATAGGTTAGATGGGCTTCAGAATGGTTTCACAGGTCGGCGCAACATCGAGGGACGAAGGGCCTGTACTGCGTTGTAATGTTCTATGTTCTATGTTCTAGCTGAACATCAGTCAAAGAAATTTCTTGATGACAGTAGTCAGGAAAGAATAATTGTCATTTGATAAAGTATAGTTAAATCAGTAAATCCACACTGACCTCTAAAAACATTACACCTATGTTCTTCAATAAAGTAATGGAGAAGGTGGATGAGGATAATATGCTTTATGTGAACATGGAACTCCAAAAGGTATTTGACAAAGCACACACAAAACTGAAGCTTAAAAGAATGCATACAAAAATGGCTAAGAGGAAGAAAGCAGAAGGTAGTGATGAATTAAGGAGTAAATAGGTGGAAATTAGACGAAGATGTACAGAGCATTTCCTCACAACTCAGTATTCAAGTCGCTATTCCTTTACATACATAGATAGTAAATAGGAAGGGAAGACTATATAGCTTTCCTATCACGCCAGTCAGATCATCGACCTCAACACCACTTTCTCACATTATCCCTTAGAAACCAAATAAATATCGATCTCAGCATTGAATGAGCATCCACAATCCCGCAATTTCCAATCTTCTGAATGAAAAAAACTGCTCCTCTTTTCAATGCCAAAGAATCAATCCATTATCCGGACACTATGTCTGGACTCTCTAGCCTGGTTAGAAGCTAGGAGCAAGGAAGGCCTGAAGAGACTTTCTGTTTCACATAGTTCATTAAAACAGCATAATGTGGAGGTGCCGGTGTTGGACTGGGGTCGACAAGGTCAGAAGTCACATGACACCAGGTTCTAGTCCACAAGGTTTATTTGAAATTACAAGCTTTCGGAGCACAGCCCCTTTGTCAGGTGAAGTGACTTCAACTGACAAAGCAATACGCTCCAAAAGCTTGTGATTTCAAATAAACCTTGTGGACTGGAACCTGGTGTCATGTGACTTCTGACATTAATATATCATGAACAGCTACAGAAAATAAGTCAAAATGCTAATAAAATGCTGGACTTTATATCTGGAGGATGAAGTACAAGAGGATAGGCTTTCTGCTTCTAGTTATACTACACCCTGGTTAGATCTCACCTCGAATACAGACAACAATGTTAGGCACCATATCTTATGTGGATATATTGACATGAGTGAGATGGCAGTGTCACATAAATTTACAAGAATGAAACCTGATCTCTAAAGGCTAAATATGAACATATATAATTAATAGGAAACTTGATACATATTTTCCCTAAACATTAGTTTGCAATCAAATTTATCTGATAGGAAGTATTATTTTGGGAATCCCAAATCAGTTCACAGAGCCTCAAGGCTGACCTAACTCCAAAGAGACGCACAAATCAAAGAGAGGAGTAAAAAAGGTTGAATGCAAAGCCATGCCTGTCCCATTGTGTATTTTTTTTTTTTAAATCACGGCTCAAGGCCGTTGTTCCAAAGCACAATCGTATGCTCAAGGTAGTTCAACCCTCATGTCCCATCATTTTTCGAATGCAAGGAGAATATGTGTCTAGCATAATGCTCAAACTGGGTACTCCTGAATCTTATTATCTCAGTCGTGAGATAGTTCTTTTGAAGAGGAGATATTATTTTGTATGAAAATGATATAGGAGGCACTGACGAGCGTTCTGAGAAGATCCACAGAGGTTGATACCAGAAATGCACGTGGTGATGACCAGGGTCAAAACCCTGAAGCACTATGGGCTTTTTTCTTTTCCCCTCAAGAAAATGGGCTGATACAGCCAAAATTCATTGATGTAAATTAAGTGGCCTTTTCTGGAAGGAGAGAGAGCAATTCAGAGTGTCATATCTAAAGAAACTCAGGCTAAAATCCTTCAAAGGGTCAGTAGGGAAGTCAAAACAGACCTCTTGATCTCTTGAAACTGCAAAGACAGTAAGGAGCTGGCTCAACAGCAAACCACCCACTATAGACTGCAGACCCATTCTGTGTTTGTTTCCTTTGAAAAATATGGCTTTTAACCAGTGTGGTATATTGGCCATCTGGGCAGCCTAAATTGATTTTGCAGACTAAAGTTACTTTCAGCCAATACAGCAGACTTTCACCCCACTGGTTTGTCCTGGATTTAAATAAAAGACCAATGTGTAATCCACAGTGCTACTCAATTCTGTGCTCTCTTCTGCAGACATTGACAGATTCCAGATATTTTCAGCACCGACTGTTTTTAATGATATGCCAAATGTGCAACAAAACGTGACTCAGTTTGTTAATATATAATAACTGACTCTCCATTAATACCTTACAGATTGCATTTAAAAATTTGTAACCAGATTTTAAGAATTTGGCTGCAATATAAAGATGGGTTTATAATTGGATTGGATATTCTCCAAGTTTAAACTGAGAGACAGTCAAATTTAGATAGAGAAATGAATGGAGATTTGCATAGGACTATCAGAGAGATTGTGAAGTACTTTTTGAAGTACTTGGTTTAAAATTAGAACATTTTCAAGAATAGCGTCTAACAAAAAAAAAAAACTGGCTGATGGTCTGAGACCTCAGTGCATGACAGAAATTATGTAGGTCCATTGTTTAATTGTCAGATTGACTGATCTTGACCACAGCACTGGTAGAAACTTTTGATTTGCGTTGATTTGCTATTGTCACATGTACCTAGGTACAGTGAAGTTTTATTTTGCGTGCAGTACAGGCAGATCATTGGATGATTGAACAGAGAATGGTTGTAAGAAATGTGAGCATAAGATCTACTCGTAGAGTCACCCTGTGTTGGCAACCTGTAAGCCTCAGTGTCACTCGGCTAGGATAAAATACATGGAAAAGCCAGTACAACCACTTTAGTTCCACTCAAATCAAGGGAGTGCATACTGTAAATACCAGATGATAGAAGAATCAGTTTGGCAATAATGGCTGAGGTTGTAGACATGCTCGTCGAGCCAGTGGGTTTGGTTGCAAATGTTTCGTCACCGCGCCTCAGGTGAAGCGTCTGTCTACACTGCAACAAGTGAGACACTGACAACGAAGGATACAAATTCAGCTGGGACAACTCATCGATAATCACACAAGCCAAACAGGGACACGCCAGGGAATTCCTGGAGGCCTGGTATTCTAACCAGAACTCCATCAACAAACACATTGAATTAGACCCCGTGTACAAACCACTGAGAAACAGAACCAGAAGTGGTACCAAACACCCCAACAAACTGGGGCAAATAAATAACAAGTGGGACAGAACACCAACACCTCACCAGAGGCGCACTGACCATGTTACCTAGCAGGGTGACAAAACATTTGCAACCAAACCTACCTGCTTGGCGAGCATATCTACAACCTCATCCACAACCCGAGCTACAAATCTTCTGGCAACTATGGCCTTTCCTTTTTTCTCCAAAAGCATAGTTTCCTTCTTATCTACTTAGTCAGAACAGGACAATGACTTGCAACAGCTTCACTTTCAAAACAAAACCTATCATCTCTGGTCCCCCAAGGAACTATCCTGAGGATCTTCCTAATTCCCATGTACGTGCTGCCCCTTAGTGACATCAGCCAAAAGCAGAGTCACTACCCACATGTAGGCTGGCAACAACCAGTGTTCCCTCATCGCCACCTCTCACAACCCCTCCGCTGGCTTTAAATCATCAGGCAGTTTGACAGGTATAGGTGACCCCAAAATCAACTTCCTACAACTTTTTTTTCCATTCATTCACAGGACATCGATGCCACTAGCTAGATCAGCATTTATTGTTCATCGCCAACTACCCTCAACATGGTAGGAAGCTTCCTTCTCCAACCATGGCATTCGTAGGGGATTAGGTAAACTCAAAGCTAACAGGAAGGGAGCTCCAGGTTAGGAAGGTGCTGTCGAAGGATCCTCGGTTGGTTGCTCCAGTGCACCCTGAAGATGGTCGACACTGCCATCGCTGTGCATCAGCGGTGAAGGGAGTGAAGGTTGAAGGTGGTGGATGGGGTGCTAATCGAGCAGCCTGCTATGTCATGGAACACTGTGAGCTTCATGCATGCTGTTTCAGCTCACTCAACCAGACAAATGAAGAGTATTTCATTACTCTACTGACTTGCGTCTTGTACGTAGTGAACAAGCTTAGGGGAGTCAGGCGGCAAGTTATTCGCTACAGAATTCCTAGTGTCAGACCTACTTTTGTAGCCACAGTATTTATTTAGCTGATCCAGTTCAATTTCTGATCAGTGGTAATCCCCAGGATATTGATAATGAGGGCTTCAGTGATGGTATGCCATTGATTTTCAAGGAAAGATCACTAGAATCTCTCTTATTGGAGGTGGTCATGGCCTACTACTTAAGTAGACAAGTAACATTTGTCCCACACAAAAGTCCAAGCCTGGATGTTGTCCAGGTCTTCTGCAAATGGATACAGACAGCTTCTGTGTCTGAAGAGTCATGATTGATGCTGAACATCGTGCAGTCATCAGTAAACATCCCTACTTCTGACCACAGAGTCATAGGGGTCTACAGCATGGAAATAGGCCCTTCCACGCAATCTGTCCATGCCATCTAGTTTTGACAGCAATAGAGTCAAGATGGAAGGAAAGATCAATGACAAAGCAGATAAGGAGCTGTCTGGGGTTCTTGTAGTACAGTTGTAGAGTCCTTACCTCTGGGAAGATGAATAACCTCCAAGAACTAAAGTCACTTTATTTTGTGCTAGGTATGACTGCAACTAGTCAAAAACTTTCTCCCTGTTTCCCATCTACTCTAGTTTTGCTAGGGCTCCTCGACGCTATACTTGGACAAAAGCTGCCTTGATGTCAAGGGCAATTATTCTCACCTCACTTGTGAAGTTCATCTCTTTTGCCCATATCTGCACCAAGGCTGTGATGGCATTCATTAATGCCATTACTAAAACCATCTATTTCCACCTCTTGCAGCATCACCCGCCTCCTCTCTGCCTAGGCTCATCTGCTGTTGAAACCCTCAGTTATGGCAGAATCTGTGGAGACAGAAAGAGTTAATGTTGATTCCGACATGTCTTCTTCAGAACCATGAGCTCCAAAGAAAGTCATTGGTCTCAAATGTAAATTGTTTCTCTTTTATTTGCTGACACTGATGCTGCCAGACACCTGCTGGGTCTCTCCAGAACTTTCTCTTTTTATTTCAAATCTCCAGTAACTGCAATATTTGCTTTTACCTTCAATTATGCTTTTCTTACCTCTCTAAGATTTTGGTCAGGAGTGCACAGGAATAGTCAATCTCTCACGTTCCACCCTCAAACTTCAGCTCCTCCAAATATAAACATCCATAATGTCACTTACACCAAACTCCATTTGTCCATTGCCTCGGACCCCACTGACCTAAACTGGCTCCCTGGTTAAGCAGTACCATCTTAAAATTGTCATCCTTGTTTCCAGTTTTCTCCATGGCCTTGCTTTTCCAATCCTCGTCAACTGAACAAATTTCAAAGTTACAATATCAGCTTCTTGAGCATCCCTGATTTTAGTCACTCCGTCACTTGGCACTCATGGGGACTCGTACTATACAACATTAAAGCCTTAGGCAACAGACTTCCCTCTGTCAAGATTCCCATATTTCCTCATGCAACCCATTATCCAATTCTAGTCAGAAACATTCTTATGAAATGCCTCAGAGAATTAGAGTACAATAAATGACAATACAAACACAAGTTGTTGTTGTTAACAACTTTCTTGATTCATCTATTAGTAAAACGACGTTTGGGTGTCATTGGAACTGCACAGAAGAGATAACCTCACCAGCCGTTTAGGGGCGTGGTGAATAATATGAAATGGGAATTTTACAAGTACGGCAGCGTCATAGCTTGTGTGTTTTAGACATAGACCAGCACAGCACAGTACAGGCCCTTGGGTTCACAATGTTGTGCCAACCTATTATCCTACTCCAAGATCAAACTAACCTGCATACTCTTCATTTCACTATCATCCATGTGCCTATCCAAGAGTTGCTTAAATGTCCATAATGTATCTGACTCTACTACCGCCACTGGCAGTGCACCCACCACTCTGTGTAAAGAACCTACTTCTGACATCTCCCCTATACCTTCCTCCAATCATTTTAAAATTATGCCCCCTCATGATAGCCATTTCCACCCTGGGAAAAAGTCTCTGGCTATCCACTCTATCTATGCCTCTCATCATCTTGTACACCTCTATCAAGTCACCTCTCATCCTTCTTCGCTCCAGTGAGAAAAGCTCTAGCTCCCTCAGCCTCTCCTCATAAGACCTGCCCTCCAGTCCAGGCAGCATCATGGTAAATCTCCTCTGCACCCTCTCGAAAGCTTTCACATCCTTCCTATAATGAGGCGACCAGAACTGAACACAATATTCCAAGTGTGGTCTAACCAGGGTTTTATATAGCTGCAGCATAACCTAGTAGTTCTTAAACTCAATTCCCCTGCCAATGAAAGCCAACACACCATATGCCTTCTTAACAACGCTATCAACTTGGGTGGCAACTTTGAGGGATCTATAGACGTGGACCCCAAGATCCCTTTGTTCCTTCACACTGCCAAGAATCCTGCATTAACCTCATATTCTGCATTCAAATTCGACCCTCCAAAATGAATCACTTCACACTTTTCTGGGTTGAATTCCATCTGTCACTTTGCCCAGCTCTGCATCCTGTCAATTTCCTGCTGCAACCTACAACAGCCCTCCAATTCCACCAACCTTTGTGTCATTGGCAAACTTACTGAGGAAAGGTCACTGGACGCGAAACATTAACTCTGTTTTTTACTTCACAGATGCTGCCAGACCTGCTGAGCTTTTCCAGCAATTTTCTTTTTGTTACTAACCCACCCTTCCACTTCCCCATCTAAGTCATTATGAAGATCACAAACAGCAGAGGTCCTAGAACAGATCCCTGTGGAACACCACTGGTCACTGAAGTCCAGGCTGAATAATTTTCCATCTACTACCACCCTGTCTTCTATTAGACAGCCAATTCTGCATCCAGACAGCCAAATTTCTATGAATCCCATGCCTCCTTACTTTCTGAATGAGCCCACCATGGGGAACCTTATCAAATGCCTTCCTAAAATCCATATACACATCTACTGCTCTACCTTCATCAATGTGTTTTGTCACATCCTCAAAGAATTCAATGAGGCTTGTGAGGCAATGACCTGCCCCTCACAAAGCTATGCTGACTATTTCTAATCAAACTGTGCTTTTCCAAATAATCATAAATACTGTTTCTCAGAACTCTCTCTAGTAATTTGCCCACCACAGAAGACAGACTAACTGGTCTGTAATTCCCAGGGTTATCCCTATTCCCTTCCTCGAACAAGGGAATAACATTTGCCACTCTCCAATCATCTAGTTTTAAATCTGTGCCACCATGACTGATCACCCAGATTGCCAAGTATTACCCTCACTATTCGGCAAACCAGAAAGAAATGTGTTGCACAAACATGATCAAGTTGACTTTGCTTACGCAGGATACCTCACTCTTGGCATGACTCACGTCCTCCTCGTAATGGTTTTGTCTCAATACTGTATATACGGTAGATCAGATACAAAGAAGTGATATTGGACCCTGGCACTTCCAGTCAACTTCTACATTTACTTCAGTGTTTTTTCTTTGAGGAAACGGTAAATTCAAAAGGCAGGAACCTGATGAACCTAACAATATAAACACTTGCCCATTGGAAATCCCGACAGACCGAGTATTTCCAGCATTTGTGTTTTCCTTAGTCGTTTAGTATGCGTGCTTGGTACCGTCACTTAAAAATCAATACACAAATTTTAGCTACCAGCATTATAGGAAACGGAAAGGAAAAGGCCAAGGGCCACAGTCAAAAGGAAAATGAAAATAAGGAAGCACTCAGTTTGACAGTGCGGATATTGTTTAAAAGGGGAAAGAAAGCAGACTTGTCAAAAGCTACAGTTCTAACTGGTATTAACTAACGGTTCTCCACAAGGTCTCTCATTTGGATAAGTACACGAATAGGAAAGATTTGGAAGCATATACGCCAAACGCAGGCAGGTGGGACCCATTTAGTTTAGGAACAGATTTCTTTCTGGTTTGTCGAATAGCGAGGGTAATACTTAGCAATCTCGGTGATCAGTCGAAATGGCACAGATTTAAAACACACAAGTTTAAAGCTGCTGTATTTTCTAATATGCACGTTTCAGATTCATTCCCCCCCCCCAACAAAATTGTTGGCGGGGTTATCCTCAGGTGATGGGAGAGATACTAAATGAGTATTGCGCGTCAGTTGGATTAAAGGGTCTGTTTCTACGCTGAATGACTCTAAATGACTGTCCAGTAAGGAATGCATGTAGCAACTTGCGCCCCTGGCGTGAAATCGTTACAATCAAATCACATCAACGTTCAGCTATCAATTTCAGTCAGCCCACTCCCAGCAGCCATCCTTCACTCACCTGTCCACTGCACCAAGACCCTGAGTTGTCTCACACCCTTCCCACTGCACCAAGCCACTGACTAAAGCCAGCACAAGCTCCTTTCGATTTCGTGCCTAGACTGGATTATCCCGGTCACGTGACAATGACCAATTTCTCAGCCCAGCGCTGCTGCTTCTTCCGCCCTTTAGTCAGACGGGGCCAAATACTTAAAGGGGCACACCATAGCTGTGCAGATTCTAAACAAAAGTACTTTATTCTGAAATGGAAATTCCGGTTCTTCAACGTGCCATTGTTTGATGACGCAGCTCGTTGCACAGTTGACAGTCTTTTTCAGAAACAGTAAAGAATAAAACTTGTTTTCTTTCTGAGATAGTAGGAACTGCAGATCCTGGAGAAGAAGGGTCTAGGCCCGAAACGTCAGCTTTCCTGCTTCTCTGATGCTGCTTGGCCTGCTGCGTTCATCCAGCTCCACACCTTGTTATCTCTTGTTTTCTTTCTACCGGCTTCTCACGAAACATCAAATTTCCCAATTGGATTGAACGAATGTATTTAGTTACTTCATGTGTATTATGCATTTTCATGCATAACAAAATAAACGAACCACAAGCCAATTACTATTTAACGAAAAGGGAAATAATACGTCGAAGTCCATGAAAACTGATTATTATGGCACAACTTCAATATGTATGGACAGAACAGCTATAAAGTGGGTACTTGAATAGAGCAATACACATTTGTCACTGAGTCAAAAGAGGTAAAATTAGACCAAAGTGCTAAGATTTAAAAAGTACCTTAAAAGACAGAGACAGAGAAGGAACCTTTGTTGAGGAAACTTAAGAGTTGAGGGCTTTGAAGGTAGGGTCAACAAGCAGTGAAACAATAAGAAAAGGGATTGTTCGATAAACCAGGGTTAAGAAGAGCACATATATTGGATGGCCTATGGAGAGGTTTGAAAAAAAAAATGAGAATTTTAAATTTGAGGCATTGCTTAACCGGGAACTAGTTTATTCACCATTTTATGCATGTGTAATAAGGTACATTATTTGTGTAATGTTGCAGACATCTAGTTCATATTTTATGTGTCACTTGAATAGTTGGACTCACGTTGATTTAAGAAGTTAACAACATGCAAAGTCAGATCAAAAACATTAGGTCTGCTTGCCAAGCTGGCTATACGGGCTGGAAATTTCCCAGCCACTGAAGATTATAGAATCTCTACAGTGCAGATAAAGGCCAGTCAGCCCATTGGGTCTACACCAACCCTCTGAAGAGCACACCACCCACCCCATAACCCCACATTTATCATAGCTAATCCACCCAGCCTGCACATCCCCGGGATGGCCTTGGTGAGAAAGTTGGGAAAATAGGATAAGATTGGCAGCAAGGAAATTCCCAATGACGAAAGCGAAACATTTTCCAACCAAGTATGAATTGAGCCGTGACAGGCCTATTCATATCCATTGGTAGCATCTCATTATTAGTTAATCTCACCTCATTAAATGCAGTTTCACATTCTCCCAACTGCCAGATAGAATTTAGTTGACAACAATTCCCGACATGCAAGTTAGAGTGGATACCTGATGAGTCCAGTTTGCTACTTGTTCCTCCAGGTCTCCAACTTGGTCCCCAGTCCCCAACATCTCAGGGCATACTCAATAGACAATGACTGCACACATCTCCCATCTTTGGATGTTGGCATTGGACTCGTACTAGCCTTACTCCATCTGAACCAGTTATAATACGGTTTTGCGCTTCATTGCTGCACTTTGGAATGCACTGCACCTCTTGTTAAAATGCTGCTAGCAGAACACTGTGCATAGGGACGGGTAACTATCTCATGGTTTTGACCAGGGTACATCTCACAGCTCCTCACTTGTTCACTTACTTTTTGCCTGCTTGAATGCTCACAGCCCCTCAACCAGAGCTTAAAGACTTGAAGTACTTCTGTCTTGCCATGTCTTTCAGAGAACACAAAGCCAGGCAGCTTCTCATGGTGGTCAGTCATCAAAGGGATGGACATGTTGTTTTGTCATTGCGATACATCAACCTGCATGATGTACCAAGAACACATACAGCAAACACACTGCACATGCATCAACCAAATGGCCATGTATCAAAATCTAAGGGATGTAGTCTACCGTCAAGCTAAAGAAGGCATCCTTCAGTCAGGGGAATAACAGTAACAGTTCCAGTAAGCCAACAGCAACGTTCACTACCTATCCAGGACTTGTGCTCAGTTGTCGGCCATTCACGGTAGTCACGGTCAGGGGTTCCATACTTCTACAGTCTGGGGAGTGGGCCACAGTCAACTGTATGGGTCCAATGCAACCAGGCCAGGAGTAGAGAGAGGTCACTTGGGTAGCTTCACAGAGATCAGTTAGAGGTTTGATTAGTCATCAGTCGAGGCCTAAATAGTGTGATGGTACTGAAAGCAGCCATATTTCACCTGTAACAATTAACAGAGTGTAGACAAAGGAGTACAAAATACAAGAGCAGAAGTAGAACATTCAATCTATCATGGTTTGCTGCTCATTAAGATTGCGGCTGATCATCCTTAACTCCACTTTCCTACCTTATCCTCATAATCCTTTTTTCCTTCGCTGACCAAAAATCTGTCTATTTCAGCGTTGACTCTATCCAACAGCCTGACCTTGACAGAGCTTTGTTCTAATATTTTTCTACTTACAGAGATTAAATTAACTGCCTGCAGTTGCCTGTTTTACATGTTCCTCCCTTTTTGAATAAGGCAGTTGGAAGTTTTTCAATCCTCTGAAATTCTTCCAGAATCTCAGGATTTTTGAAAGATTACTATTAGTAGCATCCACTATCTCTGTAGCTACTTCCTTTAAAACCTTAGGATGGTATCCATCTTTTGCCCACTAGTTTCTCTAATGCTTTCTCTTTAGTGATAGTTATTGCTTTGTTTCCTCCTCCTTAAGCCCCTTGATTATTTAGTATTCTTGGAATGTTATTAGTGTCCTTTACCACAAGACTGGTGCATTTCCTGGTTTACCTGTAAGTATTTCCTGGCCTTGTTCTCTAAATGGGTCTATGTTCAGATTGACTTCTCTGTTCCTTTTCATATATTTAAAGAAATTCTTGCTCTCCATTTATAAATTACTTACTAGTTTGTCTTCATACTTTATTTTCTGTCTCGTGATTTTTTGGTTATCTTCTGTTGGCTTTTAAACCTTCCCAGTCTCTGGTTTACCACTAATGTTTGCATATTGTACTTTTTTCTTCAATTTGATACTATCCTTAACTTCCTTGGTTAGCCATGGCCAGTATATTCACTTCCCATTGTTATTGTTCCTCACTGGGATATATCTTCTCATCAAATATTTTCTTAAATATCCTCAACGTTTTTGTTTTGTCTAGATCTCTTTCCCAGTCCACTCTACCCAACTCTACCCTCATCCCTATTGAAGTACCCTTACCCTTATTTAATTTTAGCATACCTGTTTCTGACCCAAGTTTCTCACTCACAAACTGAAAGCTAAATTCCACGATATTACCATTGTTATCTCTAAGGGATCTTTTACTGTGAGATTATTTATTAAACCTGAACATTAAACATTACTGGATCCAAAATAGCCTGCTCCCTGTTTGGATCCACAATATATTGATTCAGGAAATTGTCCCAAATGTACCATATGAATTTTCCCTTGTGGATATCCTGCCAATTTGATTATCCCAGCATATGTTAAGCTTAAAGTAATCTATGATTAATGTACTGCCTTTTTAACAAGCCCTGTTTATCTTCTGATTTATTCTCTGTCCTATACAATAGATGCTTTTAGAAGACCTATAGACTACTTCCACCAGTGTATTCATACATGTGTAATTTCTTACCTTAATCCATATTGAATCTGCATCATCCAATCCTGGATCATACATTTTATAGTAGATTGTTGACCTTACACTTTAATGTTTAAGGATGCTCCAAAGGTGAGGTTTAGTTTCCTTAACCTACCATTAATAGTGATGTAAAAGCAAGACAAAGTGAAGATGAGTGCTGATATACAAAGTATGAAACTTGAAGAGTGCATTGTCGATCAAAAGGCCAATTTAAAATAAACCTGTAGGCTGATAAGGCTGTAAACAGATTAGGTGCATTCACATCTATCATGATGTTTGAAGAGAGACTCTATCAGTGTCATGTTAATCATTTACTTGGAAGTGGCAATCTGAATAAATGGGGAGCATGGTAAACCTCCAAATACCCTCTACAGTCCAAAGCAAATGTCAGAAATAAAGGGAAAGTCATTAAAAAAATTGAGAATGAATCTTGCCAGCCTGAGAAATTTGGGAGAATCAAATGAGAAGTTAAGCACTGCCTTTCCCAACATCAAGACCAACAAGTTGCATTTTTCAACTAAGTTCTGGATGTTGAGAAGGCTTTCTCACTTGTGAGCAATGAAAAGCCCATTAATGAGGAATAGTGTCCACTGTCACCCTCATTATTACTTAATCTCGCCTCATTGACATGCACTGTCCTGTTCTGCCACCCACTGGATAGAATCTAGAAACCAAAAGTTCCTGGTGACTCCAGCTCACTTTGTCCTCCTCCAGATCTCCAATTTGGACATACAACACCAACTCAGACCAGGCTGGCATGCTCTGGTCGCATACCCTCCTCTGGTGGTCCTGTGGGAAGAGAATGCCCTCCTCTGCACCACCCTGTCTACCACGATTCTCTCTTTGTCGGCCTGAAGAGTTGGTTGTTGCACTCCTTTCCTGGCTCTTTCAGCTCCATAATGGGTTGTTTTCTGCTGGAATGAGAGAAAGGGAGGGACTGAGTGAGATGAAAGTGGCCAGCGTAGCTGTTACTGCTGGTGCAGATGAGAGAAAAGTGAGTAGCTAGGAAGCACAGAGGGCATGTAAGGTCAGGGCTGGCGGGTTGTTAGACTGCAAATGAGGGATGATGTTGCATGTAAGAGTGAGTGGACTGCAGCCTAAGTCTTTGTGGGTAACAGGTGCAACAGTAGTGATAGACTGAATGTGAAGTAGCAGAGAGAAGAGTTCTGCGCTTCCTCTGGCAGAACAAAGGGCTGTTATTGACCTTTTCTCGGCACTGCTGGGCATCTGTCAACACTAAGCCAGGTCAGTCTCAGAACAGGCTGGCAGAGTCTGGAGTCATGGCTGCATCTGGAGGTCCTGGGAAGAGGACCTTTGCACCCTCACCATCCACCAAGACATCAAAGTCCTAGTCAGCAAATTGTAGCACCGATTTCCTCTTATGTGTGCGACCATGCAGGGCAGCTTTGGAATGCCCATGCTTTTGTCCGGGTGCAAAATGTGGCACGGTGGCTCAGTGGTTAACACTGCTGCCTCACAGCACCAGGGACCTGGGTTTGATTCCAGCCTTGGGTAACTGTCTGTGTGGACTTTGCAAATTCTCTCCCATGTCTGTGTGGGTATCTTTCAGGTGCTCCAATTTCCTCCCACAGTCCAAAGATGTCCAGGTTAGGTGGATTGGTCATGCTGAATTGCCCATAATGTTCAGGTATGTGTAGGCTAGGTAGATTAGCCATGGGAAATGCAGAGTTACAGGGATAGGTTGGGATGTTCTTCAGAGGGCCTGGGTGGACTCAATGGGCTGAAAGTCCCGCTTCCGTGCTGTAGGGATTCTATGAAAATGGCATTTTAAAGATGGCACCAGCACCAGGGATGCAGGTCTATTCAGAAACGTCCGGGTAGTGACCTGTCCCTCAGGCTACAGTGAGTGGCAGAATCCACTTGGCTTTGGATGAACGAAACGCCATAGGGCTGGGCTAGGTAGTTTAATGAGGCTAGTTTGGAATGATACAGTGAGAAAGTTCTGTATGCCTCATGGAGAGAAATCCTCCATGAACCTCAATGAAAATGACACACTGCCGAAATTTTTTAAGATTCAGATCTGTATCTTCTCTCAACAACAGAACTCAACTACCTCACTTAAAATGTCAGGGTCCTCAAAAATACCAAAATATTTATGGATTACAACTGTATTTGCAACATGATAATTTGGATTGAAGCAACAACAAGGAAGTGAAGGATATCTGATCTCTG
This sequence comes from Ginglymostoma cirratum, assembly GCA_024137785.1. Classification (NCBI taxonomy): domain Eukaryota; kingdom Metazoa; phylum Chordata; class Chondrichthyes; order Orectolobiformes; family Ginglymostomatidae; genus Ginglymostoma; species Ginglymostoma cirratum. The sequence goes on along the minus strand of JAHRHZ010000013.1, from coordinate 11,640,635 downwards.
CTTGACTGATAGAGTAGATGCACCACACATTGTTATGCTGAGTTGACTGATTTTAGACAGGGAGTCAATGAGCTTTTGAACTCATCTTAGTATACCCGAAAGAAAACAAAATATTGGCTACAGTTCCTGTTCCTGAATGTTAGTGAGTGCCTTCTGTTCATGACATGTGAAAGGAAACTCAGGTTATGATGTTTCCCTGCTTCTACTGAGCGATATTTACTGCCATGCAAGAGGAAGGGCAAGGACAGAACTGTTCTGTAAAATAACTTAAATTAATTGATATGAAGGAGAGTAAAATAAAGGCATTTCTTAACTGCGATCTAACATGTACATAATTTGTTTTTAATTTATTCATGGGATGTGAGTGTCACTGACTAAGACAGCATTTATTACCCATCACTAATTGCACTGAAGAAGATGATGATAAGCTGTCTTCTTGAGCTGCTACAGTCCTTGAGGTGTATTGACACACAGTGCTGTTAGGAAGGGAGTTCCTGGATTTTGACCCAGTGACAGTGAAAGAATGGGAGTATAGTTTCAAGTCAGGATAGTGCGTAGTTGGAGGGGACCTTGGAAGTGGTGGCACTCCAATGTATCTGCTACCCTTGTCCTGTAGATGGTAAAGGTCGTGGGTTCAGATGCTGTTAGAGGAGCCATAATGAGTTACATGGTACACACTACTGCAACTGTGCATCAGAGGTGAAAGGATTGAATGTTGACGATGGGAATGGGGTACCAAATAAGTGAGCCACTTTGACCTGGATTGTATTGGAGCTGCACCCATTCAGGTAAGTGGAGAGTATTCCATAACATTCCTGACTTGCACCTTGTAGACGATCGATCAGCTTCAGGGAGTCAGGAGTTAAGCAGTACATAACTCTTCAATATGTACAGTAAATATACATGTGTAATCATAAATGTATTCTTGGACTAATATATTTGAATTTGTATATTTATTTTAGTAAGATAATGTAAGAAATAAGAGCAAGAGTTGGTCAAACCACCTTTTGAGTCTACTCTGTCATGCAATAGCTGATCTTCAACTTCAATTCCACTAGTTCTCACATCATTTGATTCCCTTTGGGTACACAAGTACACTCATTAACTGAGTCTTCATAGCTCTCTGGGAAATACCAAAGATGACAACGCTTTGAGCAAGAAATTTCCTCTGATCTCGGTCTGGAATGGCCTTCCCCTTTCATGAGATGACAAAATTAATTTCCTGTAAAAGGCAGGGTTGGCTACAAATTCTGAAAATCTGTACTATAATCAGTACATGCTGTAGTATATCAGTGCATGCAATGTAAGTAGTAAAAAACATTGTCAACTCCAGGGCTTTTTTTCCTACCCTCATATATCCAGTCACCAATACAGTGTCCCAAGAACTGAACTATTTTTTCACGCATTAGTGTCACCATTCACAAGTGGCCAGCTTTCATCTGAATTCTGATAAAGACATCAGTCTATTTCGCAGGGATCAAAGCCCCAAAACCTTTCATGTTTTCATGATGTTAGCCTTTGAGTACTTTTTGTAATATCATAAGATTGGTGATATTGTCCCTATGTGATCAACCAAAACCCAAGTAATCATCTCCCATTTTAATCAGAGCACAACTAACATGGAACTTACGCTACAGGTAATGAAAGCAAGTTGGAAACTGAATTAATATTACAGATATCCTCAAGATATTTAAGACCCTGTCTGAGCATACATGCAGATCATGACTGTTTCTTCTCCAGGATCAACGAGGCAAAGGCAACCCCCTCAGAGTAGAGGCAGGCAGCTGGGGTTGTCTCAAAGGTTGTGTCCAAACTGGACTTGTGGACAGCTGCCTTAGCCAGGGTCACATGCAGATTCAGGGTGCGATCTGCTGCCTCTCCCCCACTTTCTGCATTGGGTAGCCAAAGATTAGGAACATGGGAATGAAACCGAGCCAGGGGTTCAGGAGCAATCTTTACAGATCATGGGAGAGGTCTCACTTCTCACATGCTTTCCAATCCCTGATCTCCCTCTTTCACTACAGCGCAAGCCCTAATTCCCTGATCCTCAAGAAAGCAGGGGCAAGTGGAGCATTAATGATTTAAGATGAAATCCCTTCTATGATGAGATTACATGATGCGAGGTAGGCAAGAAGTGGAGATTTTGTTGGCAGAGGTCAGAAAGAGACATAAATTTGGAACAGTATTGTGAGTTGTGTACAGGCCAATGGTAGCAGCTGTGAAGTGTCAGCATCAGAGATCAGACTAGCATGCAGTAAAAGCAGAGTGGTTTTCATTTTGGATTTTAACTTCTGCATAGATCAGGAAAAGCAGACTAATTCATCCTGGCAAAAACTTTACATGTGTTCAGGACGGTTTTCTGCAACACTGACTCAGACATCTGATTACTGTTGCAACTGCTTTGTTTGGCGTTAATCATAACAAAAAGTAGACTGTTACCTTTCCATGTGTTTTGTAGCCAGACTTCTGAGTCTGGCCTCCCATAAGCGTTCATCTTAGCTGTTGTCAAGGCTTTGACACAGCACAGGATGTTGAGATACCTAAGAACGGAACATATTATATAGAGACAGCTCTGTAATTTTCAAGTCAAATCTTTTTTAATGTGCTTTTTCAAATTTTATGACTGAAGTACATTTTTGGATAAATAAATAGTTCTGGCCACCTAACCTTAAGAATTAACATCTCTGTTCTGTCTGTAGGAATGACCCTGACCTCCCAGCCATTTACCACTTCAATGAACCATCTTGGTCTCATGCTAACATTCTCTCCTAGGCGTGTGACAGTTTTCCAATGAAGCACAACACAAGCTTGAGAACAGCACCTCATTTTCCACCTGAGCACCTTACAGCCTCAAAGTTTCAATATTGAATTAAATAACATCAGAAACTGACTGCAGTATCTCTGTTCACCATTTTTATTACATTCTCTCCCCCAGCCTCCATCCCCATCAGGCATGCCATGTTTATGTCTTGTTTACTTTCTATTTAGTAGAATGGACTATTTCTCTCGTTTTAGCAGCTTAATTTTCATCCATTTTACATTTTCTTTTCTCCACTATTAACAACCCCTTTATCTTTTGCAATGGGCCTGTATACCCTCTTGTACCTCCTCTGCCTCTGTCAAAAATTTAAAAATGAACTTATTTCCAACACCTTTTAGTTCTGAAGCAGTCATACCAAACCCAAAACATTAACTCTGTTTTTCTCTCCACTGAAGCGACAGAGCTGTTGAGTTTCTCCAGCATTCTCTGTTTTTGTTTCAGACTTCCAGCATGCACAGTATTTTGCTTTTGTCTGTTGAATCTTAGTCTTGTTTATTTTGATGGGGATTTTGCTGATCTCTCACTGACATCATAGAGGGAGACTTTTCTGAAACAATATGGAATTTAGGGGACCATGTTTCTAATCATATTAAAAAATTGATTCATTTTAAACAGATTCATTTTCAAAATAAATATCATTCACATACAGCCACAGAACAGAATGATAGGGAGTGATGATCTAAACTGTTACAGTTTTAGTCAAACCACAGTGGGGAATTTTGAGTAATTTTCAACATTCTTCACGAGAAAAGTAGTAAAGACATGAAAAAAAAGGAAAGGGCATACTGTAGATTCATTGCATAAGTTCAGGGATGAGCAGGTTTACAGATATGAAAGCAAATTTGCTTAACTAACAGTGAAATTCATGGCTGACCTTGGAGAAACCTGTGTGGGGAGATCACAGCAGGGGAGCAGCTAAGTGTCTAGTTTTTGTTGTAAATCTAAAATAGTGAGTAGAGTGGGTTCTTTTTGATTATGAGTTTTTATTGAGCACGGTCTCTTGATTAAACTTTAAAACTATAAAAGATAGGTACTAAGTTAGCCTGGAGCTGTGTATTTACAGCAGTAATACTGTGCTATTTTCTGGGTCTGTAGATTGTTAAGATGCAAGGATGGCCTTTAGTAGACTGATGTCCTCTTCCAAGTGGATGTGGTAGATTAGGGAGATGTTCCGTGTTCCTGATGATTATGTCTGCAGGAAACGTGCTTGGTTGTGGATCCTATCAGATCCCATGGATTGGTTGGAGCAGCAGTTAGAGACAATTATGAATTTACAAGAGGTATGGGGTGCGATGGATGGCAGCTGCAGGATGGGAGATAATCCGAGGAGACAGTCAAATAGATTTGTAACCTCCAGGAAAGGTAGGAGAGGGAGGCAGGTTATGCAGGCACCTCCTATGGCTATCCCTATCTCAGACAAGTATGCTGTTTTGGAAAATGTAGAGGGTTATGGACTCTTAGGGGCATGTAGCACTGATAGCCAGGTTTCTTGTACTGAGACTGGTTCTAATGTAACAAGGGGTATGCCAAGTTCCACGTGATCGATTGTGATAGGGGACTCTCTAGTCAGAGGCACAGACAAACATTTCTGTGGCTGACAGCAAGATACCAGAATGGTGTGTTGACTCCCTGGTGCCAGGATTAAATGTACCTTGGAGAGAGTGCAGAATATTCTCAGAAGGGAGAGGGACCAGCACGAGATTGTTGTATGCATTGGTACTGACGACATTGGAGGAGATAAGAACGAGAGTCTGAGGAGAGAATATAGGAAGTTAGGCAGAAATTTAAAAAGTAGGTCCTCGTGGGTAGTAATATCTGGATTACTCATGATCCCACGAGCTAGTGAGGGTAGGAAGAGGAGGATGGGGCAGATGAATGGGCGACTGAGGAGCTGTTGCAGGGGAGAAGGATTCACATTTTTGGATCATTGCAATCTCCTCTGGGGTAGAAGTGACCCGTGTAAGAAGGACAGATTGCACCTGAATTGGATGGGAACTAATATACTGCCAGGGAGATTTGTTAGAGCTGCTCGGGAGGATTTAAACTAGTGAAGGGGGGTTGGACCCAGAGAGATAGTGAGGAAAGGGAGCAGTTTGAGACTGATACAGTTGGGAAAAGGAGTTAGTCAAACAGTTAGGGAAGGCAGGAACAAGGCAGAGAACAAGGTAGGACTGATCAATTAAACTGCAAATATTTCAATGAAAGAGGCCTAACAGGTATGGCAGATGAACTCAGGGCATGGTTGGGAACATGGGACTAGGATATCGTAGCATTAGAGACATGGCTCAGGGATAGACAGGACTGGCAGCTTAATGTTCCAGGGTATAGGTGCGATAGGAAGGATAGAACGGGGGGGGGGGGGGCAAGAGAGGAGGGGGAGTGACATTTTTGATTAGGGATAACATAACACCTGTACTTAGGGAGGATATTCCTGGGAATATGTACAGGAAGTTATTTGGGTGGAACTGAGAAATAATAAAGAGATGATCACATAACTGAGATGTATTGTTTTCTCGACCCCCAATAGTCAGCTGGAAATTGAGAAGCAAATTTGTAAGGAGATCTCAGTTACCTGTGAGAATAATAGAGTGGTTATGGTAGGGGATATTAATTTTCCGAACATTGACTGGGACTGCCATAGTTTTAGGGGCGTGGATGGAGGGGAATTTGTTGAGTATACACAGGAAAATTTTCTGACTCAATGTGGAGAAGGTGCAAAACTTGACCTACTCTTGGGAAATAAGGCAGCGCAGGTGACTGAGGTGTCAGCGACCATAATTCTATTAGTTTTCATATAGTGATGGAAAAAGACAGACAAGATCTAAAAGTTAGAGTTCTAAATTGGAGGAAGGCCAATTTTGACGGTCATGAACTTTCAAAAGTTGAACAGGGGCAGATATTCACAGGTAAAGGGACTGCTGGAAAGTGGGAAGCCTTCAAAATTGAGATAATGAGAATGCAGAGACAGTATGTTCCTGTTAGGATGAGGCAAAGCTGGTAGGTGTATGGAATGCTGGATGACTAGAGAAATTGAGGTTTTGGTCAAAAAAAAGGAAGCATATGTCTGGTATAGACAGCAGAGACTGAGTGAATCCCTAGAAGAGTATAAAGGCAGTAGGAGAATACTTAAGAGGAAAATCAGGAGGGCAAAAAAGGTTAAGGAGAATCCAAAGGGATTCTACAAATACACTAAGGTCAAAAGGGTAACAAGGGAGAAAATAGGGCCCCTCAAGGATCAGCAAGGCCACCTACAAGTGGAACCACAAGAGATGGCTAAGATACTAAACAAGTATTTTGCATCAGTGTTTACTGTGGAGAAGAATATGGAAGATATAGAACATGGGGAAATAAATAGTGACATCTTGAAAAATGTCCATATTACACAGGAGGTGGTGCTGGATGTATTAAAACACAAAAAGGTGGATAAATCCTTGGGACCTGATCAGGTGTACCCTAGAACTCCATGGGAAGTGAGGGAAGAGATTGCTGGGCCCCTTGCTGAGATATTTGTGTCATCAATAGCCACAGGTGAGGTGCCAGAAGACTGGAGGTTGGCTAACATTCTGCCACTATTTAAGAAACTTGGTAAGGAAAATCCAGGAAACTATAGAACCAGTGAGCCTGACATCAGTGGTGGGTAATTTGTTGGAGGGAATCCTGAGGGAGAGGATTTACTTAATTTGGAAAGGCAAGGACTGATTAGGATAGTCAACATGGCTTTGTATGTGGGAAATCATGTCTCACTAACTTGATTGAGTTTTTGAAGAAGGAACGAAGAGGATTGATGAAGGCAGAGCGGTCAATGTGATCGAGATGGACTTCAATAAAGTGTTCCACAAGGTTCCTGATGGTAGACTGGTTAGCAATGTTAGATCACACAGAATACAGGGAGAACTAGCCATATGGATACAGAACTAGCTCAAAGGTAGAAGTCAGAGGGCGGTGTTGGAGGGTTGCTTTTCAGACTGGAGGCCAGTGGTGTGCCACAAGGATCGGTGCAGGATCCACTGCTTCTTTGTCATTTATATAAAGTATGTGGATGTGAACATATGAGATAAGGTTAGTAAGTTTGCAGATGAGACAAAAATTGGAGGTGTAGTGAACAGCAAAGAAGATTACTTCAAAGTACAATGGGATCTTGATCAGATGGGCCAATGGGCCGAGGAGTGGCAGATAGAGTTTAATTTAGATAAATGTGAGGTGCTGCATTTTGGAAAGGCAAATCAGGGCAGGACTTATACACAATGGTAAGGTCCTGCTAAACAAAGAGACCTTGGGGTACAGGTTCATAATTCCTTGAAAGTGGAGTCACAGGTAGATAGGATAGTGAAGAAGGTGTTTGAAATGCTTGCCTTGATTGGATGGTGCCTTGAGTATAGGAGTTGGGAGGTCATATTGTGGCTGTGTGGGCATTTAGTTCGGTGACTTTTGGAGTATTCATGCAATTCTGGTCTCCCTCTGATAGGAAGGATATTGTGAAATTTGAAAGGGTTCAGAAAAGATTTACGAGGATTTTGCCAGGGTTGGAGGGTTTGAGATATGGGGATATGCTGGGTCTATTTTCACTGGAGTGTTGGAGGCTGAGGGGTGACCTTATAGAGATTTATAAAATCATGAGAGGCATGGATAGGGTAAATAGGCAAGCTCTTTTCTGTGGGATGGTGAAGTCCAAAACTAGAGGGCATAGGTTTAAGGTGAGAGGGTAAAGATATAAAAAGGACCTAAGGGGCAATCTTCTCATGCAAAGGGTGGTGCATGTCTGGAATCAGCTGCCAGAGGCTAGTATGATTACAACATTTAAAAAGCATCTGGAAGAGTACATGAATAGGAAGGGTTTAAGATGCTTAATTGGCTAAATGCTGGCAAATGCAACTAGATTTGTCTAGGATATCTGATCGGCATGGATGTATTGGACCAAAGAATCGGTTTCTGTGCAGTATATCTCTATGACTCTAAGTTGGGACTTCTTTCACTAAGGTTGAAGAATTTAAGGGTTGGCTAGATAGAAGTATTCAAACACTTAAAGTTACAAAAAAAAAAGTGCCTATTATGTGAACAAATTACTTTTGTTGTGGCCTGATGAGATTTATTTCCCAATCTCTAACCCGGTTCACTTAATGACTACACTTGGCTATGTACAGCACCACAGGCGATTAACTAGTCCAACATTTAAGATCTTCACACAAAAAATATATATTAATCCAACCGTATTTTCTTTTGAAACACAAAATTTCTGGGTTGTTTTGATGCCAACATTTAAGAACCTCAACATGAACAGGAGTAGGTCACAGCAGGGAGCAGGCACATGGACAATGGGTGAATGAGATTTGGAGTAACATACAGTCACATTGGGGCAGCAGTTTGTGAGGGATGGAAAATATGAGGCCAGCCAGAGAACAATAGTATAGTTGTCTAGAGGTAAAGAAAAGGCATGTGAGGATTTCAGTCATAGATAGGCTGAGATAGACTCTGATATTTTGGAGACAGAAGTTGGGGCGGATGTGTGGTCAGAAACTTAAATACTGACGAGTGAACATACACATCAGTCTGGAGTACAGGTTTTCAAAGATTCACAACTTTCTGATGGGAGAAATTTCTCCTCAGCTCAGTCACCTATTGTGACTTGCCCAAAGTCCAAAAATATGTCCACCTCAATTTCACAGCTGACCAAAGAAGAAACAGTCCAGGACTCTGGCACTCAAAGGGATGGTAAATTAGTAACCATAGAATCCCTAGAAGTGAGGAAGCAGGCCATTCAGCCCATTGAGTCCAAACCAACCCTCCAAAAAGGGAGCCCACCTAGACCCAGCCCATCCCTGTAACCTGGTACTTGCCATGGCTAAATCACCTAGCCTGCACATTCCTGAACACTATGGGCAATTTAGCACAGCCAATCCACCCAACCTGCACATCTTTGGACTGTCGGAGGAAACTGGAGCACCCAAAGGAAACCCCCACAGACACAGGGAGAATGTGCAAACTCCACACAGACAGTCACGCAAGGGTGGAAACAAACCCAGGTTCCTAGACACTGTCAGGCAGCAGTGCTAACACTGAGCCACCATGCCACCCAAATGATTAACATTATTGTCAGAACAATCTTCAGGATTACCCATGCAGTGCAGGGTGTAGATTAATGGACAGATCACAGACTAATCAAAGCAATTCTCAACCTGCTATTGACTTGAACTCAGCACAAATTGCTAAAATTTATTAGAGGTTGTTTCCGAGCAGCTAACCTGAGTAATGTCGCTTAGTGGCTCAATGGCTCTGGGTAGAATGCTCTTTGGAGGATTGGTGCAGACTCAATGGACTGAATGGCCTCTGTCTAGTGTAGGGATTCTATGACAGGTCCTGGTTCTCACATACAAGGACTGGGATTCTCTTTTGATGCAACCCAAACCTTTGATTAGGAAGTGGAGAGCAGTGGACCAGTTGTATTGCACCCCAAACAAACCCTCAGTACCACTGAACAACTTAACTGAAAATCACAACCGACAGCTATTTCAGTAAGATTCCAGAAAATGCTTGTTGTCAAAGCAATCAAATCATGACGAGTCAGGTGAGGAGAGAACTTGGATCAAAGGGATTTTAAAATTAAGTTCAGTCAAAGAATGTACAGGTTGTCAATTTCTGCAATAGATTTCAATTTGGTTTTATTGGACATTTATAAGCAGCAGCTCTTAGAATTACTTAATATTGAACCAAAGTGCCCAAAAGAGTGGCCTTTCCTTTCAGTAATGGAGATACACACAAAAGGGAGGAACTGTTATACTTTGTTCATGCCTATATTTTTCTTCACTGAATACATCTTTACACTGCACAGCAAGACAAGGAGGGGCAATTGCAAATTAATTCATGGTTCTGAACCAACCCCATCGAACACGACACTCTTCTACCTGGCCGAACTTGTTCTCACTCTGAACAACCCTTTTAACTGGACTCACTGTCATTAGGTCAAAGGGGTGGCTATGGACACTCGCATAGGTCCCAGTTATGCCTATCTCTTCATGGGGTATATGGAACCTTGAAAGCCATCTCTTCAAAAGTTTTTATTTTTAGCCTCAATTCCTTTCTTTATAAAAGCAGTAAAGATTTTTTTTTCCCCCACACTGGGGCACCACGAGTGTCAATTGTGGCTCAGCTTGTAATGTACTTGTCTGTGAATCTGTTTTTGGGTTGAGAGCTCACCTAGGCTCTAGCACAAAAATGAAGGTCATGCTCTAGTGCAGTATGGGTAGCATTGGTATAAGTAGCATTGCATTAGAGGTACCATTTTTTGAAATGAGAAATTATAAGATTATAGCAACTCTGAGATGATTTTGAAGACACAGTCAGGAGTGGCCCTCAGTACCCTGGTCCATATTTATCCTTGAATCAGCACTACAAAAGATGTTTACCTGGTCATTAATCACAGTAATTCAACAAACTCAATCACTGCAGCAAAGTATTTAATTGATTACAAAGCACTAATCATCCTGAAAACCTCTAAATTTGTTTTTTTTTTTGAAAATAAGTAGTTGTTCACAACCCAACAAACTTTTATCACTTCATGATTCTCCATTCTATTTTACCATTCTTTAATCAGAAAGGATCCATTTATTCAAGATCACTAATTTAATATCAAAATGGATCACTGCTAATCTGCAACAAATTTTGCCAAAGTGCAATAGAGTGTTGGTACAGAATTTCACTAACCACCTTTGTGTTAATGCTAATCCAAACAAAACACAAATACAGAAGGCACAAAACATGTTAAGCAGCACCAATCTATCCTTGTACTATTTCTTTTCAGTTTGGTCTCATCAGTGCTTTCATCTTCAATTTGGGATACTCGAATGAGTCATTGAGTAAAGAGATCACAGTTATACTCAAAAAGACAAAAATAGTTTTATTAAACATTTCCCTCAGCAGTCAACAAGAAAACAAAAACATTTCAGAAGAAACTGGGCAGTACAAGTATTCAACAAAAACATTGCTTAAGTCTAAATTTATAAATAAAATAACTCAGATTTCAAAACCAACTCGTGTATTGCAGAACTGGTCACATTGGAGAACAAACTGCTGCAGTAGCTCAGTATTAGAGCAGAATTGTTTTGGATTAGCTACTTCATGATCATATCATTTATAAGCTTGAACAGAGTCAACTTCATAATAGTTACAGCCTGTAATACACAAGTGACCGTTACTGTCAAATGGCACTTAGCAACTTGATCAAGTACCCAAGTTTCAATTCAGCATTTGCATTACAACAGCAAATTTATTGAATATGAAGTGCCTGATCAGTTTCTTGGTTGTTTAAACCATTACAAAACCTGAGTTAATTGCAACTCCAGAGCAATAGTACATGGCAAATGATACTTTGAAACCACACTTCCATAAACTGCCAATGAAACATTACAGTAACATTAGAAATACGATATAATTAAAATAATTAAAATAGCCATAATAGATTGCTAAGCCAAATATTCTGCAAGTTGGAAACTGATTATTTGTCCAGACGCAGTCTTAATGTGTCATGTGTCCACTTGCAGTTCAATTTTCTTAAACGTCGACAATATAAGCAAACAGGTTCATACCAAAGCTATTTAAATCAAGGTGACTGCAGTTTAAACGCAGATTTGAATGACAGATCGCAAACAAGCTGTCCATTAACGTGCACAATAATTTTTCTGGCAAAACCATCAAGGTAACCTTACTGTCAATAAAAGGACCAAAAATACATTTGATATTTATGCATTTAATCAATATATCCCAAGTAATGTAACAAATGTTCTCAATGCATAAACCAGCCAGTTGAAATTCACCTTGCAGTCAAAGGGCATTAAATAGATGGTGAACTTTATAATTCAGGTGCAGATTTTTAAACTTGCCAATAACAGCACTTCTGAACACGAATACACAAAATTTTGCCAGAACATCCTTTAAATTTACTGCGCACAGTTAATTTTCCTCATCGTCCGTGGAATAGGAATGCCATGTCAGTCTCTCTTCATAAAATGCAATCACAACTTGCGGACACTTAACATTTGCTTCCTTGGATGGAACCAAATCTGCATCATCTGAATCCTTCCTAAAAAAGGTGCAAATAAGAAAGGCTAACATGATCTGTGTAACAAAACATTCTAAAAGGCAACACTCCGAAATCAAGCTCCATTTAATTGAGCCATTCATACACTAAAGTTGAGAACTGTTCAGTTTCTGACAGCTCCCTCAGAATCCCTTCCACCTCTCTCAGATTGAATTCACAATACCACTTTTACCCTGGCTGCATGAATACCCTGTGACAAGAGGGTATTCTGTCTCTGACAGAGCTCAGGTTCCAAGCATAAATTGGTAATTGTATTTCCAAAGCTACCCAAATAAAGAACAAAGTGCTGGGATAATTCAACAGGTCTGGCACCATTTGTAGAGACAGCAATAGTTAGTGTTGAGTCCAATACAACTGTTTCAGAAAGCAAATTATATTAATACTTTGATGATCAATTCAAAACAAAAGCATTCAAATAAACTCTTTATATCGTGAAGCAGTTTCACAAACAGGAAGTTGGAAACAAATTACCACCATGCTAATTCACTACTTTTAGTCATTTTACCCTAAAATCACATATCCATTAAAGGCTCATTAATAAATGACAACCTAATGTTATTAGGTCATAAGGATGCAACAAATAACCTTCAACACTACTTGAAGAATCTGACCTTGGCATAACACCAAGTGAGCATAAGGCCTTCAGCACAAAGCTGTCTGCTAATTGTCAAACAGATAAAAACACAATATCAGGGAGAAGGGTATGTAAATCCTCCAAAACACACAAGAAAAATTTAATCACGAGCGTGAAGAATGGACAGGGGACCTGTACCGCCAATCTCAGGTTGCTTTTCTCCTGCATTTCCTGCTGATAACCCCCATCAGCAGAAATGGCAGAAGAAAAGTAACCTGTGTTTGGGGGAGTGAGAAGGTGAGTGGCAACAGTTAGCAAGGCTAGGTCTGGAGGGACTGGGGCTGCAGGCTCAGAACCAAAGTCTCGAGAGCGACAGGGAAGAAGTGGGGCAGCGAAGACTACAGAGGCTACTAGACATGGATTTGACCAAAAACACAAGACTGATTAATTAATTAATTACTGACCCAACAGTGAAAGCACCCCTAATGCAAGTGAATTTTACATGCAGTTTATGGGATAGAAACGTGGGTCCAAGGCCATGATTTTGAATTTAACAAGAGCAATTCAAAGGAAATAAAATCAGAGCTCATGAAAAGTGAACTGGCAATTTAGGTTAAGGATAGGTGAAAGAGAGGTGGTGTGGTGGCAAACATTTAAAGGGGACATTTCACAAAGCACGGAATAGATACATTCCGGCAGATGATAAATTCTAAGCGACAACTGCCACCTGTTGTTCAATAAAAGTCAAAGGTAGCATCAAACTCAAAAAAAGACAATTATGAAAAGACAGGTCAGAAGACTGGACAGAAGTTTTTTTAAAAACAAATCAAAGAGTTACTAATTTTCCCTCCATATTAATTGTGCAGAGTATGAAAGAGAGTTAGCAAAAATTATAAACAGATAGGAAACATTTCTTTTAATATTTAAAAAAGAAAAATCAAGCAGAAACCCTACAGAAAATGAGTCTGGGGAATTAGTGATGGAGGCTAAAGAAATGGCAGATGAATTAAACAGATAGTATGTTGGTCTTCACTAGAGAGGATACAAGTAGCATCTGGAAAACAGCTGTAAGTTAGGAAATGAAAGAGGGAGGAACGCAAAAACAAACAAAACAAAACACACGCACCCATCACTGGGGAAGTAGCACTGAGGAAATTGTTAGAACAAAGTTGACAAGCCCTGATTTCATCCTTAGGTCTTAAAAAGAACCAGAGAGATAGATGATACATTAGTTTTAATTCTCCAAAACACATTAGATTTAGAGAAGGTTATTTTAGATTAGAAACTAACTCTTTTGTTCAAAAAGGGAGGCAGAAAGGAGGCAAATGCAGCCCCGTTAGCTTATCATCCACAATATGGGAATGTTAGAAGCTGTTAGTAAAGGCATTATATTGAGCTTATCCAAGTGGTCTTATAATTTGACAAAACCCTGTTAGCTTTGCCTAAGGGAAATCATGCATTACATTTAATTCATTGGAGTTCTTTGAAGTAACTTGTGCTTGGTTAAAAGGGAACCCTGTGGATGCATTGTGCTTAAATTCCCAGAAGGCATTAAGGTTTTGTGATAAATAAAAGATCACTAAGGACGTGGTAATATATTGGCATGGATAGAATCTTGGCTGGCTAACAGGAAGTAAGGAGTAGGAATAAATGGGTTTTTCAGGCTAGTGCGATGTCATGTGTGGTATGCCACAGCGGGTAGGTATTGGGACTTTGAAATTTGTACAATTTGGACAAAGTGACCAAAGGTAGCTAAATTAGTTGTTGACTTAGATAGGTAAGAGCGTGGGTTGTGAAGAGGACATAAGGAGTCTACAAAGGGTCACTGATAAGTTGAGTGCGTGCAAAGATTTGGCAAGTGGATCTCAATGTGGGAAAGTGTGAATCTGTCCATTTGGCAGTAAGAATACAAGAACATTATTTAAATTTGGAGGTTGCAGATCATTGGGATGTGGAGGGTTCTGTGTTTCCCTGTGCATGAATCTCACATTGCTTCTTTAATTACTTGTACTTGCACAAGCAGAATGTTAACCATTTATCATTAGGAGAATGAAGTAAGAGTAGGGAGATCACACTTCAGCTATACAAGGTGTTGGTGAGACCACATCCGGAATACAGTGCACAGTACTGGTCATATTATTTAACGAAGGATGTAAGTATGTTTAAGGCAATTCAGAGAAGATGTGCTCGACTAAGACATGGAATAAGAGGGTTGCCTTTGAGAAAAGATTGCATAGGCTAGGCTTGTGTCTACTGGAATTTACTACAAGAATAAGAGGCAACTTGATTGAACCTTGGTAAATCCACAGAAGTCTTGACTGGGAAAATGTCAAGTGATCGCTCCCTCTTATGGGAGAATATAGAATATATATTTAAAAGACAGGGGCCACTCATTTAAAACAGAGGTGGTGAAATTCTCTCCCTCAAAAGCGCCAAGTCTTTGGAACACTTCCTAAAAAGATGGTGGGAACAAAATTGTTAAATATTGTTTAAAAGGAGGTAGATGGGATTTGTGTTTAGAGAAAGGTTGAAAGCTTATCAGGGCTAGGCAGGAATGTGGATTTGATGTTACAATCAGATTAGCCATGATCTTATTGTATAGTGGAGCAGCCTTAAGGGGTTGAATGGCCTATTCACGTTCCTCATTTGTATGTTTGTATTTTATGCAGTGAGTGGTTTAATCTGGAATGCAACGTCCAAAGTGTGGCATACAGGTAGATTGAATTCTGATGTCGAAAAAGGAAATGGATACACACCCGAACAGATGAAGTGTGCAGAAATATGGGTCTGGCCAAATTGGTCCTGTAATCAGCTGTTGGGCTGAAATGCCTTCAATGTTTTAACGTTTCTATGAATTGCAAGGAGCTCCTAGATTTTTTTTCCTAAGGCAGAGACTGTTTGCTCATTTCCCCTTGCTAAATTCCTCCTCCCTTGTCCAGTCAGTCAAAGTAACCAAAGCTCCCACAATCTTCACACACTGTACAACAATACAATTCCCTAAAGTGCCATGGGATACCTTCCTATATAAAAAAAATTATAAATTAAAGTTTTGTATTGGTACAATTCCCCCTGCACCCAGGGGCAGAGAGGACCCCACCCTGATTAGGAATAACCAAATCCCTGTGGAGATGTCAAGTAGTACTGTTGGCTTGAATATAAATTAACAGGGGACGGGGAGATAAAGGTGAAACTTTTGAAAGGAGCAAGATGAGAATAACATACTTAAGAGAACATTGACAGATTGGTGAAATGGTATGATACATGGCAGATGCAATTTAACACAAATGAAGTGTAACATTTCGATAGAATAAGTGAGCTGTGGCAATAGAAATTCAATTATGCAATGCTGGAGAAGACGTAGGAAGAGAAACCTGGGGACTGAAGGTTGAATTACATAAAGAATACACGGACATATGAATTAGGAGCACGAGCAGGTCATTTGTTCCTGCTATTTAATAAGACCACGATTTTGCAGCGTCAACTCCAATTCCTGCCCATTCCCAACAATCTTTGGCCTTCAGGTCCTTGGTAGTCAAGGAGAATCTTATAAAAACACTTAGGACCTCGGCTTAATAAAGAGAGGCAGGGAGTATAAAAGCAAGGATGTGGTCAGCACAGTTTAGGGAGAATGTTATGTCTATGGAGAAATGCAGAGATGATTTACCGAAACACAGATGCAGGACTGCAGTTACATGCAAAGTCTAGAAAAGTTATTGCTCTTGGATCCCAAAATGTTATGGGAAAACTTAACAGAGGTGCTCAAAATTAAAAAGTCGTCGTTACATCAAATGGGAAACCGTTGAGGAGCCAGTATCCAAAGAATTGACATTCTGTGGGGTTGACAATGTAAAAGTAATCGATAGGTAGAAGTTGAAAAAAAAACAGAAACAGGAGTAGGACATAACCATGTACCTGTTCCAAAGAAAAACAAATAATCCCAGAACCACCTTGGATAATATATATCCCTTACCCTATACAGGGAAAAATTACAACAGTGTTGTGTATGAAGTATGGCAAGCAATTTGTACAGTAGGGCCCCAAAAGTATTTCTTAGGCTATAAGGCACTTTGAGTCAGGACAAGCACTAAATTCCCTTATTCTCTTGAACGGAGTCTTCTTGTAAGTTTCAGCATTCTATTCAGGTAGATTTGAGATTTTTTGTGATACTAAATGGAACATACCACAAACACAGACAAAAGAATTTTTAAAACTACACAATGAGATTAATCTACATCTGAGCTCTAGCACAATTTAGAATAAAAATCCTTACCATTTCATTAGAAACATCAATTCTCCACTCGAGTCAGTTGCACCAATGATGCGTTCTGGTTCTAATCCCCGTGCAAAACCTCTTGGTTGGTTGTCATTCTTTTAAAAGAAAATATATTAATATATAAAGCAAACACTAAAGTTGTAGAAAACATGTACACACAGGTATATTATGCAGATAAGAATTCTGCAATGGCATACACTTAAAAAAATGGAAACCAAGTAAATTGTCAGTGCAAGATATTTGGATAGGTAGCACACTAGGTAGTGTTACAATGGACTGAACAAGAGCAAATGAGCAGTAGCAAGGATTGATTCACTATTTAATTCATGCTATGCTGACCTGGATTGCAGGCTTAGGTTTTTAAACAGTGGTTCACGAAAAGTCATCTATTTCAGTTCCCCAAGATCCTACCGATTTTGAAAATGGCCACCAATGGTTGTGGAAGAACATAAAAATACTGCAAACACTAATCATTCTGATTTCACCTTCCTACCTCACTTGTACTTACCATATTTAATATTCCCCTTGAGCAAGACTGCACAACTTCTCACCTTCCCTTTACTTGTCTGTACCAAGTTATTACTCCCATCCAAAGTCTACAACCTCAATTGCTAATTTGTCTGCAATTATGAGGACATTGCTGCAGTAGCAACACCCTAATTCTCACATGACTTGCTGACATTTGGCTCACTGATTACACTATCATAGGCCTGATACAGGGATGAAACTTATCCAACTGCCCCACTCCCCAACTGACCTATACAGGTCCTCCGCTTTAAAAATTTCTCTCTTTTTATAACTATTTAAAACAGTTTCCTGTTATGATTAAATAATAAGAAGAAAACATTTAAACATCAACTGTGAAGAAATTTCTCACTTCAATAGCACATTTGCAGACATACTAAAATTGGGAACTTTATTTACAAGTGCTTATATTGTTGGTTAACTTTCCACCTGGCTATACATTGCATCATTTTTCCTTCTTGAATATGATCCTCATAACCTTCCATTTGAACACTTCTTATAGTGCATCAACAGAGATCCATGCCAACTTACTCAAAAATCTCAAACAACCTCTATTTATCAAATGACAGCCAATTCTTTAATCTACACTTTTTAATTACAGAAAACTTCTAACCATGCTTAATCTTACAGGCAACTCCTAAATGCCCAGACCTTGCCATCACAAGAGATTGCCACTTCCAAGATCTCAAACAGATCAAAGCCATTTCTAACCTTAACCATCCATCCTCAGTAGTGGTGGGGACTGCACACATTGGAAGAAAATTTGGTCAGTTCACTACATAAAAAAATTGCACTTCTTAATCTTCTGTCACATTCTGACACTCCAACTGTTCTTCATCTAATCTCATCTTTGCTTTTGAAGATCTTCTCACTGTAATATTCTTCTCTAGTATTCCTCCTTTTTTCTTCCATCAGTCTGGGGTTTTCAAGCTGGAGTACACAACCAATCTAGTCCATGATCATCTGATCTACTTTCACCATGTTGAACAGTGCATTATGTTCAGAATTAAAGTGGCAGATACCTTTTAATTGACTATATACCTCACAAAATTCCTTTTCTTCCATCACCTTCAAACAGAAAGGCCACATGGATTTTGCTTTTGAGATTAACAATGCAATAAACATCTCACCTCTGCTCACCCACTTTTGCTTAATCCCCAATTACTATGACTTTTATTTATTTCACTGTTGCCTACCATGTCCAAACTTAACTTTTCCATAACAACCATTTAGTTCCTTCAATTCCACCCCATTCAGCCACCAGTCCCCGAACTATATGGTCAGTAACATTGATAAGAAGATCACATGGCACCTTTAAAAGAGCAAGGGAGTATTACTGGTGCCATGGTTAACATCTATCCTTTACCAAACAGATTTGTACATCATGTTTCCAATACTTCACGTATAGCACATTATTTAATTTCATTCCCCATTGCAATGTTGGATGCAGTCAGCTTCCTGGGATTTTCTATACACATTAGGGGCTAGTGACTTGTCTTCACGATTTTCAACTTTTGCCTATATTTTGTCATTTTGTGCAAGGACTATTCATCTCTACAAACATTCTGAGGACTACCCTTGTAACTCACTTCCCACTGTATAAACAAAGCAAACAGATTCTTTTCATGAACAAGATCACTACAATACAGAATCCATCCTTAAACCTTCCACCTTTTTCTAAATGACGTAAGTGCACAGCCACCTTCTAACAAAGGAACATCCAAAAAAAACTTGCACTGATTTTCTTTGGAGGTTTGGGGGGGGGGCAGCAGAGAGAGGAAATAAAAAACAGATCATGGGAAGCAAAAATTGGCCCCAAACAAGAGGAGGATGAATGAAAAATAGTCAACAAGCTTGATCAAAAATTTGCAGCTCATATGAAGGATGTGGTAAAGCAGAGCAGTTTGGAGGGGAAATTTTAGAATGTAGGATCCAACCAGCTAGGCAACAGTAAGTAAGTTTCAAAAGACATATCCAATCACATGAGGAGGACCCATTTCTAGATATTCTCTTATGATATCCAGCCATATTCCACGTTAATTCCATTATTAGCCATTAGCTTTTCCTTTTGAATGTCAGGAAAACTAAACTTGTAACTTGGCATACATAAACATCAAAGTTGTCTGGAATATATACTCAGACCGAACCAGTCCAGGCAAAACTTCAGCATCTTTGATCCTTGGCTATAAAACCATTCATCACATCCAGCATTGTGAATGCATTTTCCATCTCAGCAGCAGTAGCTTCTCACTGTCACAGTTGCTTACAGTCATTTATGAAATAAACTGTAAAATTTTACCATGTGATCATAACCATCTTCACCAATTGGGAGTCCAGCCCCAACACAACAAGCTGAAAACAGGTGCCCTCAGGTAATCCCATTATCTTAACTAGTACACAAACTTCCCCCTACCTCCCAATCACAGCATTACTTTCTTCTGCAGACCTTATAAAACCTTCCCAAAGACCATCTCCTCTGCAGCTTTAGAAAACTTTAACTCTACTTCCTTCTCTATGTCTTTTAACATTTAGTTACAAAGAAAATGAAAAGGTCCTCTATTAATGCATCTAGATACTTTCAGTCAAGCGGTTCAGATGTATTGTTACACACATGCAGCAGATGGAATTTGAACCCGGGCCTCCTGAACCAGAGGTAGGGACAATATCACTGTGCCAGAAGAGTGCTTATAAATGCCTTTCTTTAAAAAAAAAATTAACCTATTTTTCTAATCAACCTGCTCAGAAATGTTATTACATCCCTCTGGAATAGGTGGGACTTGAACACAGGTTTCCTGGTCCGGGGTAAGGACATTATCACTTGCCACAGAAGTCCCTTAAATGGATCTATTGACAATCAAATTTATTAAAAGCACTTGGACTACTGTAGGAAGTTAAACAAAACTCGACAATTTAAAAAATGAGTTGACTCCCTGTGATAACCTAATAGTCATTCTAAACTAAGCGTTTTATGTAGAATTTCAAATGTGAAAATGTTGGCAGCACCTAAAAATTCTACTCACCAAGTTATTTCCACTTTGCTATAAAATCAAATTTATCTCTAGGTTGAGGTGTCAGGCAGGTGGCAATTGGATTTAAATTGGCAATACACTCACGACCTGTATTTATACCAGCTGCTACATTCTTCCTAATTGAATCTTTCTTATTGCTAAGGTGGAATGGGAATAAGCAAATGATTAAGGCCCCAAATGCATTGAGACAAGCTACTTTTAACATGCGCAGCAACTAGACACGAGTGAACTAGTAGCCAGGGAGCAATGCTCTTGCTTGACTTCTAATGCGAGAAATAGCTGCTGTTTGCTGCACTGTTACCATTGGTTTCTGTTGTCAGACTATTGTTGAGCACAGCCTTGTTGTAAAGTAAAATAAAAGCTGTTTCAGCTGAAAAAGTTCAGGGAACATCAACCTGTAGGGTGAATTTACTGAATTGAGAAGGAACTTCTTCACCCAGAGGGTTGTTCATCTCTGGAATTCCTTGCCCAGTGAAGTAGTTGACGCTACTTCAGTAAACGTTTTTAAAGCTAAGGTAGATTTTTTTGAACAATAAAGGAATTAAGGGATACGGTGAGAGCGCGGGTAAGTGGATGCGAGTCCATGAAAAGATCAGCCATGATCTTATTGAATGGCGGAGCAGGCTTGACGGGCCCGACGACCTATTCCTGCTCCTAGTGCTATGTTCTTATGTTCTATGAAGACAGGGGCTTACTGGATCCTTTTTCTTTTTTGGCTTGTTTTCTTCACCCTCACTTTCAGAGACAGATTTTCTTTTGAATCCATCCGTACGCTCCTTGGTAGCCTTTTGGGAATCCAGAAACTCCTGGATCAACTCTGGGCAATCTAAATTGTCCTCCGGCTCCCATGTATTGTCAGCACTGAAACGGGTTCATGTAAGAACAAAATTAAGCCAGTGTTTAGTCAGAATACTCCATTTAACATAATTAGCACAAATCCTAATAAAAATCAGCCACAGAAAGAAAGCACAGAACACCTAACTACACAGAGCTGAAAACATTTATACAGAAGCAAATCTTTCCATTGACACCCGATGCTAGCTCTTCTGAAGAACTAACAAATGTAAAAAAGTGGATACAGGAAAAAGACCAGCAATAAATCCTACTAGGTTGCACATATTGTTAATCAATAAATCACTAGTCTGAATTATATGTACTTTACAACTAACTGGCAATAACTGTTATACTCAGTAACCACAGCACAAGAGAGTTAAACTTCTTGCTGAACAATACGGCGAGAGGAGCTGACCAAATTCCCAAGTGCATTTTTTATAAATAGCATTCTGTAGTCAGTTACAAATTTTGTAACGCTCCAAATAGGGTAGTTTATTTGTTACATGGCATAGGTTTGCAGCACGATCTTGCTTTCTTTCCCTTTCTCTTCAAAAGATGTTCTATTACGGAACTACAATGGAAATCCACCTAATAGTGTACAGATGAAGAAATTTACAAACAAAACTCAGGCCTGTCAACATTCATCTCTACTTAGACTTAGGATCTACTCAAATTCAACCTGCAGCAGGAATTTTGTTGTTTGGTGGTTCTGGATTGCAGTATACTCCATGCTATACAGTAAATACAGCACAAGAGCTGACCAAACATGAATCATGCTGCAGAGATAAAAGGTACTGCAGATGCTGGAGAATCAGAGATAACAAGGTGTGGGGCTGGATGAACACAGCAGGCCAAGCAGCATCATAGGAGCAGGAGAGCTTGACGTTTCGGGCCTAGACCCATC
>JAHRHZ010000013.1:11568508-11618184 GCA_024137785.1 Ginglymostoma cirratum | reverse complement strand
GGGTCTAGGCCCGAAACGTCAAGCTCTCCTGCTCCTATGATGCTGCTTGGCCTGCTGTGTTCATCCAGCCCCACACCTTGTTATCATGAATCATGCTGCATCCTGAAACACCAAAGACACAAATATCCAGTATTTGCTCAGAGCTGAGGAATATAAGCTAAAGGAGTCAGCCTTTTAAGATTAGATGATACAGGTCGGGCCTCACATTAGCAGATAAAGAATGGCTGAGCAGTCTATTCCAGGTGCTCCTCCCTCTGAGTCCGCTTTCTGGAAACAAAGCCACAAATCCCTGAGGTAAATTAGATTTGTACAACCCATGCTCTGGGTGCTCCTCCCCCGACTCCGCTCCTGAAAACAAGGTTTAATAATATTGTGACTGTGGCTGTGGTATAAATTTTAAATTCTATAGGGTGGTCATTGACACAAACAAGTTCTGTGAATCCCAGATCATTGACGTCCCTAACTTAATTGTCAACACAATCAGCTCAATAGATGACTTTACCCAATACTACCGACATCAATTGTGTCAAACATGATGTGTTAACTGTTGTAATTGGATTATGTGCACGACAAACCAAAAACTCAACTGCTGGCAATCTGTGGATGTTTAAAACAAGGGGAAAAAAAAAAGCTTTTGAGAAGTTAAAGTTTTATGCGCACTTGCTTGTTGTTCTCAGCACTGTGAAATCTGCCCCCAATACAAAAGGAGTGGATTTCACAGCACCAGATGCTACAGCATATATCAGAATTTCTTCCACCTAAAACAAATGTCAATACGTAGTCACGTCTATGCCTCATTTATTCAGACAGGGGAGACAGAACCCCTACAGAAGCAGTTTCCAAATTTAATGGTGCCTGTAGAATATCAACATCATGGCAGCCATTTTAAGTGTGTTATCAAACACATTTAATTTCTATTTCAACTCAAGATTTGGTGGATTTGATTTGATTTTCAGAAAAGAAATCACCATCTAACATTCAAACAGAAATGAGTCAGAAAAGTCATGAAATAGGCTGCCTGCGCAGTAAAACTCCTTACTCTGTAAAACCTTTCCATTTCAAAAGGTATTCAACCCTTCCTTGTACAACTCTTCTGTCTAACACTCTTTCGACAATATATTCTTCAGGTTGAACATCTTCAGATTTTTTTGTCTTGCTACCTTGTTTCTTTCCCATTTTGTCTGGAAAAAAGAAGACATGATAAAGCAAAAAAACAGTTCTCAAATCAATTTGTAAATATTAACATTGAAATTTAGAAATAGATGATAAGCCAAAGTAATATCTGATTACTCTCAATTCCCCATGCTCACTTTATCTTACAAAGAAGTCCAAGTTAAGGCCAGCATTTGGGTTTTAATAAAACAAACTGGTTTTCCCCGTTAATCAGGCGTTCTACTGAATGAACCATATATTATTCATGATGGTAGAAAAGTGAGCCAACAATATAAGTTTGAAGTTTTTCACTTAGTGGGCCAGCCAAAATTTTATACATTCTTGATGTAGGATTACCAACCGCACCCAAATTCACATGCTGCAGTTGTTAAGTCCTACAGCCAAGTGCTTTTACATGTATAAATGCAAATACAGGCTTGCACGATTATTGCAGTACACGCATCTCCAAGAACATGGTCAAGGCACACATCACTTGAGAGGCTGTACAAGGAGGCTTAGCAGTTGGCAAAAAAAGGCAAAGCTGAGCTAAGATGTTCTTTTCATCCAAAGCATCTGTTAATTGAGAAATGAAGTGATTTATCGATTTTTACATTCATCTTCTCCAAGATAATTCCAAATATTAATATATGCCTTCACAAAAAAAAAAATCAAATTTGTGGCACAGAAAGAAGCTATTCACAGCCTATTGTGCTTTTGCTTCCAAACAAAATGTCTATCCACCGTTTCCGACTATGG
This sequence comes from Ginglymostoma cirratum, assembly GCA_024137785.1. Classification (NCBI taxonomy): domain Eukaryota; kingdom Metazoa; phylum Chordata; class Chondrichthyes; order Orectolobiformes; family Ginglymostomatidae; genus Ginglymostoma; species Ginglymostoma cirratum. The sequence goes on along the minus strand of JAHRHZ010000013.1, from coordinate 11,616,276 downwards.
ATTTACACTCTTGCAGATTATAGTACCTCAAATGCATTTTCATGTACCTTTGAAATGTTGAGGTTTTCTTCCTCAATTGGTCTCTCTGATTGGGATTGTGCATCATTTTCAACTGCACTCCCTCCACCCATTTTAAATATTGCATCCAGAGACTGATATCCTCAAAACATATCGATGTAGACAGTGTTTTTCCAAAAAAAATTCTTTACAAAACTGTGGTCTAAACTTGGAGGGAGCAGAACACCACTGAGGGACATGACTACTTGTCATATGACTAGGTGCAAAATATGCACACGCACACCTCAAGGTTCAAGTACAATAAGCTGCAGCATCTAGACATAGATCTGCCTACTAGCATTAATTCTGCATTGCTTCATTCCTGATTGGTGTTAAATATTTCTATTTTTTCCAACCCAAAGCGAAATACGGCCAACTGAAATTGAAATAATCACATGGCACCTGAGCAATTTTAAAATGTTATCGATACCATACCCATCTTTATCAAATAGCCAATTAAGTTCCACATATGAAAAGTGCATTATTACCGCATGGCAATAAAAACTAAAACACTTAAAAAACTAATACTTAAATGTGTACAATTGAAGTCATATGGAGCATTGTAATTTGGAGGCTTTCAAAAATGCTGCATAACCTGATTAAAGATTTGCAATTGATCTTTCTAATAAAAGATCAATTAGAAGTGCAGAACTCCTACCAATTTTATAGATTTTTTGGTAAATAAGTTATACTTTATGTATTGCTTGGGTTACTGGTGCTACTTTCCAAAATATCTTGGGATGCACCAACATGAAAAAGTCATTATTTATTCTTACTACTTACCATTAAGTGCCAATGATACGCAAAACAGTCCAGAAAATAGTGGCGAGTCAACGCCATAAAAGATATCGAATCAGTTCAATTTTAAAACAGACAAAAAAACAATTGTAAAGGCCAAGAAGGAACCAGATTTACTGAATTCAATTTCCCTATTTCCCATGGTGGAACTTGAATTCAACATCCAGGTTAGCGGCTGAGTACCTAACCGGTAGGTGACTCTACTGCTAAAATCTTCTCCTTTCACTCATCCACAAATAATTACAAACTGAAACACAGGATGAAGAGGAACACTAATCCTCAAAAGACATTGGTTTCTAACAGTTCCCCAGAAAGACTGGCATACAAGGATCACTTTCAACTGTTTTTTTAAATATTTCTGATGAAAAAAAATTGAGAATTTCATGAAACAGCATAACTGGCTAAGTTATACCAAAGTTTGCATCACTTTCTATGCTAACCATCACTAAGTCAAAATTTCAGAAAGGCTCATTTAAAACAGAATATAAAACAAACACAAGCAAGCGAAGGTCAGTTAGTGAAAACAACCAGGACATGAAAAGTGTAGGTGTCAACACAAACATTATTAAATTGAATCATCAAATCTTAAATATATGCCTAACATGAATAGATTAATGTAATTTTAGAAACTTCCCAATGTGGCTCAGAGATCATAAAATGCATTCAAATATTCCGAATGCAGGTCTCAATAGAAAAAGGAAAACAAATTTCAGAACAAGAAAGAAAAAGGAGCAATGACCTCGATTAATTGCTGCTGGTAAATGTACAACCAGTTCAGATTTACCATCGATGCAGCAAGTCAGATGATTTCACATGAATGGCATGGAGCTGTGTTAGTGAGCTAAAGAGGGTTCCAACAGAAGTTTTATGGAGATGGCACAAAAGCTTGAAGAAATTTAGATGTAAAGCTCAAGTTTCTTTAAACCATAATTTCTTTGAGCTGCTGCTCAAAAATTGAAATGCCATCCTTATACTTATTTCAGAACATCCTGAAAAATTCAGAACCAGTGGCAACTTTGAATTCTTCTGGAGATATAAAGCTGAAGGGGAAAGTTCGAAAACCTCCCTACAGGTGGGCAAAATCCAAATCTGTTGCAGTTAACAGAGCCATGCACAAAGGTAACAAAACAGTCAACTCACAGATGCACTTTGCTTGCTAGCTTGGATTGTAAAGCTAAAGCTAGAATAAAATCTTGCAGAATCAAAGGCCGACAAACATATGCCCTGGCTCGAGAAAAGTGCCAGCACCAGCCTCGGTTACCATTTTTACAGATTTCAAGACTAGCCAATTTGTAGGGCACAAGGAAAATATACATGATATTATTTTCCGGGGGAAATTAGGGTTCAATTCAGAAAAAGACTGTTAGAAATGGTCATTCGAGTGAGTTCTTTTAAAGAAAAATAGGCTGTTGAACAACTTAGTTGCTTTATAAATCTACTTTATCCATTCTACGTCATCTGCAATTAGTTAGAATTACTATAAAAAGAGATACGCAAGAGCAATTGGGGTGGCGTGAAAAGTCAAGAGTCCACAGTTACTCCCATAGCATTAGTATCAAAATCTAAGCCAATGTACAAGGATTTGTGCCAGTTATGAAAGACCCTTTTGATAATAAATGGCATTTTCATCTAATCAATCTTGGGTTTGCCAAACTCTGAAAGGCAAAAGGAGATAGTCTAACCTATTGAACTACTAAGCTTCCAACTACGATTTCATTTTATTTTTTAAGTTACCACTTTAGTACATTTGCTTAAGTTAAGCACTGTGGAAATAGAGGAGAGAAAACACATCAATCTCTCTCGTGCTAGGCATGACAAGTTTCCAGATAGTGCCCCTGGGCTAAGGAGGAAAATCTGATCATATTGGCAAATACTGATTGTTTGCAACTCCTACTGCAAGTATGAATGCATACATACGTTCAGCAGGAACTGAACTGAATTCATTTGAGATTCCCTTTCTCTAGGGTGCCACAGTCTTAAAAGTTAAAAACCATTTCGCTAACCCAGTATGAAGGTGACTTAAAAATAACTTGCTGCAATTTACCTTGCAATAGTTACAAAGCCTATTCCTCTCCTTACCATCTAAAAACCAAAATGGACAAAACACTATTGTCCTATTACTGTCCAAGTATCTCACACACAGACACAATAATGGGAGTGAAAAAACCTTGGTGACCACTTAACGTTTTTTGAAAACGGCCAAGAGATTTCTTCACTGGCTCAATACACTCATGCATCAAACAGCTGAGCCAGACAAATCAGATGTCCTAGGATAGAAGTGCATTCAGATAGCCAATACTAAAATATATGACTGGTTTCAGTACCTCTGGGTTAAGATGGGGAAAAGAGCACAAGGGCTTCACTACCTTGCTGTGCACATTATTATCAAAAAGAACAAAATTAAGTTTGGCTAGGAACTCCCTTTTCCAGTTTGTGAATATAAAACAATAAGGATCACACACAAATAAATGTCTGAGCAAGACACTGGAAAACATTTTCGAATCTGTAAACTAGCAATACAGAGAGAGATAGGGTAGCAGAGGAAAAAGGAAGAAAATATAAAAATGGTCAGAATTTATGCTCTGTAGGGTATCCTGAAATCAAAACATTACTACAGCATCAATAAGTAGTATCACTTTGTCATTAATGATTAAACCCAACAAAAGCATTTCGACAACACTCCTATCCCTTCAAGTGTCAAAACTAATTTAAACGGAGTTGTGAAGGAATTGGGAATGTAATAAATTTATCTGCCTTCTGTTCAACAAAAAAAGTGCAACAATGAGAAAATGTTAAGTGCTGGCTTGTCAACAGTTGATTCCATATCAAAGTATTATCATTCAATAGTGTCATTCACATTTTATGAAATTACAGTAGCAAACTTTTGTTTTTAGCCATACTTGGGTAGAAGGGATTTAATCTAATCTTGCTGCGAAACAGACAACTTATAAAATACACAGATCTAAATTTCAGATTTCTGTTATTCACAATGCCATTCTTTTGACTGCAGTTTAGAACTACACAGTACAAAAAAGTAAAATGGGAAACTGGAGAAGAGTTTCACTGCTAAATTCAGTCCAAAACTAGGTACCTCTTTCAAAGGAGGTAAAGATGGTGGAGTGGGTGGCATCTCTGCCTCTAAGCTAGAAATCCTCGCTTCAATGCTCTCACCAGAGCTTAAATGACTAAGAAAGGAGTATTCATAAAATGGCCAAACAGGTTGAATGTCATCCGTAAATTTCTCCAGAGGGTATATTAGCTCACTTGGTTGGATGGCTGGTTTGTGATACAGAACAACACCATCTTGGTTCAATTTCCACACTGGTTAAGGTCACAGATACTTGGTGACTCAAGCTAAAGTCACCTATCAGTCACCTTTCTCTAATGAGGGAGCAGCTTTATAGTCCTTTGGGACACTGGCAGCTTTACTTGCTTAAATCCCAGCAGCATACACTAACAGCAATAAGAACGGGAAAGATTCCTCGTCAGCCTTGTAATGGAAAGAACTTTGGAACCTCTACCATCATGTACCTATCATTCACACCTCCAAACTACAACATGCACATAGAAGTGCATTTTATCATATCAACCCAAGCATGGAGTAAACTGTAATGTACCACCACATTGCAGAAGTTGCTTTACCACCAAAATAGAAATTAGGAGAGCATATTTGCAGAAGCTTGCAACTTCAGATAATTATTTCACAAGATGTTTTTGTTAGACACATTGCTACAAGGATATTTAGCATATTTAGGCTCCAATAACAAATCTAATATATAAATGAGCATTTTTTTCCTAGCTCCACTGAATACATCCATGATATTCCCCACTTACTAGCTCTATGCAGGGTCCTTATCCAGCTGGTGACTACGAGAATTTGAAGTGTTTTTTTGGATGATTTCAGCAGATCATTAATTCACAATTATAAAAATCTGCCATTTTGTAATTCTTTTAATCAACTCCAACATCACAAGTGGCACAATAACTATCTGCTGAATAGTGTCAATTGTGTGTTGAAAAGTCTGGGTCCCAAGATAAATTGTTAACCTCATTCTGAAGTCAGAATGGCACACCTGGGACCACAACAGGAACTCAGATTTTCATTGTTTGGGGCCTAGGAGTATATGAACAAATTTTATTTGTTAATTTAAATATGGTCAAATGACTAAGTACTGTAAATGGGATATAACATGATGCATTTTCTTTTTATTATTTGTAAACATGGATTAACTCACTAGTAGAAACAAGGCTAATAGGAGAAAAAAAGGAATCTTCAACCGTGGTCATCTTCTACTTTGTATCCGCCTACTCAAGCCCCTAGGAAAGAATAATCAGCAATTGCTCACATGTAATAAAGTCAGCATTTCAAACATTACATTTTGGAGTAAACATGATAGCAACTATTTGAAAACGTGTTTAAATTAGAAATATGTTTAATAGAAAAGGGATACATAGTGCAAGATGGCAAAGGTTATACCAACCTAATCTTGATCAGTCATATGAATATAAACATTCCAAAAGCAAAAACACAAACCAATTCCAATGTAATTACTTGCTCCTGTTGTGTAGCATTTGATTCAAAATTACAGACTTCTGTCTAATAATCTCAATTGTTTAAAAAAACTTAAACTTCTAAGCCAGATTTTAAAAAGTTAAAGTACAGCAATAATCAAAAAAGTACAGCAAGAACATTAAACGGCTCTTACTCTTTGAATTCAAAATTATCTAACATATATAAAACATCTAACATTAAGACCTACTAGGTCACCATTTTACATCTTCCTAGTTTCCATCCCCCTCCTCATCACACAACGACCAGACTAAAAAAAAGTGTGACAGTGGCAAAGAATCGTCTCATAATGAAAAATAAAGAATGCGCACTTCGTAAGAATGCTAAGGTTCAAGTCCTGAATTTCCACATACAAGGATCCTATTAAATCACAAAAAAATGCCAGTTACAAACTGATAACTAAACACCGATATTTACAGTATTAAACAAAAAAGACTGCCGCACATTAAGGAATTGGAATCTCATTTAAACTACCTTTTAACTCATTACCTCAACCTTACGTAAATAACCCGCGCAGAAACAGCGACAGAAGATAAAATCCAAAGCGACTGTTAATAAAAATTTGAGTCAATCTCTTAGGTCTATGAATCAAAGACGGTGCAATGTTTTCCCCAGTCTCCAGGTTGAAACCCGACCTCACCACCCACCCTTCCTTCCCCTCCCCCCCCCACGAAAGGGGCAGGCAGAGAGTTCACAAGTCCTGGAAACCTTCACGACCAAAACAAATGAACCACGGCCTCCTTGGATTATTAAACGGACTTCCGTTCGCTCCCGCCACTGGGCAGGAGTTTGGGCCTATATAATCTTCGTGTGCTCCAGTCGATTGAGATGGAAGTTTTAAAAAAAAAATCAGCTCGTTGGGTGATTGATATCGAGCTGCTCTGCAGTGCTGCCAGGCCCGCACTCCGCGCTCACTAGGAGTCACCGGATGGAAGTAAAAGAGTGAAGCACTGATCGGCTGGCTAGCTGGCGAACTAGCTGCTGCCTGCCCTACCTGCCCAATTCAGTCCTGATGTGCTCCGCTGGCTGTCCGGACTGCCCTCCCACGCTCTCTCTTTTTTCCTCTTTTTCACTTTTTTTTAATCTCTCTCTCTCTCTCTCTCTCTCCCCTCTCCCTCTCAGAGGTTCACTCAGTCCCGCCAAAAACACGCGCTGACACAACGCGCTTGCGCACACCTCCAACCAGCGCTCCCTCCGTTTTCCAAAATTTATCGAATAACTTAACATCAACTATTCACGAATACACGCCTGCGAGGCACAGAACCAAACCTAGATCTTTTAAATTGAAAAAAAAATAGTCCTTATCGAAACACTAATCATTTCCAAGCCCACCCGCCCGTCACGTGACCAAGGAGCACTTTTAGGGAATTATTTTGGCAAATTATATTAACCTATTCAACCGGATTTTGACTGAAAAAACGATGATGTCCTACGAAACAAAAATGTCTGTGATATACTTAAAAATTCGGTTTTAAAATTGCATCATACCCGATGCGGTTTCGACTTTTTCCGTTAGAAGTCCCCGAGGCTTAATTAATGTGTTCAATTAAGGGTGATACTTCTTTTAAAAATAATTTTTCAGAACTGTAGTATAAACAAATTTTCTTTTATTTTCGGAAAAGCTTTTTCGATTCTTGCCCGGTTTCGTCACCAACCTTGCCGTTGGCAACTTGGTGTCACGTGACTAGTGGACGGCCATTTTGTAGGGCTGAGAGAAGGTTCTAGAAAGTATTGAGCGGCGACGGTGGTGGCTGTGTCGAGGAGGCTGTGTATCACAGCTTGTCTGTTTATTCGTTTTTCTTTAGCTATAACGCAATTTTTTATCGATATAACGTTGTTTACGAAGCGCTTGAGTTGAAGTATAGTATTTTTATTTAAAAATTATTTTTTCGAGCAGGATGGAGGTAAGGGATAGAAAAAATGAGGGTTGGGGAGGGTGGCGTAGCGTATCTTTTTCAGTGTACAATTTTGAAAGGTTTGATTTAAGATCCTGTGGTGATAGAAGAAAACGGGGATACCGCGCCGAAAACGGTGATTAATCGCAGCCTGTTCCCGGGCTTTGCTGTTGTTACTGGGAAACAGGAGTCGAGTGTAGGTGAAATATATGGGGGATTGAATTTAGATGACTGATATCCGCGCTTCTCGGGTCTTTCTCGTTATTTTACAACAGTTTTTTTTGATGTCAACTTGTCCGTTGATATCTAAAGAGAGACTTGTCTTGCTTCTTGAGAAGTTTGAATGTTCATTAACATTTCAGGATTGAACCCAATCTTTTAATAAACGGTAATCTCAAACGTTCCATATTTGCGTTAAGTTTACTATACCATCTAGAAGTTTGAATCTTTTCAATACCAAAAAGTTGCAACACACACACGCTTCTCTGTGCAGGGGAGTTGATGGAAGGCAAGTATAGAATGAGCACTTAGTGTTTTATGCAGTTCCAAATCATTGTAGAGATTTTTAAAAAAGCCTTCCTGGAGGGTGACAGATAAAGAGTGGGTAAGTTGGTTACTTTGCATAGGAAGGGTGATTTCAGAAACGTCTTGGGGGAAGGTGACATAAGACAAGTAGGATTAAAAAGCATCAGAGAAACCTACCGAAAGTGGATAAACTGCAGGAGACTAGGGGAGGCAAATAGTAGTTTGGAGGGTTTTTGCATCAACTGTAAGCCTCCATGATGCACTTCTCACTGATGCCTGAGAAGTGCTGACAACATTCACCCTACATGAGCAGCAGTTCCTACTGAAGTTGTTAAATCCATGTGGCCAGAGGGTTGAGGTGTGTAGAATTATGACGCTGTTCTCTTAATCTTGTTACATTGAACTGTATAGAAGACCAAAAGTAGAGATGGACGTGTATTTAATGAGTTGCATTTTACATGCCTGCTTTGGAGTCCCAAGTCTGGCTTTAAGTCCCATATATAGGGATTGTGTGCATCACATCAGGCTGATGCTCCAGCAGGGAGTCTTAACCTGCCAGAGATACCACCTTTTTGAATGAGATGTTAAACAGGTGCTGGCTGCCCTGTCAGGTGTTTGAAAACAAAATGTAGTATTATCTTGAGAGACAACCATGGAATTACTCCTGGTTAATGTACATTCTTTGTCAAAATCACAAACATCTGGTTGTCATCACATGTTGAGAGCTTTGCCTGTAAGTTGGCTGTCAAATTTCCTGCATTACAATAGGATCTACACTTCAAATGTACATACATTATTGACTGACTAAAGCACTTTGGGAGACCTGGCGGTCTTGAATAGCATAGCATAAATGCAAATCCTTCTTCATAGATGTTTGTAAAGAGCTTTTCTGTTTTGCACTTATTCTAAGGAGGATACTGCATATTAAGCAGCAAGTGTATTTGTGGCCTTGAGAATAAGATGGGAGCTGTGTTGCATCTCTTGCAGACATGGGGGAAGAGAGTGACAAGAATGTGGTGGCATGAGGTCCCTTTGTACTATGGGAGGAGGGGTCATGTTGCAATAATCTGTAGATGTGAAAGGTGAAGATGATTCTGAAGAAGGGAAGGCAGATGTATGCCATTTAAGGAATGGGATAATTCACTAATGCTAACATGGTGTGTGATTGCCCACACGCATAATAGTAACATCCCTTGGAATCCAGGTTTATGTAATTTTAATCCATACATGTGTGAATTTAAAAAAATTATACTGGATTATCAGCGGTAACTGTTTACACTTATATACTGTGTGAGAAATGATACATGTTCCTGGAGTATTGAGGCCAAAGCTGGAATCTTATCAGAAGGGATTAGGGCAGTACATAGGTGAAAGTGTACAGTATTGTATTGAGGATAAAAGTTCAATTTGGTGTTAAATAGGAAGTGGGGTGGATAAATTGGTGAGGCAACTGAGTTTTTGGCAGGGGCCAGGAATTGATGGCTTTTGGCTTCACAACTTCTGGAATCTTTGATTTCAGACCATTAAAACGCATCCAGAACTGCATGTTAGGGAAGCAGTTTGACTGCGCAGATAATTGAGGGAGAGGTCTGTGTTCTCATTAGATTTGGATCCTTGAAAGATACAAGTCCTGAACTCTCTGTAAAATTCCTGAAGCCTTCTGTTTTAAATTTGATTTTATCTTTGGTTTTTTTCCACTATTAGAGAAATCCTTTTAATATATCAGGGATAACCACTCAATTGTGCGATGAGTTTGAGGTCTGCTCACTGCAGGATATATAAAGGATTTGTCAAAAGGGTTAGCTCCACTGGAATGTGTCCACCTACCTCTATAGTTTTGTGGTCAGATCAACAGTCTTGTGCAAGGTGATATAAAAATGGAAGGATTTCCCCAGCAATGGGAAGCTTGTGATTATATTTTTTCAAGTAAATATTCAAATGTTTAACTTCAAAGGTAATTTTAAGCTCTTCACGATGACAGAATGATTGTCCTTTTGTCAAAATCATCCTGAAATGCTTCCAAGTGCTTTTGCCCCAGAACTATTGTCCTCCACTATACAATACAATCCCATTGATGTGTTTCTTAAATGTCCAGTTGCCTTGATATTAAAAGGGAATGAATGCTGTGTCAAATTAAGCAATTAAAAATGTTTATTTTTCCAGAGTAGGGATAAGGAGCAGTATCGCAAGCTGTTCATCGGTGGTCTTAGCTTTAATACAACTGAAGAAAATTTGAGAGGCCACTTTGAGCAATGGGGAAAGCTTACAGATTGTGTGGTAAGTTTTGAAAATATGTGGACGGTTTGTTCAAGTCAGGTCTTTGTGAGACTTTAGTTAAGTAGAAAAAGAAAATGACCATTTGTTGAGCTTGTTAAGACAAGTAATAAACAATAATATTCAGTTTTCAAGCTTAATTGTGCCTTCATTCCATGCATGTGATTTTGGGAGGAAGGAGTAAAATTGCCAACTATAATAGCCAAGAAATTTTATGGAAGTAAATTCAGTTTTAAATTTGTGTTTACGTCTGTGTTTGTACTTTAGATAGAATCCTTGATAAGTTAGAACTGAATACTTTTTAAGAGATATACAATAAACCTGAGACATCAGTTTCTACTGTTTTCCTAATATTCAGCTGTTTTTGCCAAACAGATGCCCCATTGGGAAAAGTTCAAACAGCTAGAAGTCAGCAGCTGACAATAATGTACCTATTGATGACTTGCCTAAAAGGAAGCTCTTTGAACTGTGTCTAGACTATTAATTAAAATCCAGGAACACCACCTAATGTACACATGTTCAAAAGGTGGCATGGTGGCTCGGTGGTTAACACTGCTGCCTCTCAGCGCCAGGGACTAAGTTTGATTCCAGCCTTGGGTGACAGTGTGGAGTTTGCACATTCTCCCCAGGTCTGCAGTGGGTTTCCTCTGGGTACTTCAGTTTCCTCCTTCAGTCCAAAGATGTGCAGGTTAGGTAGAATGACCATGCTAAATTGGCAATAGTGTCCAGGGGTGTGCTGGCTAGGTCAGTTAGCCATGGGAAATGCAGGGTTTAAGGGATAGGTTGGGGGGATGGGTCTGGCTGGGATGCTTTTTTTTGGAGATTTGGCTTGAACTTGATGGGCCAAATGGCCGCCTTCCACCCTGTAGGGAATTGATTCTAAAAGACAAATACTTGTTTTTATAATTGTATTCAAAAGTGTTGCAGCGTGAAATTACAAGTAACCAACTTTGCAGGTCATGAGGGACCCTCAGACCAAGCGATCAAGAGGGTTTGGATTTGTGACATTTTCTACACCTGAAGAAGTTGATGATGCAATGGCTGCTAGGCCTCATAAAATTGATGGTCGTGTTGTGGAGCCTAAACGAGCAGTTGCAAGAGAAGTAAGTTTCTTTCAATGATGAGATCATTAATGCTTCATTTTATCAAATTTGAAAAGCAGTATGGGGCATTTTGCACATATTTCCTGTGCAGTGCATCAATAAGTGACATTTGTCCATAATGTGTTCCATGATTGCAGCCAGAATAATTTTCTTACATCTGAATCTCTGGTTGAAAAGAATATAATGAACTACAAGTTCTTCACCGTAAGTCCTCCCAGTAGGAACAGGCGTGGGCTCTATAGTCCATTGATCTTGCCCTGGCATTTACTGTGATTGTACCTGATCTTGGATTCCAAGATCTCTCTCTGCTCTCCATACATCTTGATTTTCTAAGAGACCAGAAATCTTATATCTGCATTCATTGTATTGGAGCATGCAGAAGCCTCATTGATAATTCTGGTTGTTTTATTTTATGTTGACTGATCAAGGAAGGTTGTTGGCCATGAAAGAGATGTTTGTGTTGCAGTCTCTTCATTTTGAGTGTTCTGCAAAGTACTTTCTTAGGTTAGTTGCCTTCTGTAATTCTATGTGCCACAAGGGTATCACAAGCTAATAAATCACATAACCTCATTACTGAGATGTAGAATTTCGTATTAGTCCCCATCAGAGTTATAGCGTTTGTCATGTTTGTGTATTCCTGCTTTTTGAGTTCGACTGTTGACTAACAAGGGTGTTTGACTATCTAAGTGTGATCTTCCTTATTAATTGGACAAAATTTACTTAAGAATCTGTAAAGCTTTTTTCTCTATTTATCTTTTTAGATCTGAACTTGCTTACACTTTTCAATTAAAAATCTTAGCATGCTATCATTTAACCAGAAACGGTCGGTAGTTAAAACATAATATAAACCTTGTGCATGGCAATGGTGAAATGCTGTCAGAAATTCAAAGCTCAGAAATGGTTCTCTGTTTTTCTCTTTAGTGATGATATTTTGTTATCTTCCATTTCCAGTTTCTCCAAAGTAATGCCTAAGAATGCCTCTTAGTAGAGATGAATCCTGTCCTTGATTAGGTCACAATTGGAAGAATTGAAAATTTTGGCTTTTCAGAAAAATGGTGGTTATTGACGCTATGGTATTTGTTGCTTTGGATTAATTTTTGAGAATATATTTGACAATTCTTTGTGCACAATCTTTAGGAATCTGGGAAACCGGGAGCACACCTGACTGTGAAGAAATTGTTTGTTGGTGGAATAAAAGATGACACTGATGAACATCACCTCAGAGCATACTTCAAGAACTATGGAAAAATTGAAAGCATTGAAGTAATAACAGACCGTCAAAGTGGAAAAAAGAGAGGTTTTGCGTTTGTATCTTTTGATGACCATGATCCAGTGGATAAAGTAGTCCGTAAGTATCTTCTGTAGCCAACTGTAGTCTCACATGTACGATCCTTCCTCCAGCCCCTGCACATACTATCCAGCTGTGTCTGTTGTCCATACATACACGTGCAACACCATAGTCCTGTGTGTGCGTGTACACACGAATACACCCCTACCTTCACCTGATGGTGATTACTGAATTGGTTCAATGAGGCTAGAATATTTCCTGTGCAGTCTCCACAGAAAATAATTGGAAGCTGAGAAAACATTTTTATTCTGAAACAGCAACACTGTCCTATTTGCTAAACAAGCTGTAAGTACAATATATCAAGGCATGTAACAAGTGAAATTGACAATAAAAAGTAAAGTCTGAGATATTCAACAGTAATTAAAAATTTGGTCAGGCTTTGGGATACTAAGAATAATTTTAATTAAATGGAAGGAGGAAACAATGAAGATATTTTGAGACAGAATTCTAGAACGTGAAAGTTAAACTGCTAAGATATTGCCGTGATAAGGCAAAGGACATAAGGGGATTTCCACAACTTAGGAGGGTACATGAATGTAGGAGAGGTGAGAGTTTGAAAGTTAAATGCAAAACTTGAGCTTTAAGTTAATAGTTTCGGAGAATGGCACACTGAATACAGTGTTTTGCAGATAATGTGTGGTCTGAGATAGTTCACTTTAGATTGTGGTAACCCAGCGTATCTACTCAAATTAGAATTTGCAGGACAGCTTTGTAAATAGCACTATTCGAAATTGATCTTTTTAATATTTTGCAGAGTTAGAGATTTTGTATAATCAATTGCTTTTATTTGTGGGCATGTTGGTAGGTTCTGTTTGTAGTTGCATACTCCAATGTGAAAGTTGCTGCAGTACCATGTAGCCTTAAATCTGTAACTACTGTTGTAAACTTCTGTTCCAGTTCAAAAGTATCATTACGTTAATGGACATAATGCCGAAGTAAGAAAAGCTTTGTCCCGTCAAGAAATAATGGAGGCACAAAGTAGCAGGTCAGGACGAGGAGGTATGTATTCTGACCAATTTGAGACATTTTGGTCATTTAACATTTTGAATGATTCAGTACTAACCTCGCAGGGGAACAGTTAGCTCAGTTGTTTGGGTGGCTGATTTGCAATGCAGAGTGGGTTCAGTTCTCATACTGCCTGAGGTTACCATAAAGGATCCTCCTCCTCAACCTCACCCTTCTCTTCAGATGGTGACGACCTTCAGGTTGAATTGCCTCCACTCTTCTCTTTCTAATGAGACCCAGTCCGATGGACTCGGACTATATTGACTTTTAAACTTTCAGAACTTTTTCCTGAAGCAATTAATCAAAATAGCAACTGAATTGTTGAAATTTCAGGCACACCCTTTTGAACAAAGAATAATACAGCACAGGAACAGGCCCTTTGGCTCTCCAAGCTTGCACCGACCTGTTTTGCTCTTCCATTACTAAAACTGTCTTCACTTATATGGTCTGTACCTCTCTATTCCCTTCCTGTTCATGTATTCGTCCAGATGCTTCTTGAATGCCGCTTACTGTGTCTACTGCCACCACCACCACCTCTGGCAATGTGTTCGAGGCATTCAGCACACCCTTGGTATGAAAAACTTAGCTCACACATTTCTGTCACTGGCGCCCCTCCCCCATGCAGCTTGACCCTGTGTCTCCTTGTAATTGACCCCTGCACCTTGGGAGAATGCCTCATACTTTCCACTTTATCTATGCCATTCACAATCTTTTAAACTTCTATTAGATCATCATCCTCCTGTATTCCAGTGTAAACACACCCATTCTATCAAATCTTTCTTCATAGCTAAAAGTCCCCATACTAGGCAACATTGTGGTAGACTTTTTCTGTACCCTGTCAAATACATCCACATCCTTCTGGAAGTGTGGTCACCAGAACTACACAATGTTACATGTGTGGCCTAACTAAAGTTCTATAAAGCCGCAGCATGACTTGACTATCCTTATACTCAATGAAGGCAAGCATGCCGTAAGCCTTTTCTACCACCTTATCTACCTGCACTGCCACCTTCAGTGATCAGTGGTGCTGCCCACCCAGATCCCTCTGCCTGTCAATACTCCAAAGGGTTCTGCCATTCACTGCATGATTTCCACCTGTATTTGACCTTGCAAAATGCATCGCCTCACATTTGTCTGGATTAAACTCCAACTGCCATTTTTCTGCCCATGCCTGTAACTGATACATCCTGCTGTATCCTCTGAATATCCTCACTATCTGCAGCTCCACCAATCTTTGTATTGTTGGCATACTTAATAATTAGACCAACTATGTTTTTTTCCAAATCATTTATGTAGATCATGAATAGCGGAGGTCCCAGCACTGATCCCTGTGAAACAGCACTAGTCACAGCCCTGCATTCTGAAAAGCATCCTTCCACTGCTACCCTCTGTCTCCTATGACTAAGCCAGTTCTGTATCTATCTTGCCAATTCACCTGTTATACCGTGTGACTTCACCTTTTGTACCAGTTTGTCATGAGGGACCTTGTCAAAGGCTTTACTGATCTCCATGTTAGACAATATCACTGCTTTTCCTTCAATCATCTTTGTCACCTCAAAAAAAACTCGATCAAGTTAGTGAGGCGTGACCTCCCCCATATAAAACCATGCTATCTACCGGTAGTAAGTCCATTTGCTTCTAAATGTGTATAGGTCTTGTCCCTGAGAATCTTTTCCAATAATTTCCCTACCACCGACGTGAGAGTCTCTGGCCTGTAATTTGAGAATTATCCCTGACATTGTGATAAGGCTTGTTCAATTAATTGAATTCTGATCTTGTGAAGACCTCTTTCAGAAGCATTACTTCAAAATGAAAGTAACATGGTATTGTTATTGACAGGTGGTGGCTTCAGAGGTGACTCCCGTGGAGGTGGCAATTTTCCTATGGGACGTGGAGGCAACTTTGGAGGTGGCCCAAGTAAGCTTTGGAGATATAGTTGTATATTTTACTGAGCAAATATTTGTCTTTATTTTAAGATTGTTAAAACTATCTTTTTCTCTCATAGATGGATTTGGTGGTGGCCGTGGTTTTGGTGATGGCCCTGGTTTCAATGGCTATGGTGGAGGTGGTATGTTTTTTAAACTTCCTCATTGAATCTCTTCCAATTATCTCTTCTCCCACTCCCTCCATCTTTTGAATGTATTGCTTTCTAACTGGCTAACCGTGGATTCCTCCTGCATTTTGCCAGTGTACTACTTGTGGGCTGTTGAATTGCGTAGGCAGTCTGTTGAAGGGATGTGCCTTCCGCACTCAGCCATTCTGTTGTGAATACTTGGCACTATGTTGTTGGATGTCAGCTATTTGGCAAGAACTTTGCTGAGAAATAGCATCCATTGTAGAGAATAGTGTATGTGAGAGATGGATAGATAGCAACAACGAAGGATAATGTGGAAGTTAATGAATTGTGGAATAGTTAATAGACAGGGAAATAACCACTAAATGTGAGTGGGATGAGAATGCATAATATTGGCAAGTGGGTATTAGCGAGAATGTGGGTATGCTAGATGATGTGGAATAGATATTAGAAATGACTATTTTAAAAAAAAAAAAATCTCGAGTTTGTCACCGGGCTCTGGTGTGCTTTCAAAACTGTGAAGGGACCTTATAATCACAATTTTTCAGTTCTTCGCCAGTGCAGATTTGGACAATCTTGAAATTGTGTGAATGAGTAATGTTTTTAAGTCGATTTGTAGACAAGGTGAAATAGAATGCTGGACATCATTAAAGTTACCTTTCATTAGTGTGGGAAATGTTTGTAAGACCAATCTTTAAAATTACACTTCTGTACCAGATCGTGATTGTAAGAATAAGTGATGTAAGTATAGGTCAGATGTTTGTAGATTGTGAGGAGACCCTTACAGTTCTGGAAGGAAACCAATGAAACAAAATGAAGATCTGTATTTAGTGCATTTCATGATCTCTGATGGTAAAACACTTGAGATAATGAAATACATTTGAACTGTAGTTCTGTTGTAAATACCACAGCAGGCACTTTGCCTGAGTCACACATTCCACTCTGGGGTTTGAACACAACTCTACAATTCCACTTCAGTGGAATGTTCAGCAAGTGCTGTATTGTTGGAGGTACCATCTTTTGGACGAGACCAGTAATCTGAGAGCCCATGTGCCTACTTGGGTTGGTGTAAAATATTCTGTGGCAACACTTTCAAAAAAGATAACTGGTGTTCTGGGAAATGTGTTGCACAGGTTAATGTTGGGTTAATTTATGCTTTTGTGTTTGTAAATAATTCAGACTTGAGTATTGTTTACACAATCAATTTGCAAAACTTATTGGATTTAAAGATTGATTTTAATCTGTCTTTTTCAACTTCTTTGCGCTGTACAACCAGTGAAATAATGGTGAATATTCTAACAAAGCCAGTCTGTTTGCAACTCGATGTTACATTTGTCTCAAGATGATATTCCAAACACGCAGTTACAACCTTGCCTATTTTGGGCTCTGTAACTTTGCCACATATTTCAGTTCACTTGTTAAAACCCTCATTCGTGCCTTTGTACCTTTTTAGGCTTGACTATTCAAATACATGCCTTACTGGCCCCCTCTCATTCTATCCTTGATAAAATTAAGGTCAGCCAAAACACTACTGATGTCTCCCCTCCCTTCTGTTCAGTGACCTTCATTGCTAACACGTGGTTGTGCAATAACTTGATTTTAAGGTGCTCGTCCTTGGGGTTTTCAAAACCCTCCATGGCCACAGTCTATTATATCCATTATATCTTTATATGCTCCAGCCCACAAATTTTGACCTCTTAAACATCTCCCATCTTGAATTGCTCCATTGTTGCTGGCCATGCCTTTAGTGAAGAGGTCCTAAGCTCCAGAATGCACTCCCTGGCTAATTTTTGCTGCCTTGCTTCTGTGCATTTGTCCTTTTAAGATGTATAAAAGCTACCGTTGTGACATGTGCCTTGCTGGTATATTGTATAATGCTCCTGTGAAGCATGTGCGACATTTTGTTATTTTGCCATTTTCAACTTACAATGCCTATAAAGAAAACTGGAGAATGGTATTAAAATAGCTAGATTCATAACAGATTGTAAGACTTGTATCGTAATTAGCAAGTCGGCCATTAGTCAGGGACAGGAAAGGGAGAATGAGCAATGGCAGTGCCATTGAATGATATTTTTCTATCTTTGTGATAGAAGACAAAAAAAATGCCAGAGATGGTGCAGAAGGAAAAATTTTTGAGAAACTATGCACTTTAAGAATATTACTAGTATTGTAGAGTTAATCAGAATAAAAGACAACAAATTGCCTGGAACTAATGACTGACATCTTTGGGTTGTCAGATGCAACTGGATATGTTGCTGGTGTTTGGACTCTGGCAGGGACTTTGGATTGGAATGTAGCTAGTATTCCGTCCTTTCTTAGAAATTGGTTGAACTGGCCAGTTAGCCTGTAACCCGCTGTTAGGAAAATGCTAAAGTCGATGAGGGACATGAGAATAAGATAGTTAGAAAATCGCAATATGATTGGGTATGGTGGAACCAATGGACGTATTTGAGTTTTCAAAAACAAATTAAGGGTGCTTGACAAGAATTCAGTGATCAAAAATAGATCTTAAAGAATTGGAACTAATCCATTTGCTTAGATTGAGGATTGGTTAACAGGAAGAAGATTAGTCTTCTGGTTTAGCAGACTAACTAGTTGAGTATCTCAAGTGTTTTGGCTTCAGCTATTTATAGCTTTTCAGTGACTTAATTTAGGCTGATTGCAGTAACATAACCTTGGATACATTACAAAGCTACGTGGAAAGGTAAGCTGTGAAGAAGTTGCAAAAGGATTTTGAGAGATCATGAATTGGCAGGTTGAATTTAAGGTGGAGGCAAAAAGTGGTAGTTTTGATTGTTCTATCTCGGGAAGAACCTGAACGGGAATGGCACAAAAAGACGACCAGTTTGATTCCTGCAATTGAGGGATTATCTTGAAACAATATTGTTATAAACTCTGAGTTTAGAAGAATGAAAGGTGGTACCATTGAAACACAAGAAATTTTTAAAGGACTTAATAGGGTAAATGCTAAGAATATATTTGCCCCACTATAGTCTTAGAATAGAGTATAGTCTTAGAATAAAGTGTTGTCTATTCAAGACTGAAATGAAGGGAAATCCTTCCGGTCAAAGGGTTGTGAATCTTGGGACCCCTCTCCCAGAGTTCTGTGAATGCTCAGTCTGAGTGGCTAGTTAATTTTGGCTCACTAAGTGATGAGGGCTAGGAACAAACCTCTGAAGTAGAGGGCCAGGTATGTTACTGAATAGCTTTTGCTCCTGTTGTGATCTGAACAGCAAATTGTCAAACTGGAAGTCCTGTGCTTGGTTCGCATCCGTATTTGTGATGTGTAGAAAAACCATTTTCATTTGCTAATAGAACATCGGATCATATTCTTTGAGGCTTTAAACTTAGAACTTTCCAAGGCATTTACTGTAATTGCTAAATGATGTAGCAATTGCATGTGAAATAACTGCACTTTTGCATGTTAGTGCTGTTGTCTATTTATTTTCTGCTTTCAAACCTAACTGCTGCATTTATCTCCTTTTGGAAATTTGTTTAATGAATAGATTCAGATTTGAAGAGTCTTGTATCTTTTTGCCTCGTGATCCCACACAATGCTAACAGAATTGGATCTAATTAGATGAGATATTCAGTGTGTGCTTTCTGTTTTAAGGTGGTAACTTTGGAGGTCCTGGATTTGGTGGAGGTCCTGGATTTGGTGGGGGTCCTGGATTTGGTGGAGGATTTGGCAATCATGGTGGTGGCTATGACGGAGGTGGAAATTATGGTGGTGAGTACCTTGCTGCTGCTGCAAAGAAATTTAAGACCCCTTTATAAACCACTCTGAAGTGTATGATATTGCAGCTGACATTATGACAAACACTGCAGCCTTAAGTGCATTGAGATATAGTAATGAAAGACAGTATTCCTAGTTTATGTTCAAATAGCATTGCCAAATATTTAATTTGGCTTCTTTAAACCTGAAAAATTGCAATATCAGGAGGAGTATAATCGGGTAGAAAGAGAACCTTGTAGGAAAGATTGGAGAATGGGTTATCGTTGGGTCACCTTTATTCTTCTAGGTGGATAGGAAAGGACCTGACATGAAATTAATTGAAGGGGGGAAAAAATGATGTCCCTGAAACAAAAGTTGAAGAATCTGTCTTCAGACGTCCATTTTTGAACTCTTAAGCAAACACAAGGCTGCCTTTACTTCTTGGAGCTAATGCTAGTCAGACACTTTGTTATTCCCATCAAAAATTATAGTTTATCTGTAGCTGGAGGTGATCCAGGAGTGTTCTGCTCCAAAGTTTTCCTGGTTATGTGATGGCACTTCTGGGATATAGCTCATTGCCCATGTTGAGACTGGGATGAAAGGACAAGAAATATATTTGTAACCACTAATCCTGAGCATCATGGTTTATTTGGGAATGCTGTAAATATGTACCAATGAAAGCTTGGCAAAAGAAAAGCACATGTTGGTTCCTGTGTTCTGGATTTGCTTATCAGTGTATAATTCATTGCATTCACAAAGACAAATGTATTTCAGTATATCTTAATGTCTAATTGTTCATTGATGTCAGTGAAGCAGGCATCATATTCCATGCATAATTAGTTTGAAAGAGTTAATGAGCTGCTCTCTCGCAGTCGTGTGGTGTTGTGCATCCACAACATAGTGACTTTTTGTCACAATAGAATTTTTTTAAAAAGTAGTATTTTTTCCAAGTTGGGTGATGTGTGACTTGAGAGTCTTGTAGGTGGCGCTCATGTATATCTGCTACCCTGGTTGCCGTAGGTGAATTTGGAAAATATTGTCAGGTTGCTTGTAATTGCTTTACGTAGAGCAGCGTGCACCACTGATGGTTGCTAGTCAAGTAGGCTATTTTTGCTTCTCTGGTGCACGAGCAATTTGTGTTGTTAGAACTACACTTCTGTAGGTAAATGGAGAGTATTGTTACCTGTAGAATTGCAAGCCTTTGATGTAGAGTTGTCATTACAATATTTGTGTGGCCTGTCTGGTTAAATTTCCGGTTGCTGATACTGTTGAATGCAAAATTCTGGGTAGAATCGATTCTCTTGTTGGAAGTAGTCATTGTCTGGCGCTTGTGTGGTGCATATGCTGATTACCACATATCAACCTAAGCCTAAACATTGTCGTGGTCTTGCTGTATGCAGGCAATGAATGCTGCATTTTCTGAATGTTGCAAATGGAACCAAATGCCTGTGACCCTCACTTCATCTCTGACATCAGCTATTTATTTGTAACAAGCCTGCAGCCAAGTGATCTGGCAGGACCTGAACTGCACATTGAGTAATTAGAGACGCCTGTGCCTTTTAGAACTGGAATATTTTGTACAGCAGTGGTCTTAACCAGTCACTCTGAATGAAGTTCCCCACCTTGACTACATTTTCGCTACCTTTAGTCCTCAAAATGGAAAAAGTACAGATTCCTTAGCTGAGGGACAATAGTACATGACATCAACAAAGGTTTCTTCCACAGTTTGACCCGAGACCATGAGACATCAACATGGAGTCAGCGTGGAGGACTCAACCTTAGTTTCCTATCATCTGCAAACCACTATAGCTCTTTGGTGGACCTGACCTGTTGGTGGAATAAGATGCACTAAAAGATGTTGATGAAGGAACATGGCTGGAAAGTAAACCAGTGTCAGGCTCTTACTTGATTAATCATTGCAACCTATGTTCCCTGATGTTAGCAAGGAGAATTTTGCAGCATCAAATGAGCTGGATATTACTTTGTGCCTGGTGTACTTTTGTGCTTGATGTTTAGGTTGATAACAGGAGATCTGTCTGTTTTTATTCTTTGATTTTGTTTTTGCAGAGTTTGAGTATAACCTGATGGCTTTCCATTCCATGTTATAGGGCTATTCAAGTTAATCATATTTTCAAGGATCTGGAGATTCATTTACGCCAGATAGGGCAGGGGTCTTTCGTATCTCCTTAGTGAATTAGATTGTTGGAAAAAATAATCTAGTAGTCTCATGGCCAATGCATTTCTCTCACTTGTTAAAATTCCACATTCAATTAATTAAACTTCTAAGTTGCCTAACTGCGATAATGGAATTTGAACACCTGTCTGTGGCTCCCAGGCCTTTGACTAGAACAGCAAAATATCATTCCCTTTAATGTGGGGAGAATTGAAACTGGAGTTGTGGTTGTGAAATTTGGATGACAACAGTAAAGATTAATTTCTTCACTAATAACAAAGGCTTCCTATGGTGGCATAGAATATGTAGGATTTAAGTAACTGACCTGGTGATCTGTATTTTATGTCCTAGGAAATTTTGGAGGAGGTGGGAACTACAATGATTTTGGGAACTACCATCATCAGAACTCTAATTTTGGACCAATGAAAGGTGGAAACTATGGAGGAAGAAATATGGGTGGACCATATGGAGGTATATTTTTAGTTAATGTATGACAGAAATCAGTGTAGAGGTGGTTTAAATAATTCATAACTCTTGAAGATTGAGTACTTTAACTTTCACCCCAGTCAAGCAGCAAATGTATTACTGTTGGGAAGCTAAAACCTTGAACACTTGACTTTAAGTATTTGGATTCAGCATTTCTGGGCAGACAGGGTAAAACTTCCTATTCTGTTAGAGCAACGTGATTTGATCCCGACCACAGGCGTATTTGGAATTTTGCTGTGATTCAAACATGGACCTGTTGAAACAGCCTTCATTTAGATTTGTAGTGTTTCCTTTGGCCTCCTCTCTGGAGTGTTAATAGTTTTCTGTCGAAGAGATTGTCTGTTCATTTCATAATTTTAGTTTCTTGATATTATTTTTTGCCCCTCCATATTTGTGACATCATAAATTATTGGTAGTTTCGTGAGGGAGAAGTGATTCTTGACAGATGAGTGTAAACACTTCAGTGGCAGGAGGAAATTGGTCTCGTGGGTAGATAGCTGAAACAATCCTGCTCTCAACCATTGTTCACAATCCATTTGGAGTCACTAAACAGCAATCAGGCATGAAAGTACCATTGAATTTCTTTCTTCATGCCCAACCCTAGTCTTGTCCTTAGAGGACAACACTTTGAGGACCATGTGCACTTCTTTCCATGTCTAACATAGTAAGAAAGGAATTTAAAAACAAAGTACAGGTAGTTCTCCTATAACGCGATAGTTGCATTCTTGTGTGACCTCACACCATAGAAAATCACTTTATGGGAAATCGCTATAGAAAATAGATATACCTCTCCAGCAGAAAGTTTGCATTATCCAAACAGTGACCACTATTCATCAATTGTGTGACAGCCAGTTCTTGTTAACGAAGCACACGTAAACAGCAGAAATACCTGTACTGTGATTGCTGCAAATCTGAAATAAACAGAAAATGCTGGATAAACTCAACAGGTTCTGTGGCATATGTGGAGTGAAAAACAGAACTAATGTTTTTGAGTGCGTTATGACTCTTAAGAAGAAACCTCTATTCCACCAACATTTTATTTAGTGGAAAGGGGGTTGAATAGGATAAATTGTTAAGTTAATGTGATCTGTATGTAGACTCAAATGTGTTCTCATTATAAAATCTAGAAATCATGTATTGTAAAGAATCCTACCAAAATAGAAAGGATTTTGTTGAGGTATAGATCCTGAGATGACTTGACAGGTATTTGCAGATTTACCCCTTTTCCAAGTGATGAGAGCAAGAGGATATTGTTTTAAAATCAGAGTCTCCCATTTAGGATTAACTTTACTGAGGGTTGAGTGTTTTGGAATACTGCATAAAATGAGGAAGACGGGGTCATTGAATATTTTTAAAACACATAATTTTGCTCGTTAGTCAGCCATCTGTGGTTGTTGGAGTAGGCAGAAATATGGGATTGAGGCTATGATCAGATCATCTATACCTTGTTGAACAGCAGGGCACAATAGATGATCAAAATGGCTTACGTACTGCTGCTCCTACTTTGTGTGCTTTACAAAATGTCAGGTAATCAGTAATGCTAATTGTATTCCAGGGATGTCTTCTGACATTTCAGAATGGCACATCTATTGAGCAGTTGATTTTATTTTGTGATTGTATTCTGATAGCAGTTTGGAGTTTTCTAGCTCATTAAACATTCACTTCTATAACATTTACTCGAGATAGGGGCAAGCTGGATTGTTTTAAAAAATGGATCAAGCCTGTGCTTAAAAGTCTTGATTTTAGTCCTCAGAGAATTTAAATTGGTAAGGACCACAATGTAATCATAAATGCAGTATTGTTTGAAGTAGACTACATTGATCAAAGGGAGGAAAGGTTTTTCCTTTTTGAAAAGGAATGGTACATACATATCTAAACATGCTTTTAAGATTGGCTGAAAAGTTGAAAGTTAATATTCCAATTGCTGTCTTTAACTACGAACACCAAACTTGTATTTTTCATTGTGTAACCTGTACACAAGAATACATTCTCACTTTCTTTTTTTAAAGTTTTTAAAATGTATGTTAACAGTAGATATTATTCTTTGACTCAGTCTGGAATTTTCTGAAATGTTTTGGGATTTTGTTCGTTGTTATGACCAGTGCCTGGTCCAGGGCCCTGATTTTACTACGGTGCCAAATGGGATACCATGAATTATCAAGCTCTTAATTGAGCAGAATTGAACTGACTCCCCTTTATTCTTCCGCCTCCACAGTTGGTTGCAATGAGGTTACTTTAAAAAAGGAATCCTTCCCCTGTGACCTTCTTTCTCCAAGACCAAATGAAGTTATGTTTTAGAAGGAGCCACTTTAACCAGGTGTTCTTGAGTTAACTAAAACGTTTATTAGGAACTAAGTACAAGAAGAAAGAAAAATGCAACACAAATAAATTAGAAATGAGTGGCGAATCTAATAAAGGTAAAAATTGAAAAGAAATGTATGGATCAGCTAGAGTTCCATGAAGAGTAGATGATGGGATGTTGCACCCATTAGGTTGGGTGATACTGGTATCGCCAATGTTGGGAGGGGTGCAAATGATTTTGAAATAGTCGCTTTACAGCTCAGCTGAAATTCTCTGTCCTGTTTCCATTTGATGGTTGCTGGCTTACACAGTCAGACAGAGAGAATGTTGTTACGTTTTTACCTAGAGTGTACGGGTGCTTAATTGCTGTCCTTGAGCTGTGACCTTCACAACAAATTAGTTCAGTAACATACATAAACTATGCGTTTTAACTCAGGCTTTGTGTATTCATGTCTTTCGACTTCTATTCCCAGTCTGGAATATAATCACAAGAATTATTCTTTTGAGAGGAGGTAATTAGATTGCCTTGCACGTCTGCCTTTTCACGTCGTCTTTTCAACAGGCAATGAATTTTATGCTAGAAGGTACCTTATCAGCCAGCCTTAGCTTGCAGTTTTTATTTTGTAAAGAAGTCTTGCTTGAAAGCTCTGTACATAAGAGTTCTCGTCCATGGTCATGATATTATTCAATATTTGACTGATTTGTTTAGTGAAGCTTGAGTTAATCCTGTTCTGCTATAAATTCTTGAATTTATGAAATTTGTGAGATTTCAAGTCATTCATTTCCTTACCAGCTTAAACCAAAATTTGATATTTTTCTGCTATGACCACCTCGGTTCTCTTTTAAGAGCTTATTGATGGCATTGCCTTTTAAATTCAACATGTTTAAACCTTGTCGATAATTCATAATACTGTTGCGTGCCAATGGGCAAATGACAGTGAATGTATCAAGAATTCCAGGCTGGTGGTTTTGACATGGGGCAACTCACTTTCACAAGGTTATTGTCAACAAAATCCCAGTGAGATTTTTACCATTGAATTATTTTGAATTTTGATAGCACCAAAGGAAAAATAAATAAGGAATTTTGAATAATTTAAATTTTGCATATTGCCTGAAATGGAAATGTATTGATACAGTTTTATATAACCTTGATCCCAGGGAACTATGGTGGTGGATTTGGTGGACGTAACAGATATTAATTCAACAAAACCCATTCCAAGGGTACGTATGTGGCCTGTTCCTATTATTACTGAATTTAACTCTGTATGGTACCGGTAGCGGAGATGTAAATTTTCTTTGTAAATCTGTGTTGCATATCTGAATCCTGAAACTCTTAAGTTTCAAGTAATAATTTGAAGTTGTATCTCCTTTGTATGCTGACCCCACAATGCACAACCATTCATAATTGTAGCAAGTTGTCTGGGGAAGAATAATGTAGCCGCAATTTAATTAGTAACTTTATTTCTGGAAATTAAGGTTCATTCGACGTTACTAGTTCTTAAGGGTTTTGTACCATTTCACTGTTAAATGGATAGTAAAATTGGATTTTTATGATTAACTGCTTACTGTTTACCTCTATTTTATTGTAACAGGCATCACTATATAAATAGGGGAGGATGAGAGCCCAGAGTTTACAGGACAGCTGCAGGTTATTCTCTCAGCAAAATTTTAAGGAAAAAATTATCTCAGCGGAACATAAGTCAGTGAGATGACGGAAGACTCCAGAGCACAGGCAGAGAAAACCATTTTGTCAATTCTTGGGATTGTTTAATTGAGCGGACTCTTGATGTGGAGAAAGGACTGTAAAGATGCCTTGGAGACAGATTTCTAGTTTTTTAAAAAAAAATTTCTTTGCTGTAGTATCTTTATAGTGTTCTTCATAAGTTGCGATGTGGAATTGTTATGAGTTTGAGGGGATTTTTTGACATTTTAAATATTCCTAGATGCACTGAGAATTTTGAGAGCTATGAACCAGGATCATGGAGTTATAATATTCAGCCTTTCTATGTTAAATATCTGCAGTGTGTAGAGTTTGGAAAATGTTGTATGTCCACAGTAACTTTAATAAAATCCCAACAAAAAAAAGGGGGTGTGTAATTGTTTTCTTAGGTAGATTTGTTATGGGTGGGTAAAATGTTCAGTCTTTGACACAGCTAGGGAAATGCAAGGACTACTAATCAGACAAAAGATGCAGAGATGAATCGTCAAGTCCGCAATTTTAAAAACTGCTAGAACTGAGAGTGGTTTCTGCAAGAATCAAAGATCTTTAGATCCTGTAGATACAGCAGCTACTTCATCGGCCAGGAAAGGCGTGATCCGACGTTAAACAGCAAGTGGTTTACACTTTCAAGAAAACAGGTCTAGCACAAGAAGTCTGGACAAAGAAGCCTAATATCAGCCAGCACTCTTAAAGTGAGTGGTATTCATGCAACAAAAGCTTTAACTGCAGTAAATTTAAAGAGGAGGCCAACGAAAACAGATGTTTCTTGTAGAGCAGAATAGAGCTAAGCATCAGTTAAACCTCATCATGTAGGTAAGATATTATTTAATTCACTTTTATTTCACAGAAGTGAAGAGGTGGTCAATACAATAAACGCTCAAAGCAATGTAGTGGATTGTTTCTTTTTATATTCTCAGTATGTTCTATAGTATCATCTTTGGTTTGTAGGAATTTATATACACCTGATTCCTTTTGTGCAAGGTTAAAACTGACGCAAAACTAAAAACTTATCGTTCCTTTGTGCCTAACTATTTACCTTTTCTGTGCTATTTAAGGTTGTAGTATCTGAAGTTGATTGGGTGTTGATTGTCCATTGGATCTTAAACTGAGAGCTGCCAGACTTCATTCCACATGTGATCAGAACCATCCTCAGCCAGCATCTGACCTCTATCAACTGGTCTGAGCTGCACTGAAACTGAAATCACAGTGGAGAAGGCAGTGATCTAAGCTATAAGCTACCTGATCAGTTTTGTTCTCTACAGAAATAGGTAAGTGTACAGAACGCTGAGCAATTTGTGGTGATTTGAATGTAGCGTTCAGAGTGACCAGTGAATTTATGAAAGTATTAGATTGCACTAAAGGGGTTTGGCATGTCAGCATTGGAAACATCTAATTAATACTTGTCAATTTAATGAAACTAAATTGGAAAATTACTAACAAGGCAAGTATATGAAAAAGACTTTGTCATAAAAATATTGCTTTTGTTTTAAAACTTAATTCTTGATATATATGGCTCCTACTTAAGCAAATTTTAGTCCATGTTTATTTTCAAAATTCAGATTTTCTTAACTTGGATAAATTCATGTTTTTTTTTTTGCTCCATTAGCCCGGGTGTCAAGCAGCCACTATTTCACATCATTGACTAAATAATTGAACGTCTATGTCCAGCTGTCTTTCAGCAGTAGATTCCCATCTAGAATCTGGCTAGCACTAGTTATTGTCTGTGCAAATTCTGCATTTAACAATGTATGTCTGATTGAGGCTAGCTCTAAATACCTAGAGATTTAATAAAACTTAAGCAGATCAGAAAATAAATTATGCAATACGCTAATTCACTGAAGAAAACCATACAGGTCAGTTAAGTCTACAGCCCCCAAGTTTGCTTTATTGCTGGCAAAAGTGCTAAAGTATTTCAGGTTTCAGTGCTACTTGTCATTTTGCATTTTGAGTAATGTTGGCTCCTGGAAAAAATTTCCTCCAGCAAAGGTCAAGTATTTAGTTTCCAAACCACTGCTCCTTTTCACTAATATGTTCTTTTACAGAAGTAGGTGTCCTTTTTATCTACTTTCCTGCTTCGAACTGCCAGGCTTCTATGTTCTCTATATGTGTCTAGCAGATGGGTACCTAGAAATGAGGCTTTGAGATACAAAATATGTGTGAGGATTTGTAAGTAATCTGATTTAATAAATTGATTCAATTAGAACTTCTAGTTTTAGTGATCACTTGCTAGGTATTTAAAAGTTGTAATTATAGGAAATCCAGTAATGTGCAGAGTCTAAGCTACTAAATGGGCTTTTGAGGCAAATGGCTTGTCTTCTAAATAGTGATTTTGTAACCAGGATATTTTACAATTTTAAAGATAGAAGTCTGTAGGACAGTGATTTCATGAGGTTTATAAGTATCTTTGAAACTTGTTGAACCTCATTTCTTGTTTCATAGGCCCTTTGATAAGCTGTTTGATATCATTGGGAGACGGTGGTGTTGTAGTAACGTCACCGAGGTAGTAATCTAGAACTGTGGTTAAAGTTTTGCGGAAATGGGTTTGAAAAGCAGATGATGAAGTTCGAATTTAATGCAAATCTGAAAAAGCCATTGGTGAATGAAGCCATCGTTGGTTGTTAAAAACCCATCTGGTTGACTAATATCCTTCAAGGAAGGAAATCCATGTGATCCTGGCCGACATGTGACTCCAGACGCATAATAGTGTGGCTGAGTTAATTTAATGGGCAATGAATGTTTAGCCAGCAACGCTCATGTGTTGTGAACAAAATTTTTTTTAAAAGGCTGGGGATGAAGAGAAAGTGGGAAAGTGAAGTAATCAGATCTGCCATGATCTTGTTAAATGGTGAGGCAGGCTAAAGGGGCTGAACGACCTACTCCTAATTTTGTATGTTTCATAGGTTATGTTGGGTTACAAAGCCTTATGAAGTGGAAGTATGGTCTTTACGCATTCAAGTTTGATAGTTTCACCGTAAGAATTAGCTGATGACTTCAGGAGAGCACTTATATGTTATAATGGAATGAGCTGTAAAGCATACTTGTCTGGATCGTGGGTGTGAATAGATTTAGACAAAGATGTAAGAGTATTCTTTACTGCCTTATTTTCTACCTTAGACGAGGTATTGATGATCCTAGCTAGCTTGGTGAAGAATGGGCTAGGTTGTTGATGATCTTGTTAACCAATAGTCCCTGTTGGACGTGTTCCAGTATTGGCTATTGGCGTAAAAGAGATTCAGGCCTGATTCGGATAGTTTCTGTTTTAATCCCCATGAAGAAAGTTAATATCAGGAATAATTGTCAGCATCAGCTCCATTTGCCAACCTGATTTCCCTGTATTTCACTATTGTTAGTATCCAAAAGCCAAGCAGTCTCAATCTTCACCATAATAACTGAACATCCACATTCTTCTGGTTGGAGAATGCCTAAGATTCACAAGCCTTCTGGTTGAAGAAGTTTCTCCTAGTGTTTGTTATCCAAGTTTTGCGCATGAGGAATGGTTGCTTGTGAGAAAATCCATGTTTTAATGTGTTGGTGTTCTGAAATTGCTTAATCTCTGTTCAGTTCTGTGAAATGTGAAACTTAACATTTGGATTGTGATAATATTTTTCTCCCTTTCCAGGAGCTGATACGGAATTCAATGGATTGTGGATGTTTTTGACAAGGATGCTGAGTTCAGTAAATTGATAGTTTTTCATTCATGACAGGTTTAAAAGGTAGCTTTGACCAGAGTTCCAGTTTACTTAATGCTAAAACCCAAAAGATGTTTCAGTTCACTCACCGTTTTAGCTCTTCGTTCATTAACTGCTACTTTTTGGAGTCTGTTTGGATGAAAATGACCAGAATTCATTATAACCTCACGAAGAAAGCAGTTTGGAAATAGCTTGTTTAGTTTCAAAAGTATAGTAAGTGTTGAGGGTCGAAAGGTAAATTTAGAACTAAGATCAGGAAGTCTTCAAAGCAGACAATATTTCAAATGGGCTCAACTCCTGCATAGAGTAGTTGTGACAACAGCCTCAAATCATTCAAGAGCCAGTTGAATGCGACTAGTCTGCTTTGGTGTGCAATTTACACGTAACCTACTTATGTAGTTGCAGTGAGTTGTGTGAATATGAACCCAGGGAGAACCTCAGTTAAGTAAAATAAATTTATTACAAAGTGAGTTTACATTTTTCTGCGGTCTTCCTCAAATGTCTAATTGCAGCAACAGAAGGTTTGAAGTTCGATATGGAATTGAGAACTATTTTTAAGGAAAATTAAATGATGGAAATGCAATATTATTTCTAAAGGACTCAGTGGACAGTGGTGGTTTTAATAAGAACTCAACTCTGCTCTCACGTTGGTGTAATAAACCACCTGTTGCAGATTATTTTGTGACTAGTTTCTCTTGGCTCATTTTCCTTCGCGTATTTTCATGCGTAAGCTGAATGTCCAGTTTCCCCTTGACATTACAAACATTTGGCTTCCTTTGTTCTTTCAAGAGCTGAAGAGTTCTATGATTCAGTAAAATACATCACGTTTTCCTTGTTCATCATTATACATTTGAAAATCTTAAATGAATCTGCTGTTTGGGCTCATTGGCACAGACATAGTAAATTTTAAAAGCATTATCTTTCTTAAGGGAGAGCAATGCAAGATAAACTACTGGGCATTTCATCAGAATGACCATTGCCAAATGGAAGAACTGTTTTGTTGAATCTAAATTCCAACTTGTTAGTTCTGCTTTACCTAGTTATAAGTGTCACTGATTTTAGTAGATTAATAGTACTGCACACAGATTCTGTAGGCAGTGCCAAAATCCATAAAGTGCACTGAACCGTGTAAAATTGCTTTCAGTCAGAAGAGTAAATAGACATGTGGTTCATATTTGGATTGCGGAGGATCTTTCTGTTTCCAGCTTAGGGGGCATAAAAGGTCTTTTGTCAACTTTGGCACAACATTACCTGAGTGCTGTAAGCTTGGGATACATGGTGTACGTTGAAAGTATGCTTTTTATCTATGAAATCAAAATTGTGGCTAGAGTCACAATCACAAGGTCAAGGCACAGAAGTAACGGAACCCAACTCTCTTATAAGATCATGGTTTCATCAAAATGTACTAAATGTAAAATATTAAATTAACTTTGGAATCAGAAGCATACATCATTCTTGGCTAATGGATAGAACTGTGCTTACGTAAATGTTAGAAAGTAAGGTTGTGTTTTCACAGGCTAAAGATATGTTAAGACACCAAGATTTTGTCATTCCTTTAGATGGATTTAAATATGATCAGTCACCCAAATAGCATCTGAAATATTATTCTGCAGCCTTGAGTTCAGCTAAGACAAATATAACATTTTAAATATGCTATGATCGAGTAGCTACCTAATTAATACAACTAGATAAAGGGAATACTGGGGTTGCTTAGAAAATAAATTTGTTGCTGCATTGGCACCTTGTAAACATCAGACTCTCTATGATTTAGCTGGCAATTGCAATTCTTAGGTATATAAATCTCAAAATATGAAGTGTTCAGAATTTGAAGGTCCTGTAAAAGAACAGAAACTGTTCACCCTTTAATACTGCCAACAGAGCAGGAGATTGAGCAAGGGTGCCTAGACTGTAGATCGACTGGTGCACTGAGGACCAAGTGTGGTAGTTTGCTAAATAGTGAATAGATCGAGTCATGGACAGGTGACGAGGAAATTTTTTTTTTAAATGCTGCATTTGCATACTTGATCAGTGGATGGAGATTAAAGATGTGAAACCTACTAGGATGTATGCCTTTTTGTTTCTTGAAGGACTTCCTTTTAGGATTAATTTCTAGAGATCCTAGGTGGGTGCATCTCGGTACTTATCCTGAAATCTGTTACCTTCATTGCAATTTCATATTTGGATCTGTGATTCAGAATTTCCCTGCACCAAAATTTTCATAACAAAGTCAGAAATGCCATCCTTGATGGCGATGGTGCGTTAGTCCTGTTATTCTCTATCCAGCCTTGATATCTGTATTGTCCTTCCATAAGTTTACTTTTCTCCAGTTGAGTGGGATGATTGCCATTTGGTTTCACTTTCCTTTATACCATAAAATGGTTTTTCTTCTACCAATAATTGAATGGCAAGTCTTGAATCCAGTTTTTCATGTGCACTGATAAGATCTAGCTCTATCCCTTCTTCTCCATGGATCCATTGTCTGATAGTACTCCAACTTCAAATATTAGGTGTGCCACATTTAATACCAAAAAGTCAACTACTTTCTCTAATACCTGCAACAACTACATATTTGCTGTCATTGTTATGCACCACCTTGGCCATTATTTTTGTCTACGTCAGATCAGTTGGAACCACAATATTCTATGACCCTGAATTTCCACCCCAAGGTAAATGCTTATTTCCAGAGTGATACCTGGCTCTGACTATTTTTTGTGGTATTGAAGCTTTCAGCTATAACTTTGTCACCTCTGTGATTATTCCAATCTTGATAATTGGTTTTCAAATCTAAGTAACATTGTTTATCCAAAATTTTGCTAGTTTACCCTGCAATGAATTCTGTTCATTCTATGTACACTGACTGCTATCCCTTCTGATTTCCCAATACCTTGTTTAAGCCTCTTATTGTATTTAAATGCTTTCATAACTGGATTTTCTGACCTATTGGAGTCTACATTTGTTCAGTTCTTCTGTTCTGAAAATGGCCTCTTGTTCATTTCTCCCTCACTTCCTCCCTTTGGATGGGCACGTGAATAGGAAGGGTTTAGAGGGATATGGGCCAAATGGGACTGTGTTATTTTAGGACGTTTGTTCAGCATGTACAAGTTGGACCAATGGGTCTATTTTCATGCTGTATAGCTCTATGACTACACCCCACTTTTTTTGCTGAAATTGTAGACATAAATGGGATTTAATTTGCTTATCCTTTCCTATCACTATTGTGTGGCAAATTTTTCACAACCTATCATCAGCTGCCAGAGGGAATGATAGGCAGAAAATGATGCAATATTAATTATTAAGAATCATATAGAAGGACACTGAATTGGTGACTATTTTAGGTCATGGTGTGAGAGCCGGAGCCAGTTTGTTTCCTATTACCAGAATCCACTATTGTTTATGTTGTGACTGAAGGAGGGAAAGAAAACCACAAGCTGGAACAAGAGCTATATCTTGCATCATGCCTGGAGTTCCTTTCTAATATGCTGTTTGAGAGTTGAAAGGTTACAGTGAACTTGATGGGCCAGAAATTATTTTTTACCCTTGTCACATCTTTTAAAAGAAATCTAGAAGTTCAGTTAAATCACATGATGTTAAGAAATAGCCTTTGTAGTATTCATTCACCTGACCACATCTAGCAATAGTACAGAAGACTTGCGCTGCAGGTCTACCTGCATCTCTAGCGAAGCTGTTGTAGTACAGTATCAATACTGGCATCTACCTGGAAACGTGGCAAATTGCCCAGGTATGTCCTGTCCACAAAAAGTGGGACAAACCTACGTTGGCCTCTTACTACCGAAGCAGTTTACTTTCAATCATCAGCTAAGTGATAGGTGTTGTTGGCAGTGCTAGCAAGCAGCTTACTCAGCAGTGACCTGTTCACTGCTCAGTTTTGGGTGTTTTTAAAAAAAAAGGTACAGATTGATAGTTGCCAGCTAACATTTGAGCCACGCAAGTACTAGGCGATGATAGTCTCCAACAAGAAGGAACCTACCCGTCATCCTCTGATGTTCAGTGGATTATCATGGTTACATTATGAACACATGGGAGTTGGTATTGAGCAGAACATTAACTGAACCAGCTGTGTATAGCTACCGTGGCTACAAGAGCAGGTTCAGAATTCTGCAGTTGAGTACAGCAAAGTTTTACTAATTGACACCTGTGAGACAAGTGTGCTGGTTGAGCAAATATTCTAGATGATCAAAAGGTTTACGTAATGTAAGAACAGACACTAAGTAATAGAAATATCCTGCTGATGTATACATATTATTGTTATATTTTATTTCCAGCATAAATCACTTAAATAATGTAACTTTTCTTTAAATAAAACATAGCAAAGAGAGTCTTCTTACTCCCACCCTCAACTGACTATTCGGAGATCTTAAAAGTTCCAGTATTTCAGATATATAATCTTCGCTGGTCTGTTGAGAGTGCTGGTTCATAAGGTGCTGGTTAAAACAGTTTGCTGAACCCCACCTGACTCCAAACAGTGTGTATGCTATTTACAAAGCACAGCCAGGTATGTGATGATGTATTCGCTACTTGGTTGGGTGGGTGCAGCTCTAAAAACATGCAAAAAACACCATCCAGACGAAAGCCTGCTTTTACCACCATTGACTACCTTCAATATACATTTCTTTTATCACCAATACAGAATGGCAGGTGTGTATTCATAAGATGCACTGCAGCAACTCACCAAGGTTTCTTAGACGCACTTTCCAAATCTGCAACTCTGCACAGAGAAGGAAAGACAGCAGATGCCTAGGATGACCGTAACTGCAGGTTTTTCCACCAAGTCATCCACCATCCTGATTTAGAGATATTTCACTGTTCCTTTACCATCACTTGTGTCAAAATCCTGGAACACTTCCTAACTTACAGCACAACGTGAGGGACTACACCATGACTGTAGCAACTCAACAATGTATCTCGACTTCTCAAGAGTAGTTAGGGATGGGTGAAACTGTACTAGATTGAATCCAAATCCTGTGACTGTGTTATCTTTCAACCCATGATTGTGTTTCAACAGTTGCTTTCAATGAACAATTTATGGAGTATAGCTTTAATATCATAAAATTGGTATTCCAGTTACAGGTGTCAGTAGTGGGCCATGCTACAACATGTGGTTTGTTTAGTTTGCGTTCACCAGCCGACTGCTAGTATATCAAGGTGAGGCATATTTTCAAGTGTAGAACTGATACAAGACAAAGTGGTGGCCTTGAGTTTGAGGCCCCAAAAAGCAATTCTATTTATATAGTATCGTTAATGTAGTAAAAACATCCTTAGGTGCATCACCCAATGTTGGTAAATGTTAATTTGACACCAAGGCTCGTAGGCTGCTGCAGTCTGATCAAAACATGCTGAAACAAAAGTTAGGATATACAGCATAGAAACAGCATTTGGCCCAAAACAGGCCATGTCAGTGTTTACAAGCCACTTGAATCTTCTATCGTCTATTTTCGCCCAAATGCTTGATTAGCTCCATCTACTCCCTGTGGTAACATGTTCCATATTGTTTACTATGCTTTTTATGTTTGACAATAGTCCCTCAATTTTTTGACATCTCTCCTAGCCTTTTTGTGTGCCCTCTTAGGCATTCTTCTGTCTGGGTACTTAATGTATGCCTATTTCCTCTTCCCCAGTCATTTTCTTGCGTCATCAGTCACCTATGGAATCATATTAATATTTTGTTCTTTTTGCGGAATATATATTCATTCACTGTCAACTTGTACATACAGATTCTGTTTTGCTGTGCTGATAGTTAATGTTCCTTTTGGTTTTATACTGTCAACATTCCACTTAATGAACATAGCTACATAGTCAGCCTTTCCTTTATCACCACTGCATTTCTAAAACCATGCTGCAATGTTTTGATTCCCAGCCCTGACCATTTTTGTTTTTGCTGCCGTGTTGCAATCATCCTGCTGTCTCCTGGTTCCACCAAATACATGATTGACTGCAGCTCCCTTATTCTGGTAAAGACACTGCATTGCTGTACAAATGGTTTTGTTTTCATAAGAGGAAATCCTATCTTTAGACTTGTTCAATAAGTATCTACACTCCTGCTATCAGTTGTCAGTCTGCTTACTTTTCTTGTAGATCCTCCTCAGTGTTTTAAACACCACTCCTTCATTTGCTGTTTGGATGGGAATGGAGCCCCATTTAAAAGCACTTTTCTGTCCAGAACTGAGAGCATTGCCTTTTGGACATGAATCTCTCTCTTCCCATGTCAGTTCTGCCAGCTGTGCTACTTTGTGAGGTTTAAGGAGGATGTTTTGATTTATGTCCTAAGCAGCTACAACCTGCCAGTGGTGGATCTATGAAAATAAGGAATACTCAAAAGGCTAGTGTTGGAAAAGTATAGGGATCTTGAGGGATGAATGGATGGATTCGTTGAGAGCTAGGATAGGGTGAGGTCCTGGAAGCATTGAAAAGTGAAGATGAGATCGCTCATTTTAAATAGTCATTGGGCAATAATGTGTACCAGTGATGGTGGAAGCTGAACCTTTCTGGGCAGCATGAGTTTTTAGGATGAGCTTGTACTAAAATCCTTATTATTTGCTGTAGCTTGTGGCAAAAAAAAATTTATGACCATCAGATGAATGGAGAGTTGGTGTGGCCTTGATGGGTCAAATGGCCTGCTTTCACGTTTTAGGTGTTCTATGATAATGGTTATATGGACTTGGATTAAATCCTTCCAGGGAAAAAGCAAGATATTGGCGTGGTGTCAATTCCTGAGATGTAATATCAAAAGTATGTTGTGAAATGAAGGTGTGCTGTGTCAGACTTTGATCAGACAGAAAACTATATTTGCCTGGTTTATAAATGCATCTCTCCAGTGCAGCATCCAAAGAAACTGCCTCTGTAGATATCAAGGCAGAGAACTATAAAAAGGATTAACGTTACAGACACACCTATTTTAACGGCCCTGGTGGCCACATAATTTTAAATATCCGGTATGAATATCCGTGTTAGTGAATGAATGAATGAAGCAGATGGATGAATAGTGTGAAGAAAGTGTGTAGGGTCAAAAGGGTAATTGGATCAGAAACTAGTCAGATAGTGGAGTTCAGTCAGGCCATCAATTAGTGTGGTCAAGTGCAGGTGTGTGACTGGGGGAAGATCAGTTGTATCATTAGGAAGGAGTTGGAATTTTTCTGTTGAATATTTCCTGAGCAACTTCAGGCAGCTGCCACAGAATTGTCTGAAATCTGTCACACTTTTACACAGCATCCTAGGAACATTACATGTCAGAACTGGAAAATTCCATTGTAAGTTACCATATCTGAATTTTTGCATGTCCCAACACATTATGTCACACAAATTGACCTCTGATTTGGAAACTCAGTCTTTGATTTGTTGAATGCCAGTGAGGCCTGGTCAGAGCCTGACAGATTTCAGAAGACATGGTATTTCATGAAAACATCCTGTACCATAAACGATTGACATTTGATTTGGGGATCCCTGCACAATACTAGCATTTAAGTTAGTAAGTTTTGCCAAGGTATCTTGAATGGATTGACAACTGGTTCTACTTCAAGTCCAGAGTTTAGAGAAGGGAATGTTAGGTCAGATTTTTTTTTGGGGTGGGGGGACAGGAGAAAATGGTCAGGAGAAACATGCATTTTCTTAATCATGGAATAAATGAGACATTCTGTGGTGACATATAGAATGCTAATGTTTGTGACTGGAGACAAAACAAACAACAAAAATGAGCTAAGGAATCTCAGGCACATATTAGATCCTTCATGTATAAGTTGAAGTATTATCATGAAGTAAATTGTTGAAAGAGGGCTTTGAAATGAGTCCAGAGGAAGATGATAAATGTTGATGAATTTGGAAAAAAATTGCACTGATTATGATTTTTGATCTGTGCAGTATAAGTGCATGCACTTCACTAACTTCAGAGAGATTAGTGAATTGAGCTATTATTTTAACCAAAGTTGAATACAAGGTTAAGGCAAGTGCTACCTGCTGTAGGTTTGACTAAGAAGTGTTGTAATAGCTTATTCCAGTTATGTCTCGAGAAATTGTGGAATTTTGAGAAAATGTTACAACATTGACAAAAATAAAGTTTGACATGGAACATTGTAAAGCGATTTATGGAAAGATAGTTGATTAGCAGTTAGTATCCTCTAAAAGCTTTCTTTTTCAACTCCATATGTTAGGCAACTGGTAACGAGGTTAACCAATGAGAATCAGAAAATAATTCTCAATTTACGTAATCAATGTGCACATCTGTCAAAGGTTAAAAATCCTGCTTAAAGATCCAGACTTTGTTGAAGTATATGCAAGGTTAATAGTGAAAGTTGTGAAAGCTATCTGACTCCACTGCATCCTCTTGTAAATTTTCCGTCGGCATTGATACTGAACTAGTTTTACAAGGAACCAGGCTAGATTGGACGTTATTTTTGATGTGTTGGAGAGAAGTACTTCCATTAAAACATTCCCTACTACAGATCATTTTATGAAAAAAAAATGGTGAAATTAAATCCGCAGATGACTACAGAAAATTAAGCTAGTCATTTTTAACATGTTTCACATGCTTGTCTTCCTGACAGGTTTTCTAGTGCAGCTGGTTTCATAATATTTCTGATGGTAAGAATGACAAATGCCATTAAGTCTGAAGTCACATGACACCAGGTCATAGTCCGACAGGTTTATTTGAAGTCACAAGCTTTCGAAGCGCTGCTCCAAAAGCTTGTGATTTCAAATAAACGTGTTGGACTATAACTTGATGTCATGTGACTTCTGACCTTGTCCACCCCAGTCCAACACGCTCCACATCCTGTCATTAAAACTGGAAGACATTTGGAATCTTAGAGGATTAAATGTTAATTAGGTACTAATTTGTTCTGGAATAACATGCACTTGATTTAAGAAACAAAGTGAGAATAATTATAGATTGACCTTGCTGCCTTGAAATGAGTGCTGAGAGAAAACAAACTCTGAACTTAAACGTGTGGATGGCTGTCAGTTTTCTTTTACAAAAAGGTGCCATGTACAAATTGTTTGAGGCCCTGTAGGAGGGGTGTCTTGAATTGTATGGAAACCTTCAAAATTTTTAAAATTCGTACATAGTCTACTTTTAAATCAATATTTCAGTTTTCTTCATTACATTCCATCAGCTATCTAGTTGCCTGTTCACTTAACCTGTCTGCATCTCTTTGGAGTCTCGTTGAATTTCCATGTATTTTTGTATTGTCAAATTAGATGTATTAGGTGTAGTCACTTGTTCAAGTCATTAATCTAGATTTCAAATAGCTGAGGCTCCAGCACCTTGCAACACTGGAGAAACTGTAGCCTGCTAACTTGAAAATGCTCTTTATTCCCACTCTCTCTTGCTTCCTATCCATTCAGCAATATTCTCCACGAAGACAGAGGCAGTTAAAGAGATGTTGCATTTACAATATTTCTATGGAAAGGTATCTTGGGAAGCAGAGAGGCTGCTGGGGGTGTTGTCTCCATTCCCAAGCGGCCTTTCTATTACCACCACCTCAAGATCCACAGACTACTCCAGTAGACCTATTCTTGATCTGCTCCTAGCTTGTGGAACTAATTTCTTTCAATAACTTCTTTTGTCTAGTGTCTTCCTACATATGACTATAACTATTCGGATGCCTTCTGTTACTTAAGAATTTTCCAATTTCCTGATCCTTCATGGGAGTTCAATTTCTTTACACCTGAATGAATCACCAGTGCTCTGCATTTTTTCTTGAACAGCAGCCTGAGCAGACTCGATCCACAACTGCCCTCCTTTGATCAAACAGCAAATAATAGTTGACGCTGGAAGTTTAAAATAAAAATGTAAAAATGCTGAAATTAGTCCAGTTTTCAACTTGTTTTCACATTGAGCAACTTCTTCAATTCTTTAATTTCAATCAGTTTTTTTCAAATAAAATGTGGATACTTGTCAGTGCTAGCTATGTCTACCTTTTTATAGGATCTGAGAAACTTTGCTAAAGATTTTTTATAAGATTCTTTCACGGGATAAGAGTTACTGCCTAGGTCAGCATTTCGTGCCACTTTCTCATTTTCCTTGAAGCCAATAGTGAGCAACCTTCTTGCATTGCTGCCATCTGTGAGACTGGTATATCCACTGGCCTGTTAGGGAAAGATTCTGGAAAGAACCATGTTACATCTCAAAGTTAGAATGCTATGTAGCTTAGAGGGACCTTCCACTTATGTTTCTTTGCATCTGTTGCCATTGTTCTTTTCATGGGAAAGATGTGCGCGGATGGTGTTGACAAAGCACTCCTGGTGAGTTGTGGTTCATACAGCTATCAGTGTGGAGGATGGAGACAGTTTTAAAGCAATGAATAATCTGTGCACACACAACCCCAGATTCCTCTGCTCCTACACCCTTTTTAGAATACTGTCCACTTCATACAGTCTGTCTTCACTCTTCCTTCAAAATGATAACCCCTTTTGTATTAAATTTTATCTGCTTTTCTCCCCATCGCGACGGCCTAAGTTCTCTTAAACTGTACAACTATCCTCTTCACTGTACTTGAACATTTTGTCATATGAAAATTTTGAAATAGTGCTAGTTTCCTGCCACTCAACTTCCTGTCCATGTTGCCACTGCCCCTCTACGATGGGTTACAAATATGTTATTTGACACTTGTATCAAATACCTCTTGGGAAAATAACATTGTAATCAAGCTGTGGAACATGAACTCAGGCCTCCTGAAGGTAAGAACACTGCCATTGCACCATAAGAGTCCCAAATGCCCCTTGAAGATACTTTCTAATCAACCTGTTCAGCTATGTTGTTGCACCCCTCTGAGGTAGGTAGGAAAGACTAGAAACAAAGCTCTCTGGTTCGGAGGGAGACATGCTACCAGTGTGTCATAAAAG
Organism: Ginglymostoma cirratum; assembly: GCA_024137785.1. NCBI lineage: Eukaryota > Metazoa > Chordata > Chondrichthyes > Orectolobiformes > Ginglymostomatidae > Ginglymostoma > Ginglymostoma cirratum. The sequence continues at coordinate 11,575,689 of JAHRHZ010000013.1, read as the reverse complement.
CCCATGTTCCACTTCAAAGTCCATGTATTCCATTTCAATCACATGATCCTCATCAATCCTCCATTACCTCATTTTTAAAAAGTCGAGTAAGTTGGTTCAACATGATTTTCAATTGTTCAGAGGTGTTCCTTAATAGTCCATTTTTGTCCAGGTGTCTGTTAAATTTGTCTTGAATTATCATCTCACCAAAAACTTTCCCACCATTGAGGTTAAATTGACTGGTCTGCAGTTACTGTTCAAAAGAAGCATACACTAAAGACAATGGTTAGCATCCACAATTCTCCAGTCCTTTGGCACCAGCCCATTGTGGTTGACCTTAGTCTAGAGGATAGGGCTCTGATGGTAGTAAATTTGTTGGGCAATGTTAGCTGACAAACTGTGTCAGTTCTGGCCATTTCCACTCCTACGCATCCATCATTAGCAAAATGATCTGGATATGGGACAAGCTTGAGTGGCCACCATGGGCCAGTTTGGGCTGAAGGGCCTGTTCAATGATGCATTACTCTGACTCTATAACCACATTGCTGTGGGTCTGGAGTCACAGGTTGACAAGACAAAGGAATGATGACAGTCTCCTCTTGTGGACAATGAGTGCAGCAAGGATCAATAGGCACAAGTATTAACAATATATTTTAATAACTTGGATGGCAAAGGTGAATGTACTATTGTCAAGTTTGCTGATGACACAAAAAGTAGGAGGGAGGTCAAGTAGTGTATCAGAGGGATATAGACAGGTTAGATGAGTGGACATAATCTTTGCAGATGGTATAATGTGGGAAAATGGGAGATTCTGCACTTTGGTAGGAAGAATAGAAGAGCTGATTATTATTTAAATAGGGAAAGACTACAGAAAGCTGCAGTGCAGAGGGACTTCTCAAAAAGCTGGCACCAAGTTCAGTGGGTAATGGAGAAGGTAAATGGAATATTGGGCTTTATTGGAAAGCAAATGGAGGATAAAATAGAAGTCGAAATTACAGAAGGCATTGGTCAGACCCACAACTGGAGTACTGCTAACAGTCCAGATTCCCTTGCCTAAGTAAAGATATATTAGTATTGTAGGCAGAGAAGGTTCACTAGGTTCGTCCTGGGTATGGAGGGAATTTCTTAGGAGGAGACGTTGAGTAGGTTGAGCTTGTACACATTGAGTTTCCTCTCATTTTTCTAAACCTAATTGAAAGACATAAGGTTTCTAGGAAACTTGGCATGGTGGATATGGAGAGATTGTTTCCCCTTGTGGGAGAGTTTAGGACCAGAGGGTATAATCTCAGTAAGGGGTTGCCCATTTAAGACAGATAAGAAACATTTGTCTGAGGTTAGTGAATCTGTGAAATTTTTTCCTGCAGAGGGTTGTTGGAACTGGGTCATTAAGTATATTCAAGTCTGAAAGAGATTTTTAATCAGTAAGGCAATAAAGAGTTATGGGAAATGGGCAAGGAAGTGGAGTTGAAGATTATCAGACCAGCCATGATCTCAGTGAATGGCAGAGGAGATTATATGGGCTGAATGGTCATCATCTGCTTGTCCATCTTATGGTCTAATTTTGAAATAACCATACTTCAACACTGGAGTTTAATTCCTACCTCTGACCTATGGTTCTAAGAACACTTGAGTGGAAGGATCAAATTAATAAAGTAATTTATTGACTAAAAGATAATTTTATTGACTAATATCAGTATTTGTAAATCTGGACTACTGGTTTTGATTTTATTGCCATGTTCAAGTACAGGCGTATAGTGAAAAGTGTATAATGTCACTACACAAGGTGCCATCTAAGGTACAAGCACCTAGGTACAGAATCTTAAGAACAAAGTTAAACTTTTCAGTAATTATAGTACTGTGATGCCACCTTAGCTTTAGGTAGAAAATAAAGAAATAAAGCTGGAAATTCAAGCATTAGTCTTTCTTAAGTACTTGGCCATAATGGGACCGTACTTTGAGGAATCAGCTCGAGACTGGAAGTCCATACTGGGCCGTTGAGAGTCTGCTATGCTGAGCCGGGAGGCCAACCTGCCGCGTCTGTACTGAAACCATGACCAGGAGAAAAAAAGAAGAGAGAAGAGGAACAAAAAGAAAAGGTAACAGCTGGAGTAGGCAAGCTCCATCTGAAGCGCCCTACTCTGCTGCCAACAATGTTAACATTTTAGTTCACTTTTTTTTTATTTCTTGTGTATTATATTTGGTACTTCCCTAGCCATTTTTACATCTGCTTATGACCACTTCGAGTTATTGTGCCTTTGCCTTGCAAATTATTGCAAAGTTATTACTGTTGTGGTCAGTGTCCAACAGAAATAGGAGAAAAAATATGCAGATGCTTTAAGGTATGATCAGTTTGGTGTTTTATTGGGCATGTGATAAAAGATTTGGGGAGAGATTTTGCTAGTTGGCTAGAATCAGTGACTAATGGAGCAATAGATTGAAGTAATGACACAGTATCTGGGCTCAAAATATGAAGATGCAGCATGAACAGAGCGGATTGTGCAATTGGGAAGAAATTAGGTTATATCTGAATTTGCAGAACAAAATGACAGTTTGAAGTTAATATACCAGAGGCCAGAAAATCGATGATGATCAATAACAGCAAGGAACAGGTGAAAAACTTTGAAAGCCAAAGTTCAACCAACAGAAGCCAACTGGGGAAATCTGAATTGCTTCGTAATGGAGTTGAGAGTAGAAATAGTGACATTGACAGGTGGAGTAAACTTAGCAAACTTGGTAACCTTAACAAGCTGTGGATCAAAGTTGGAAAAAGAGACCAAAACTGCACATGGTACTTTGGATGTGATCTGGCCACAGCTGTATATTGATTGCAGTGTGATTTCTTTCCACTTAAACACTAATCTCTTCAAAATAAAGGCTAACCTATTATTTGCTTTCTTAATTATTCAATGTGCTAGCAGGTTAATCTGTGATCTGTTTACAAGGATCACAAAGATCCTTCTGATTGCAAATGTTTCCCAGTCTGAGCATTTTTTTAAGAAAGAAAATCTGTTTTCCCCAACATAGTTGCAATTCTTCACATTATAGTCCTTATTCCACATACTTTCCCAAGCCACTTGACCTGTCTGTCATTTTGCAGTTTCTTTCCGTTATTCTTGTAGCTTACCCTATGTCCCAACTTTATTGTCAGCGAACTTTAATCTATCATGTTCAGTTCCCTCACCTCCATCACTGATATTGATAGAAGTGAAGGAAGAACTTAATTATCTTTCAAAGAATCTGGTCCTTCACAGCCACTGACATACTGATGAAGCCCAGTTGTGATTGTTAAATTGAGAAACATGACAATCAATTTTCACAAAGAACAATGAAATGAGTTACAAATTCATCTGCTTCAGTGGTTTTGCTTCCAGGATGAATTGTCAGAACACCAGCATAACAGGGAAAGTAGGGAGCAATTCATCAGAGATAGTAGGAACTGCAGGTGCTGGAGAATCTGAGATAACAAGGTGTAGAGCTGGATGAACACAGCAGGCCGAGCAGGAAGGCTGACGGGTCAGGCCTAGACCCTCCTTCAGAAATGGGGGAGGGGAAGGGGGTTCTGAAATAAATAGGGAGAGAGGGGGAGGCGGATAGAAGATGGATAGAGGAGAAGATAGGTGGACGGGAGACAGAGGTGGGGATAGAGCCAGTAAAGGTGAGTGTAGGTAGGGGGGTAGGGAGGAGATAGGTCAGTCCAGGGAGGACAGACAGGTCAAGGGGGTGGGATGAGGTTAATAGGTAGGAGATGGGGGTGGGGCTTGAGGTGTGAGGAAGGACAGGTTGGGGAGGTGGGGACGAGCTGGGCTGGTTTTGGGATGTGGTAAGGGGAGGGGAGATTTTGAAGCTTGTGAAGTCCACATTGATACCATTGGGCTGCAGGGTTCCCAAGCGGAATATGAGTTGCTGTTCCTGCAACCGTCGGGTGGCATCGTTGTGGCACTGTAGGAGGCCCAGGATGGACATGTCGTCTGAGGAATGGGAGGGGGAGTTGAAGTGGTTCGTGACCGGGAGGTGCAGTTGTTTGTTGTGAACTGAGCGTAGATGTTCTGCAAAGCGGTCCACAAGCCTCAGCTTGGTTTTCCCGATGTAGAAGAGGCCACAATGGGAACAGCGGATGCAGTATACCACATTAGCAGACGTGCAGGTGAACATCTGCTTGATGTGGAAAGTCATCTTGGGGCCTGGGATGGGGGTGAGGTGGAGATGTAGCACTTCTGCGGTTGCAGGGAGAAGTGCTGGGTGTGGTAGGGCTGGAGCAGTGTGTGGAGCGGACAAGGGAGTCACGGAGAGACTGGTCCCTCCGGAAAGCAGATAAGGTTGGGGAGGGAAAAATGTCCTTGGGGGTGGGGTCAGATTGCAGATGGCGGAAGTGTCAGAGGATGGTGGGGTGGTACGTGAGGACAAGGGGGATTCTGTTTTGGTTGTTATTGTGGGGAGGAGGTGTGAGCGATGAATTGCGGGAGACACGGTCGAGGGCGTTCTCGTCCATGGGCGGGGGGGAGTTGTGGTCCTTGAAAAATGAGGACATCTGAGATGTACAGGAGTGGAATGCCTCAGCCTGGGAGCAGATGCGGCGGAGGCGAAGGAATTGGGAATAGGGGATGGCATTTTTGCAGGAAGGTGAGTGGGAGGAGGTGAATTCTAGGTAGCTGTGGGAGTCAGTGGGCTTGAAATGGATATCAGTTTCTAGGTGGTTGCCAGAGATGGAAACAGAGGTGTCCAGGAAGGAGAGAGAGGTATTAGAGATGGTCCAGGTGAACTTAAGGTTGGGGTGGAAGGTGTTGGTGAGGTGGATGAACTGTTTGAGCTCCTCGTGGGAGCACGAGTTGGCGTCGATACTGTCATCAATGCAACGGAGGAAGAAGTGGGGTTTAGGGCCAGTGTAGCTACAGAAGAGGGATTGTTCCACATAATCTACAAAGAGGCAGGCATAGCTTGGTCCTATGCGGGTACCCAAGGCCACCCCCTTTGTATGTAGGAAGTGGGAGGAATTGAAAGAGAAGTTGTTAAGGGCGAGGACGAGTTCAGCTAAGCGGATGAGGGTGTCAGTGGAGGGGGACTGGTCGGGCCTGCGGGACAGGAAGAAGCGGAGGGCCTTTAGGCCATCTGCATGGGGAATGCAGGTGTATAGGAACTGGACATCCATGGTAAAGATGAGGTGTTGGGGGACATCAAGGTAAGAGAGGTATTAGAGATGGTCCAGGTGAACTTAAGGTTGGACCCCACCCCCGACCACAAAAACATCATCTCCCAAACCATCCACAACCTCATCACCTCAGGTGACCTCCCACCCACAGCGTCCAACCTCATCGTTGCCCAACCCCACATCGCCCGCTTCTATCTCCTTCCCAAAATCCACAAACCTGACTGCCCTGGTCGACCCATTGTATCCACCTGCTCCTGCCCCACCGAACTTATCTCCACCTATCTCAACTCCATTTTCTCCCCCTTGGCCCCGGAACTCCCTACCTACGTCCGTGAGACCACCCACGCCCTCCACCTCCTCCAGAACTTCCAATTCCCCGGTCCCTAACACCACATCTTTACCCTCATCTGCTTAGCCAAACTCGTCCTCACCCTCAACAACTTCTCTTTCAATTCCTCCCACTTCCGAGAGACAAAGGGGGTGGCCATGGGTACCGGCATGGGCCCAAGCTATGCCTGCCTCTTTGTAGGTTATGTGGAACAATCCCTCTTCCGTAGCTACACTGGCCCTAACCCCCACCTCATCCTCCGTTACACTGATGACTGTATCGGCGCCACCTCATGCTCCCACGAGAAGCTCAAACAGTTCATCCACCTCACCAATACCTTCCAACCCAACCTTAAGTTCACCTGGACCATCTCTAATACCTCTCTCCTTCCTGGACCTCTCTGTTTCCATCTCTGGCAACAACCTAGAAACCGAAATCCATTTCAAGCCCACCGACTCCCACAGCTACCTAGAATGCACCTCCTCCCACCCACCTTCCTGCAAAAATGCCACCCCTATTCCCAATTCCTTCGCCTCCGCCGCATCTCCTCCCAGGACGAGGAATTCCACTCCAGTACATCTCAGATGTCCTCGTTTTTCAAAGACCGCAACATCCCCCCCACCAGTAGTCAAGAACACCCTCGACTGTGTCTCCCGCATTTCCCGCAACTCATCCCTCACACCCCCTCCCCGCAATAACAACCAAAACAGAATCCCAGATAACAAGGTGTGGGGCTGGATGAACACAGCAGGTCAAGCAGCATCATAGGAGCAGGAAAACTTGACGTTTCGGGCCTAAACCCTTCATCAGAAATGGGGGAGGGGAAGAGGGTTCTGAAATAAATAGGGAGAGAGGGGGAAGCGGATAGAGGAGAGGATAGGTGGAGAGGAGGCAGACAAGTCGAAGAGGCGGGGATGGAGCCAGTAAAGGTGAGTGTAGGTAGTGGGGTAGGGAGGAGATAGGTCAGTCCAGGGAGGACGGACAGGTCAAGGGGGCGGGATGATGTTAGTTGATAGGAGATGGGGGTGTGGCTTGGGGTGAGAGGAAGAACAGGTTAGGGAGGTGGAGATGAGCTGGGCTGGTTTTGGGATGCGGTTGGGGGAGGGGAGATTTTGAAGCTTGTGAAATCCACATTGATACCATTGGGCTGCAGGGTTCCCAGGCTGAATATGATTTGCTGTTCCTGCAGCCTTCGGGTGGCATCACTGTGGCATTGCAGGAGGCCCAGGATGGACATGTCGTGTGAGGAATGGGAGGGGGAGTTGAAATGGTTCGCGACTGGGAGGTGCAGTTGTTTGTTGCGAACTGAGTACAGGTGTTCTGCAAAGCGTCCCCAAGCCTCCGCTTGGTTTCCCCGATGTAGAGGAAGCCACAACGGGTACAGCGGATGCAGTATACCACATTGGCAGATGTGCAGGTGAACATCCGCTTGATGTGGAAAGTCTTCTTGGGGCCTGGGATTGGGGTGAGGGAGGAGGTGTGGGGGCAGGTGTAGCACTTCCTGCGGTTACAAGGAAAAGTGCCGGGTGTGGTGGGGCTGGAGGGGAGTGTGGCGCGGACAAGGGAGTCGCGGAGGGAGTGGTCCCTCCGGAAGGCAGATAAGGGTGGGGAGGGAAAGATGTCTTTGGTGGTGGGGTCTGACTGTAGATGGCGGAAGTGTCGGAGGATGATGCGTTGGATCCGGAGGTTGGTGGGGTGGTATGTGAGGACGAGGGGGATTCTTTTTTG
>JAHRHZ010000013.1:11541860-11558508 GCA_024137785.1 Ginglymostoma cirratum | reverse complement strand
TGTTTTGGCCTCAACCACTTTCTGTGGCAGAGAATTCCATAGGCTCATCACTCTATGGATGAGGAAATTTCGCCTCAAATCAAACCTAATGGCCTACCCTGCATGCCTGCTCCTATGATGCTGCTTGGCCTGCTGTGTTCATCCAGCCCCACACCTTGTTATCTCACATTAACAGCCTCAAGTGTGTTGGTCTCAGGCCACTACCACCGGTACTCTGAGAGCAGCCATGGATGAAATGTTTGGGATGCCGTCATTAGACTTGAACTTCTTTGACTGAACTGCCTTATTTTTGTTTGTGAAAGCTCCAGTGAATAGTTTGGAATGGAAACCTGGTATATGAGAATGGAGGCTAAAATCTTGCATATTGACAGTAAATAGCGTAGCAAGAAACTCTCAGGGTGCTATGATACCACATACTTACACCCACGAAATGTAATTTGACACAATCTACATGTATCTTATCAATTTATCATTAGAGTAAGGTCATCCTAAACATCTAAATATGTATCTTAATACTGTTAGTAAAATGTGCATTATTGGAGTTTTGAAAAAGACTTTGGATTTTGGATAAATCGTCTTCCAGACTTGTTCACAGACTAGATCCTGTTCTGATTTGTTCATTGTCATGGTAATAATAGAGGGTGCAACAATTGGCTTTGGAGAGGAAGAGTCTGCCAAGGTTTTTGGCCCAATTACTATCTGGTAACCAAGTTCATGATTTGTGCTTTTCTCAAATGAACAGAATTGTGGCATACAAATCTGAAAACAAATACATCATTGTATATTGTGGGAACAGCTTTTTGTTTAGCTGTGATGCCTACTTTGACCAAGTTGTTTTCTTAAATAGCAGTCCAAGCTGATACTTCTGCAATAGCTAATTGTTTTCAGCTTCTGTGGATCTGAATGCCTTTAGAGCAAATTAACAAAATTGAAGAATTGGCAGGGAAGAATTTCTCATCACAACCATTGATTAAAAGCATGAGGTTTTGCACACTGATTTATGACCTCAGATTTGACCTAACTTTTATTATTTTGTAATCGAGTTGGACTTGCTTGATTGTGTATTTTTTAAAGAATAAATTGAATGCAGAAAAGGACAGATTTGAATGTGGTTCTTGGGATCTTACAACAATGACTTGCATTTATAAAGCACATTTAATAAAATGTTCTCAAGTACTTTACTAGTTTCCAAAGAAAATAGTATTGAGTCACAAGTGGGATAGAGGTAAGTTTTACTGTGTAAATATACCTAAGTGTTTTCACCCAGTAAAGGAGAAGGAAGAAGAAATGTTTCTTGGACAACTAACTTCATGACCTGTATTCCAATACCTTTTGGTTTATAATCCTTTCACCTCCCCCCTCGCCCCCATAAAGAATCAACAAAAATTGTTTTGTTTTCCATGCGATCAATTTGGAAAGTAGTTAGCCAAAGACCAGCTTGTGAGCAGAGGGTAATATATATCATTAGTTTCTATTTTAATACTTTTGTTTCTGACTGGAGACATCCCAATTAGTTACAATCCATTCGCAATTAGGAATGTGCTAATGTAATCTTGAATCCTTCAGGTTAGTGTTGTAAATCATTCTCAATACTGATTCTGAAATATGTTGCAATAAGGTAGTGTTATTTTTAAGGAATTGACTTGTAGAGGGTTTTGTTATTTAACTGCTTCTTGAAATCTCTTGAGGATGAAAGAAGAACCTGCACATTGTAGCACAAGGTACATCTTCAAAGATTTGATTGTGTTCAATCACATGGAATATTTCATGCTGTCTGGCAACCTTTAATATTAATAGGAAAATGCATTGTCTATAACATAAGATCAAAGTACAGTTGATGGTATTGTATGCATCCAGTAAGCACGGTCTGGAAGCATATTGACAGGATATCTGAACTAAATGGCATCCCTTCATTGGGTGAAAGGTCAATAGTTTTAATAGTTTTCTTCTCCCAGCTTTTATTAGTCCTTCTTTAAGTTCTACTTCTCTAACTGAAAATGATGGGTAAGCTGCTCCTACATTTCTGTCAATCACAAAGTGTGAATGACACGGTTGAAGACTTTTTTTCAATCTTTCCCAACTGCAGCCACTAATTGGGAAAATATTTTGTTTTTCTCCTGATGTCCTGCTTAAATCAAGAGTACTGGAGTGGGCATCTTCACTAAAGGACTCATGCAGGTTTCTTTTTCAACTGCTTCTAGTCAGACTGGCTCTTTTTTGGCCTTGGGCTGCATTACAGAGAATTTCAGTTTGAATGAAAAACCAGCAGTAATCCTTCAAGGACAAGCCAAAACCAAACAATTTGGCTACAGTGACTAACATCTAACATATTTTGTGAGTTAATTGATGGGATGATTTATTACCCATCTGTAATGGCCTTTGAGTAGGTGGTGGTCACCCACCTCCTTGAGCCTCTGGAGTTCATGGGAATACTGTGCTATTAGGAAGGGACTTCCAGTGATGATGAAGGAATGATGACAATGTTCCAAGTCAGGATGGTGTGTAGATTGGAGGAGAATTTGCAGGTGCTCATACTCCCACATGTCTGCTGCCCTTTTCCCGCTAGATTGTAGAACTTGCAGGTTTGGAAGGTACTGTTGAGGAAGCCTCAGTGAGTTGTGCTAAGCTTCTCGTAGATTGTGTACACTGTTGCTGTTGTATGTTAGTGGTGAAGGGAGTGAATGTTGATATCCGTCAAGTCAGGTTGCTTTGGCCTGGATGGTGTCAGACATCTTGAATGTTGTCTCCTCCAGGCAAGTGGAGAATATTCTATTGCACTCCTGACTAGATGGTGGACAGGCTTTGGGGAGCCAGGAGGTGAGTTTCTCACTGCAGATTTGATAGCCTCTGACCTGCTCTCAGTGCCTGAATGTTTATATGGTGTTTTAGTCTGGTTCAGTTATTTCAATTTGTGGTTGAAAGTTTGAATGATAGTGGGCAACCAGCAGTGATTGAGGGCAAAGTATAAGGGTGCTAGTAGTTAGCTGATGGTGCAGCACTTCAACCTGTCAATGTCCTGGCACCAGACAGTCTGGAACAGGCATTGCTCCTGATCTGTTTGTCTTTTATAATCCTGGTATAGAAGATGAGTTCATTCATATACCTTAATTGTCCAAGGATTCAAGCCAAGATAGTTTTGGACAAGGTACTAATGGAAGTGTGAGAAGTGTCTTCCAATTCGGTGTTTTGCATCATATATTTTGGCCTCTGTGGCAATGGCTTTCTTTTAATCACCCTGTATATTTTAAATGCAAGCTATGGAAACAAGAAATTATGATGTCGAAGGGTAACTGAAGTTTCTTTAAAAAAACTTGATCGGAAATAACAATTTTGGTTAAATTGAAAATTTATAAAGGTGATATCAATGTCTTGATTCTGTTTATCTCCCTTCAGAAGTTTAATTTCTAAAGTTACAAATTGTCAAATGTCATGTGGTACAAATCATTAGGAAATGTTCTTATGTGGCTGGCATAATTAATTCAAACGCTGAATAGAATCACAAAAACGGAAAATATTCTGTGGTTTTGTCATCAGTGTAGCAGAAAGGCAAATGGGGAACCGCAAACCACAGCTTCTCTGGATTAAACTTTATTGCTAGTGCTGGAACGGCATCTGTGTGCAAAACAGAATGTAGGATGTTTGAAAAAGCTCAACCATTAAAATCCTGAATACTGAATTCCTGCAGATCTTAGTCGTATTCCTTTGTAAGTAAATTAATATAATGCAGATGGAGCATCTGAGTTGCTGTTAATTGACTAATTTTGAACTATACCATTAGACAGCCCAAGATAAACTATGTTGTTTTGTTTTAAAATTCTCTTGTAGGGTGAACAATGAATCATTCTGTTGAATGTAATGAAAAACACTTTTAAAAAGATGATTTAGGAAGATTTGCAAACCACAAAATGGAAACTTTTGCAATGTGCTTTATAAATTCTGAACAATCTGATCCAGATATCTGACTGCCAAAACCCAATAATTGTTCTTAAAAATGAAGGAAAACTTGCACTTAATTTATGTAAGACTTGCATTAATATAACACTTTAAAGGACCACAGGTGTTCAAAGCAATGTTCAGCCAATGAAATACTTTTGAAGTGTAAACATTGTTATCGTATAGGAAACAGATACTTTTAAAATATTGATGGGGAATAGAATAGTTCATGGTACATTTTTTTGAGTTTTGCTGTTCCAACTATGTCATGAATGTGACTGCTTTTCCACTCTACTGGTTAAGCATCAACTTTTGTTGCAACCATAGTACCTGGAAAAGAAGCTTTTCATGTAGCTTAACGGACATGTGGAGTTGTGATTGCTTGCATGAACTTGATTATGGTAGTCATAGTGTCATACGGAAACAGACCCTTCAGTCCAACCAGTACATGCTGACATAATCCCAAACTAAATTAGTCCTGCGTGCCTTCTCCTGGCTCATATTCCTCCACACCTTTCCTATTCATGTACTTAACCAAATGTCTTTTAAACATTGTAATTGTGCCTGCATCCACCACCTCCTGAGGAATTCATTCCACAGGTGAACCCACCCTCTGTGTAAAGGACTTGCCTCTTACGTCTTTTTCAAATGTCTCTCCTGTCACCTTAAAAATGTGCCCCCTAGTCTTGAAATCCCCCATTTTAAGGAAAAGACAACGTCCATTAACTCTATCTATACCTCTCATTATTTTATAAACTTCTATCAGGATGAAAGTCCCAGCCTATCCAACCTTTCTTTATAACTCAAACCTTCCATGCCCAGCGTCATCCTGGTAAACCTCTTCTGAACCTGCTCCAGCTTGATAATATCCTTCCTATAAATGAGTGACCGGAACTAGATGCAGTATTCCAGAAGCCTCACCACTATCCTATACAACCTGTACATGACTCCCAACTCCTATACTGAAAGGACTGAGCAATGAAGGTAAGTGTGCTAAACACCTTTTTAACCACCTTGTCTACATGTGACATAAACTTCAAAGAATTATGTATCTGCACCCCTAGGTCCCTCTGTTCTACAACACTACCCAAGGCCCTACCATTAATTGTATAAGCCCTACCCTCGTTTGTTCTACCAAAATGTAATAACTCACATTTATCCAGACTGAACTCCATCTGCCAGATTTCAGCCCATTGACCTATTTGATCAAGATCTCTTTGTAATCTTAGAAAACCTTCTTCACTGTCTACTATGGCACTAATTTTGGTGTCATCTGCAAACCATGCCCTCTATATTCTCATCCAAATCATTTATATAAATGACAAACAAAAGAGGACCCAGAACTGACCCCTGTGGAACACCGCTGGTCACAGGTCTCCAGTCCAAAAAGCAACCTTCCACCAATACTCTCTATCTCCTGCCATCAAGCCAATTTTTATCCAATTGGCAAGCTCACCATGAATTCCATGTGAACTAAATTTACTAATTAGTCTACCATGCGGAACCTTGTCAAAGTTTTTACTAAAATCCAAATAAACATCTTCTAGAGCTCCGCCATCATCAATTTGTTTGGTAACTTCCACAAAAAACTCAATCAGGTTTGTGAGACACGATTTTCCTTGCACAAAACCATGCTATCTCTCATCAATTTTTGTCACTTGAAATGTCCATAAATCCTATCTTTTACAATCACCTCCAACAATTTACCCATAACCGAAGTCAGACTCACAGGTCTATAGTTTCCCGGTTTCTCCTCACAACTTTCTTAAACAAAGATACGACATTAGCCATCTTCCAGTCATCAGACACCTCACCTATAGTTACAGATGATGAAAATATTTCTGCAAGGGGTCTCATAATGTTCTCCCTTACTTCCAACAACATTCTGGGATACATTAGATCAGGTGCCTGAGATGTATCCACCTTTGTATTCTCTAAGGACTCCCGAACTTCCTCTTCTGTAACGTGAATTGTTTTTAAAACATCAAAGTTTATTTTTCTGCATTCTCTAGACTCCATTTCTTTCTCCACAGTAAAAACTGATATGAAATATTCATTTTAGTATTCCTCCCATCTCCTGGAATTCAATACAAAGATAACCTCCTTGATCTTCAAGAGGCCCTACCCTCTCTCTAGTTACCCTTTTGCGTTTAATATATTTGCAGGACCTTTTTGGATTATCCTGAACGTTATCTGCCAATGCTGTCTCATATCCCCTCTTTGCCTTCCTGATTTCCCTCTTAAGAATGCCCCTACACTCTTAGTGTTGATTAAGAGATTCAATTGAACCAAGTTGTCTATATCTAAAATAAGATTCTCTTTTTTCTTGACTAGAACCTCAATATCTTTATTCCTGCATTGTTTCTTAATCTTACCAGCCTTACCCTTCACTCGAATAGGAACAAGATGCCTCTGAACTCTCATCATCACACTCTTGAACCCCTCCCACTTGTCAGACATCCTTTTACCTGCGAACAGTCTACTCCAGTTAACTTTTGAAAGTTTTTGTCTCATACCATTAAAATTTGCCTTATTCCAATTAAAATCTTTAACTTTTATGGAAGGCTTATCCTTTTCCATAACCATTTTAAAACTAATAGAAATATGATTGCTAGACTCAGTGTTCCCCCACTATTACTTCAGTCACCTGCCCTGCCTTATTGCCCAAAAGAAGATCTAGTTTTGCTCCTTCTCTAGTAGGAGCATCCACGTATTGATAAAGAAAAATTTCTTGAACACACTTGACAAATTCTTCACCATCCAAACCTTTAACACTATGATAGCACCATATGTTTGGAAAATTAAAATCCCCCATTATTACAACCTTATTATGCTCACATATATCTGAGCTCTCCCTACATACTTGTTTGTCAATTTCCCTCTTACTATTAGGGTGCCTATAGTACAATCTCATCAAAGTGATATTTCCTTTCTAATTTCTACGAATATATTTTCACTGGACAATTTTTCAGAAATATCTTCCCTAGTTACAGCAGTAATGTATTCCTTAATCAAAAACCCCCATTCCCCACCCTTTCTTGCCACCTTTTCTACCCTTCCTATAGCATCTAAAACCTGGAACATTGAGCTGCCAGTCTTGACCACCTCTCAGCCATGTTTCTGTAATAGCTATGACCTCCGAATCCCATGTTCTTAAACATGCCCCGAGTCCATCAGCCTTACCTGTAAGACCCTTTGCATTGAAATAAATGCAATTCAGAGTTCTTCAGTTACTACCTACTCTGACTCTCTCCTGTCTTTCTTTTCCAATTGATGTGCTCTCCTCACATTCAGAACCTTCCCCTTCAATCCTTTTGTTTACACTACTACTTAGAATTCTTCCATTTCCCCTCTCTATCAGTATAAAGTCTCTCTTAACGGAATGAGCAAATCTCCCTGATAAGATATTGGTCCCTTCCCAGTTTAGCTTTGACCCATCCTTTTTGAACAGGTCTTTTCTATTCCAAACGACATTCCAATTGTCTAAAAACCTGAATCCCTGAACAATACACCAGCTCTTCAGTCATTGATTTATCTCCTAACCTTGTGTTTCTTCCCTTGTTTGAGTTGGCATTGGGAGTAAACCAGAAATTACTACTTTCAAGATTCTATTTTTGAATCTTCTACCTAACCTCTTAAATTCACTCTGTACTACTTTAAGCTTTTCCCTAAAAGTGTCATTCCTACCAATGTGTACAATAATTTCTGGCTTCTCAATTTCATCTTCAACGATATGCTTGAAACATTTAGAGATGTCCTCAACCCTAGCACCAGGAAAGCAACAAACCGTCCTAAATTTATGATCACTGCCATAGAATCCCTTGTCTATGCCCCTGACAGGACAGTCCCCTATAACGATAATTCTATTAAATCTTGTCAAACATTGCCAAACATAAGAATCATTCCAAGTGTCCAATAACTGACTGGCCCTTTCATTTTTCTTGGAGAGACTATCCCCTTCTACAGTTTCAAAAACTGAATATCTATTTGATAGAGGAATAGCCACCAGAGACTTTTGAACTAACTTCTTACCTTTCCCGACAGTCACCCAACTATCTGACTGATCCTAATCTGTAACAACTTTTCTTAATCTGCTAGCCATCTCACTCTGTACCTCATATAGGCCCTTAATAACATTAAGCCTAAAAAAAGTTTCAATAACACCTTATATATAAAATAAACTACCTTTCATTACCTACAGAAAATAAAGTTAAAATGGAAGAAAATTAAAAAGATATACATATCAAACATATCTTTAAGTTGTCTTTTAATACTTTTGATTCTGAAATGCTGGATAAATTGCAATTAATTAGGTTGACCCAATTAAATTTTACAATTAAAATCTTGTGATTAAAGTAAATCTTTGATTATGTTACGAATTACAGACACTTGACACCAATTAGTCAAATTCAATCTTAAAAGCCCCTTGGTTTGATATACTCAAGGCAATGAGAACGTAACTGGAATTAATGTCTAGTATAAATTAGTTCAAAGTCGTGGAATTTTTTTTCTGTAGTGTGAAGAGAAACAACGACACTGTTAGACTTAGCACAGCAGTTATGAGAAGTTGTAACATTTTTGCATTGGCTTCCACACATCATCTATACAGGTTAGCAACCACATGTATTCCTGATTTATTCCTATCTTTGGCTCGTCGCCCAGGACTTGGTGCCAGAAGCCTTGTATGTCGTGCTTTTCTGTTGTAAGAATTTGAAGAATTTGTTCTGAACATTGAAAATAACATGAAATTAATCCTTAGTTGAAAAAATAGAGTACTAAACATTGTGCAACTCACTACTTCT
Source organism: Ginglymostoma cirratum (assembly GCA_024137785.1). NCBI lineage: Eukaryota > Metazoa > Chordata > Chondrichthyes > Orectolobiformes > Ginglymostomatidae > Ginglymostoma > Ginglymostoma cirratum. The sequence continues at coordinate 11,549,773 of JAHRHZ010000013.1, read as the reverse complement.
GTTTATTTACTAAAATACTGTTGAGTTTTGAGTTAAGACTAGTTCTTTCAAAGTTCAGCTGTTTCCTTCCCACATTTTAGATACGCACATTTTCAAAAATTGAAGAGACTCAGTAATTTATTCACCATGGCTTGAAATAATTCTCTCAAGGATTGATCATAGCCATTCTGCATTGTTTTGTTAATTCACTTATCATCTAAAATGGCCTTTGAGGTGTTTAGCTGCATCCATCTGTTCATGCTCCATCAAGCTCCTTACTTGCAGTTTGTATGGTGGAAAGCCTTGGAGAAGTCAGCAGGAGAATTATATATTGCAGAATTCTCAGACTGACATGTTCTTAGTACCTTTTCCTAATCCAAACACTTTGGTTTTGAAAGGAGCCAAATTAACTAGGCTTCCTTAAGTTAAAGAAAGGATGAGTTTATGAGCTACTAAATGTAAAGAAAGATAAAATGCAACACGTACAGACATTAGAAACATGAATTGAATACAAAGGTAACCATAAAAATGATGAATGAATCTGTCTCTAGATTCCCTGAAAAATAGGCAGTGGAAGTCTGAAGTTGTTAAGTTGGAGGATACCTCTAATTCTGGTGTTGGTAGTGAAACATTTGATTTCAAGATTCTTGGCTATGCACTTGGATCCAGGATAAAAGCTTGTCAGCTCTCTTATTGGTGACTTCACTGGTTTGCTTGGCTTCTAGCGATCAGAGTGAGAGTGTCTCTAATTGCAGGGCATGTTATCTAATGACTGTTCTTAAACTGTGACCTTCAGAGCACACTAGTTGACACTTGCACATCAGCCCAATGACATACACAAACTAGGGTATGCAGTTGGTTTTTAACTCCATTTGTATATTCCTGGAAGGGCATTACCATGTCCACAGTTTTGATTATAAGCCATAGGACGTGCCTTTCTGCTGAGAGTGGTAGTCAGTCCCTTATTATCTCTTCCTTTTTAAGTATCTCCGTAGCCTTTAACATTCTACGCGTCTGACATTTTGCACCTGGTTTTGCCAAATAGCCACTAAAATATCCTTATCTTCATACTGACTGAGTAGGTAGTGCTGGAGATGATTCATATTGGCATACCTGGCCAACAGAGATGGAATTCTCTCAGCTAACTTATGACAGGGCTAAATATCAGTCACTGGTATACATAATCAATAATCAGTGAAAGATGATCATGATGGCTAACACCCTCTTGCCTTGACACTAAATTGTGTCTTCCATTATCCATTGCCCATCTCATATCCTGCAGGCGGTAGAGCAGGAGGAAAAGGATGAAGATTTCTCAGGTGAAGTCATTCCTCTGAGTGTATACCCTCATATAATATGTGCACCATCCAACAATTCATATACAGTCACCTCAGTGAGACCAACCAGTTGGAGTCTCAAATGGTGTTGCTCACATGGCAAGTGAGTGGAAGAAGTTAATAAATACAGGGATAACAGTGGAGCAAGTTCTAAGAGGCTGCAGACTTCTCCCAGTTCTGCTAAGCTGGACAAAATTATCAAACCATGGTGCCTACAATCAGGAAAATTCTGGAACAGCTGAAAATGAGAGGGGTGCTTTTTACAACAATACAACCCATATTTGTAGGAATGTGACCTTAACAAGATTAATTGGAAAATCAAGGTCCTTTTTAATATATTTTAGTACAAAAAAACTCAAATATTTGAGTTGAAGGTGGCCTCATGGGGTATTGTTACACCTGTTCGTGCTAATTTACTGTGAAGTCTGCAAGTCAGATGCAAATACAGTGGGTGTATTTTTTTCAAAAAAGTACAGCATGGGCCCTCTTGTGGTGCAGATGTAATGTCCCTACCCCTGGACTGAGAGTTCTGTGTTCAAGTCCTGTCTGCTCCAGAGGTGTGTAATAATATTTCCGAACAGGTCGATTAGGAAAAATTGGTTAATTTTTTTAAAAATGGCACTACTATGCATGCTGCTAAAACTTCCAGGTTTCTTGCACATTGTTGGATTACCCTGCAGAGGGATTAAAATTATGATCTGTAATACAGACTGTTGCAATGCAGTATTAAAGAAGTGTTGCAGTGAATCAAACTGAAGCTCTATAACCATTCCATGTGGAGATAAAAGTCACCAAAATTCCTGGGGATTATTAGCCTCAGTGGAAGGAGATGACTAATGGTGACTGTAACTTGAAGGGTCACTATGCCTCAGATGACATTGAGAAGGCAATATCTTTATGGTAACCTTAGTTGGTGTGGGAACTGAACCTACTCTGTCACTGCATTGTAAGCCAGCCAAATGACCCACCCCAGCTGGAAGTAAAATACCTATGGCACTATCTAAAGAAGACGATTGAAGTCGACTCAGCATCTTGGTCAAAATTCAACCCTCAACCAACATAATAGATCAAACTATTTGGTCATTGATGACAAATTCGTTGCTGCATTCCGTGTAGAATTGTCTGTGCAGCACTGAGACCCACTATTTCAATTGCAGTATTTTCTCTAAGTATAATTGGTCTCAGTTTTAAAAACGAAGGCTTGACTGCAAGATAAACTGTAATTTTTTATTATTCTGTAGATGTGAAAATACTGAAATACTTTATCCTGCCTCTTTCAAAATTGGCTCTCCTTTTAAGGATTGACTCCCTGCTGAAACAATGTTGTGATTTTTAAATTAATATCAATTTATTTGTAATTTGTATTTGTTTTCATTGTTGAATTTAATGAGAAGTAAGCATTGGTTGAAGGCAAATATTTTATTGCCCCTTCCTAATTGTTCTTGAGAAGGGTATGGTGAGCCACCTTGAACCGCTGCAGTCCATCTGCTAGAAACACATTCACAGCTCTATTTAGTAGAGAGTTCCAGGAATTTGACTTAACAACAGTGAAGGAATGGCAATATAGTCCCAAGTCGAGATGGTGCATGACTTGGAGGGGAACTTGCAAATGGTGTTCCAATATATTTAGTGCCCTCTCCTTTTCTGTGACTGGGGTCTTCAGTTTGGAAGATGGTTTCAAAGAAGGGTTGATAAGTTGATATCATTTATCTTGTGAGATTTTGAATGTTTGACTGTTTTCATGTCAGCCTCTTGTCAGTAGGAGTACTTTGACTTGAAATCATGTTTCTGGAATACTAGTCTAACATATCCATTGACATACCATTTTCTCCTTTAATTATTATCCCTAATCAGTCATATGGAGAGAACCTCAACTATTTTTGCTGATTTAATTTAACCTTGTGATTCTAGCTCCATAGTAATGAACACCTGGTTGGTTCTCATATGTCACAGTTGAAGAAAACATCCAATTTGCCTCAATGCTATATTTAGCATTTTGAACATTTTTGCCTGAAATGAAATATATTGGCATATAGACTACATATTTTTCTGATTAAAGCATGAGATCTTCAGATAATAAAACCAAACAAATGAACTGAAATTGATGAAACTTCAACTTAGTTTTAATGTCCCTTTTTAAAGTCGTAAAGCATATCAAAGCTTCATATACGCACAATCAGACAAAAGTGTTCCCCAATCTAAAGGATATATTGGAGGTGTTATCAATAGTTGGCTATAAGTGAATTTTAAGGAGTAAGTGAGAGGATAGAGGAGAAAGTTTCAGAATGTGGGAGTCAGATGCTGGAAAGCACGGTTTATGATGAGGCAAGATTGGGGGAAGTGTTGCTGGTGTAGGACTGGAGGAAGTTACAGAAATGAGAGTGTACAATGTGTTAAAAACCAAGTGTATTAAAAGTTGAAGATATTGGGAAACCAAGTGTCTGCATACATTAGCAAGAACCAGGATGATTGCTGAGTGTGCTTAATACTATGTTAATTAATGCATTTGGTCACAACTAAGCTTCTGGATCCACCTTACTTAAAATTAACAAATGGATTAAAATGTTTATACTGCAGTAAATTATGTTTGTTCAATCACTTAGCCATTAAGAATTCCTGAGACAAGGGTGAAGTTGCTATGATTTTATCAGTCTCCTAGACGAAAATGAAACTAAATACAGTTCATTTTGAAAATCCCTGAATTATTTGTAGAAAAATGAGAAACTACTGCTCTGACCAGTCATTGACATTTTTGTAATGGTTTCAGTTAACATTAATAAACTTCTCCTCAAAAGCATAGCTAAGATTGTATTTTTTTATTGTTTTAATCTCTGTCTGTCTCCAAGTGAATTGGATTTGTGGTTAGGCTTTAAAATCATAGCATTAAAGGAAGAGAAAGAACCAAGAAGCAAGTCATTGGTATGGTGCATAACTGAAAGGTGACTGTTATTTGTTGAAGCAGAGTTTTCTTTCTCTTATGCATGGCTATTAATTTTGAAATTAAATATGATTTAAGTTTTTGGGGTAATTACCTCAAGGGAAAGGGTGACCTGGCTAGCAGACATTATTCATTACAAACGTAAGGGAGCTGCGTAACTTTGCCACTGTCTCTGTTAATTTCATTTGGAAAAATTGTTGCATAGCTGAATTAATTCCCTCATTCTACCTTTGTTCTGGTGGAACCTGGTCAGTTTATACAGTGTGCTGTTCTGGTACTCAGTGTATACTTGCTATAGACAGATTGCAGTGAAAGTTCACCAGATGGATTCCTGGGCTTGTGGGACTGTCCAAGAAAGAGAAATTGAGGAGACCTTTCTATTCTCCAGAGTTTGGAGGTATGAGAAGTGATCTCACAAAACTGTAGAATTTTTTAAAACGTGCCGGATAAGGTAGATTAGAAAGGATATTTTGCCTGGCTATCACCTCTAAAAGCAGGGACTCAGTCGCAAAATAGCTGGCAACCAGTTAAGAACTGAGCTAAGGAGGATTTTCTTTCATTTAGAGGGGAGTCAATCTTTGGAATCCTCTATCAAGGAGGTTATGGAAAGTCAATTATCGAGTATGTTGAAGATAAAGATTGAAAATTCCTAGATACTAATAAGATTATGGATATAGGGATATCACAGGCAGTGAGAATCAGTCAATTGTAGAGCAGGTTCCAGAAGCTGAGTGACCTGGCCTGTTCCCATGTTACCAACTTTTGACTAATGGAATTAGGTCCCAACAACAGTTTCCGGAGAGGAGGGTGGCATCCAACTCAGTGAAGTTCAAACAGGCAGTTTCCACATTTGCTCAGTTCCACTCCAGATGATTCTGTCAGTGTGTGCTGGAGGAAGTTACAGAAATGGGAGTGTACAAAGTCTTAAAAACAGGTGCATTAAAAGTTTTAAGACTAGTTGTGACTGATTTTAAATTCATTAACAATTTGCAGATTGGTCTGCTTGGACTTCAGCAAGGCTTTTGATAAGCTCCTGTACGGGACACTGACAGTGAAGGTAAGAGCCTGTGGGATCCAAGGAAATTTGGCAAATTGAAGCCAGCATTGGCTGAGTGGCAGGAAAAGGAAGCTGACGGTCGAGGGGTGTTTTTGTGACTGGAAGTCTGTGTCCAGTGGGGTTTCACAGGGATTAGTGCTGGGGCCTTCGCTGTTTTTGGTACTGTCATTCTTCTGTATCTGCAAAATCAATTTTCATGAATTTGCCTATCTCTGCCAAAAGAAAAGTAATCAATCAACACCTCCGAGCAAAAACTGTGTATTCGTGACCACCTTCACAGCCAGGGTACTAGGGTAGATTATGCTATGTTGCATTAGTTATCATCTAGTTAGGCTATTGACTGTACAGATATTGTATACATTTTTCATCCTGATTTTCATGTTATACTGCAATATATTTCATTATTATATTGAATTACATTTATTGTTTTAACAAAAAAAAGGCAAAAAGTCATAATCTTTTGATTCAGGAATTCATCATTTACGAGGGTTTTCAAGAACAGAACCCTCGCAGTTATGAAGGAATGACTGAGTGTGTGTGTATATGTATGATAGAAAAATTGATGTGTTGTAAAAAGTGAGGAGGATAGCCTTAGATTGTAGAAAGGCATAGACGGGCTGGTCAAATAGGCTGATCAGTGGCAAAAGAAAATCAATCAGGATAAGTGTGAGATGGTGTACTTGGGCAGAACAAACAAGATAAGGGAAGAAATGATGAACAGTAAGGAACCTGGGAAATATCAAAGATCAGAGGGGCCTTGAAGTGCATGTCGGCCAGTCCCTGACAGAAGAGCTATGACTCTCTTTGGGGTGGGGTCTCCTGTGGAAATTTTGCATGCATAGTTACCGCTGTGATAGTTTCACATTTTTTTGTCAATCGCAATGGTAGATTGAACCTCCTTACTGGTTCCAATGGAAATGGCAATCGTTTCATCTATCGACTGGTTAATTGACCTCAGGAAAAGTTGTGAGGCAGCCATCTGATCCACAAGGATTGCACCACTGCTCTTGTATAGTGTCAACCCCTACCCCAAAAATGTCAGTGATGGGATGGAAGGTTCCATGAACTGACAGTCCGGCTGGGCAGCATCCTGGACAAACAACTGCCTGTAAATTTATTAGTGGTGGTGATCTGCAAAAAATGTAGCCAAACACACATTCCAGCTTATCCCATGACACTGGTAGACTCTCTATCTCAACACAAACATCGAGGTAGACTTGAGACCCATGAGTCAATTATTTAGTTCCTATCTGGTACCTAGATGCAGCGTAAAGACTCTAGTAGTTTTGATAGATGACAAACCCTGGAAAGAAGAACTTGATAGAGTAGCCCTCCCCTTGGGCACTAATAATTTTATCAAAATTCAAGTCTTCTATAATAGTAAGAACGAATTGATGAGAGAATTTTAACAAACAATATCCAGGAACAACAGGATGAGGAGACCTCTGATAATGTACCCCATACAGAACCAATAATTATTCCTCCAACATAAGATAAAATTTCCACTAATGAAATAGTAATACAATATCCTATAGATGGATTATTTTCACCCTATGTAATTCCTTTCTTCCTACAATGGGTATTTTCTACAAGCGGGACAGAAATGACTATTTATAGCACTCCAAAGGACTGCTATCCCAACGACTCCTATACAATTAATTAGAGATCTATACACAAACAATACAACAGTAATTGAAGGAAACCATTGTAAAACAAATTCAATCAGTATTAAGAAAGGTGTTAAACAAGGTGACTCCTTTTCTCCAATTTTATCCAATATAGCATTAGACTATCTGATATGCACTATCGAGGATAAAATTAGGGTGTTTTTATGTCTTTTAATGGAGAAAAGATTAATTTTTCAGCTTTGGCTTTTGCCAATGACATCACACTTGTTAGTGACTCACACACTTAGGGATGGTGAAAACCTTAAAATTGTCCAGCGCTTCTGTGATAGTACAGGTTTAATAAACAGTAATAAACATCAAAGAGACTAAAAGACTCCAATTTTCTTATGAAGGGAAAGTCTTTTTACAGAATCATGAGAAGAACTGATCATTTAGTGGAAGCAATATTGAATATGTCCCCCCAGGAGACATAGGAAAATATGTGGGAAACCGAGTCGATCCGTGGATGGGTGTTGAGGAAGCCGAGTGGGAGGCCAAACTGAAGATCTGGGTGGCCAATCTTGACTCATTTGCCATCCGCCCTATGCCGAAGATCAAAAGTTTTAAAACTAAAAATTATCCTGCAATTGTATCATCATTTGATTTTAAGAAACCTCTCAAAACAATGTACAAAGCTGGACCAAATCATTCGTGGTTTTCCTAAAAAAAAATCCTACATCTTCCCACTATATGACCGATGGAGTCATCTAAGCAAAGAATAGGGATGGAGGTTTGGGAATGCCCTAAAGCGAGTAGAATCATTAGCCGATAGCGTAATTCAAGCTTCCTTTCAATTCTGTAACAAGAACAATTTGGGCATGCTAGAGTCATTATCTCAATTAAAGATCTTGAAAGAGATAAGGAATTTTTTAGAGAAGAAGACCCAAGGGACAAGGGAGTCGCGCTCCACACTCCCCTCCAGCCCCACCACACCC
>JAHRHZ010000013.1:11520006-11541101 GCA_024137785.1 Ginglymostoma cirratum | reverse complement strand
CTGCCTCCTCTCCACCTATCCTCTCCTCTATCCATCCTCTATCCGCCTCCCCCTCTCTCCCTATTTATTTCAGAACCCTCTTCCCCTCCCCCATTTCTGATGAAGGGTTTAGGCCCGAAACGTCAAGTTTTCCTGCTCCTATGATGCTGCTTGACCTGCTGTGTTCATCCAGCCCCATGCTTGTTATCTCTTGACTGGAGGTAGACCCCTTTTTGAAAAAAGAATAACCTAAGTGCGAGGCACCCATGGGAAACCCTACCACACATTTCAGGTTATTGTCCATACATTAAAAATGCAAGAATTAAACAACACAGTGAAATAGTAGAGAAGATACAAGAGTATATTGGGTAATGTGGATGGACTATTTATGTAGTAGCACATTTGTAAGACAAGGAAAGAGTCCACTGGAAGCCCAACCTGATATTTAAGAAAGATCTAAAAATTGTCAGGGTTGATGCCACAGTTCATTTTGAAAACAATGACAAATCATTGGAAAACACCTGGGCTGAAAAAGAACAGAAACATGGACGTCATTGTCAAGAAATAATTAAATTAATGGGAGGCTCAGAGCTTGCACACTTTGGTTTTATAATGGGTGCTAGAGGAAAACGGTTAGAATTGAATAAAAATCTCATGAGACATTCAGGCATCCAAAGATACTGATCATTTGCTCAGGACTTTGTGAGATTAACAATATCTCTAATGCTAGAATTTTTGCAGGTTTTTAGCAACAACTGAATGACTTTATCTGCCCAGTTAATATCTGGATCCTACTTTTGTTCATGGAAATTAATATCATTACTTTTAGGAGTTTAAATATTTTATGAATTTGTTTCTACTAATTTTAGATATTTGTTTTTAAGTTCAATGTTAATGACTGGTTTTAATAGTATCTTTTACTGCTTCATTAATTTTAGTTAATAAATGTTAGTGTTTTAGTCAATTATGTAATGGTAGTAGGTAATAAAACATTATAAATTAAATGTTGGATTGTAAAAAATAACACATCAAATGATATTAATGTCCTCGGACAGATAATCTAACCCGAATGGTGCTGTCCAAACTTGCATTCCCCTTATTTAATCAATGCCACATTTGATGAACCTGTTTTGGCCCTGAAATTTCCCTTGTCCATTCTCTTTTACATCTAAAGTGGTGGTGGGCTATATATATAGATACAGATGTGCATCGACAAGCAATGAAAACTTGGAAAAGGTATTCCCATGTTTGAGTGTTTTAAAGAGCAGAACAGGCAAATAAAGTGATTAAGATATTGGATACTTAACTTCTATGCCTTAGCTAATAAAGGCAAGAGCAGGGAGGTTATGCTGGAAATGTATAAAAAGTTGATTAGGCCACTGCTAGAGTATTATGTGCAGTTCTGGGATCTACAGTATTGGAAGGATGTGATTTCACTGGAGAGGGTGCAGAGGAGATTTTACCAGGATGTTGCCTGGGCTGCAGAGTTTTAGTTCTGGTGACAGTTTGGACAAACTAGGGTTGTTTTCTTTAGACCAGAGGAGACTGAAGAGGGATAAGATTGCGATGTACAAAATTTGAGGGGTAGAATTGGGGTAGACAAGAAAGATTTTTTTTCCTTTGGTAGATGGATTAATGACAAGGGCAGGAGGTTTAAAGGGAATTTGAGGAAAAGGAAAAAAAAAAATCACTGTGCTTGGTGGGAATCAAGAAATCACTGCGTGTCAGGGTGGTAGAGGCAAAAATAATGAATATTTAAAATGTGCAATTGCGATACCAAAGCATACAAAACTATGGGCCAAGTGTTTGAAATGGGTTTAGAATAGTCAGATGATTGTTTTTGACTGGAACACATTCGATGGGTCAAAGGGCCTTTTTCTGTGTTGTTGTCCTCTGACTCTATGACCTGATGGAAAATGTATGACATGTGCCAGGAACAATCAGTCAGAATCCGTTTCCTGAGACTTGCAAAAAGCAGTGAAGAAATTCTGGAGAATCATTTAAACTTTAGAAGTGCTTAAGAGGAGTGTGCAGGAAATTGGATCCCAGACTAGTTGGGTCTATTAAAAAAAACAGAAGGGATGTCAACTGAACCACTGGTGGACATATGTAAATCAGAAAATATCATGTCCCGGTTATAGAAAGGCCAGATGAGGGATAGTTAATATGGTTGATTCCAGCGGGTAGAAACTAACAAGACAAGGGACAGAACTGATAATAAAGGGAGTTCTACAGGCTTCTCTGTTCAGGATGTACAAGTATAGCTGAAGTTGTGGGAGATGGAAAGTCACCCTTTGGCCAACTCTAGTTAGGCTTAATTAAGATGAGGAAGAGATTCTGGGATGAGATGATCATTCAGGAGAGATCAGGAGGAAGCTCACAGAGACTGGAAGATTACTACAGAGTGTTTACTGATTGTGGGCTAACCTCAGGGTGGGCTGGGTGTGTTGGGGGTAGAAATGTATGGCCAACAATCCTGTTGTTTATTTGGTCTACAAGCAGTTTTGGAGAAGTCCTCAGCTGCTACATCGGGCATTTGCCCCACCCACACCACTCCTTTAACTGTCGTCTCCCCTCAGTCTTGGGACACTGGGCTGGCAGTCATTAAATTCAAAGTTCACAATCACAAGAGGACTGTTGTGGTGCAGTGTTAGTGTCCCTGCCTCATGGGCAGAAAACTTTGGTTCAAGTCCTGCCTGCCCACGATGTGCTTCAACAGGTTGATACAAAAATATCCATAATCACAGGAATGGAGTCTCAATTATATATTAATTATGGCCCATCTCTTCAGAGTGTGAACTCAATGCCTCCAAACCTGCTGCCATTAAACTGAAGGATTGTTTGTGACAGTTTGGGATTGTTTTACATTTTTACCAATTTACACTCTCCCTCCCAAATATGGGTGGGAAGCTGCAACCTCTCGAAATGCTTGCGTCTCAAAAATTAGTCTTCTCCAAAACCTCATGTGCCTCCTTCCAGCCTTTTGATGCCAGAACATTTTCAGTGGAATTGAATACACCACAAGCCTTACTGTCTGCATGGGAGGTTACTGAAGCGTTTTTGCTAAAATCTCTCTGCTTTTTCCTTCCTTGACTGTTTTCAGTATCTGTGATTATTTTGCAGGCAAGTTTTGAATGCAATGCTGTACGTAACTGCTTGAATCCAATATTACATAGTTACTCTATGCTGTTCTATTTTGAGAGAGAGATTGTTCATTAAATAAACCACTTAATAATTTAATGAGTTTGTTTTAAGATTGAATCCTGAAATATATACACAACTTGTTTTATAAAATAAATGTCAGTCTGATGGTTGTTTCTCTTTTGTACTAAGTGAATACTGTGATCTTGGTTTTCAATAATCCATTTCTTCTTTTGTATTTATATATTTTGAGGCCTGAGGTCATTCTAGTATATAAATGGCACATAATTTAACGTACTTTATTTATATTAGTAATATGCTTGGCGATAAATTAATATTTTTAATGAATTAAGAGGAAATATTTGTGTGTGTGGTATTCAGGCTGCTTTAATTTACTTGCTGAAAAGTGTAATCAGTAGTTTTATCTCTCCCACTCCCCTACACTAGCCCAGGGCTACATAAAATCAGTCATTGAGTGTATTATGCAGGTAATATTGGTGTTAGCAGTGGTGCAAAGTATATTAAGTATAAGACAAACAAAGAGGGAAAATAAATAAAAGTTTTAAAGCTACTTAATTGTTTTTTGAAAGAAATTTTTTTCTGTTTTACTAAAGAAAGAAAGAATAACTCAACCTGAAGTGTTCTCACAAAAGTGCCAAAGTCTTCAAACTACTGAGAGGAAATTTAAGGTAAGTTAGCAGGACTTCCACAGACAATGAAATGTTTTACAAAGAGGCCACGTTATAAACTAGCTATCAAGGAAATGGTCACAGTGGGTAAGTGAAACACCGAAAGTGATCTAGTCCATTGCAAATGAGGTCAGAAATCACACGATACCAGGTTATAAGTCCAACAGGTTTACTTGAAATCTCAAGCTTTTGGGGCCTTACTCCTTCTTCAGGCATTAGTGAGAGAAGTAGTATCAGACACAGAATTTATAAGTAAAAGATCAAAGGGTCACACCATTGATGCGGAAGTACTAAACAAACCTAAGAAGCTGTTAAATCTTTAATCAGTTAGAAGGTTTTAATGTGTACAAATCCCTGAATTCCTTTCAAGTCACTGCCCTGAGAGAACTAAAAGTTTTATCAGTGCAAAGAACAGGTGACATTTTAGGTCAGACAATGCATGTTAGGTGAGAGGCCTTGTTTAGATTGTGTTTTAGTTTGGAGTAAGACTGGTTTTATTTCTAAAGGAGAAATTTATAAAACATCACATTTACTGTCTATAAACTGTGTGCTTTTTGAACAAAATAGAATGTATGTGCAAATCCAAATCTACCCCATAGATTCACGTGTGTGTGTGTGTGTGTGTGTGTGTGTGTGAGAGAGAGAGAGTGAGTGAGGGGGGCACAGACAGTGTGTCTGGTGTGTGTGGGAGAGAGTATGGGAGAGTGTGTGTGTGTGTGCGTATACATGCGCTTGAGAGACAGTGCGTGTATGAAAGAGGACCTGTGAGTGTGAGAGACAGGGAGACAGTGTGTGCATGAGAGAGGATCCGTGCGTGTGTGAGTGAGTGTGTGAAACTGTATAGTGTGGCTATGTCACCTGTAGTGTGACATGAACCCAAGATCCCGGTTGAAGTCTGGATGTTGAGTTCATGTCACACTACAGGCGACGCCACCCCACACTATACACTCACACAGTGTCTCTCACGCGCGCACACATACACACACACTTTCTCCCAAACACGCATGCACATGCGCACACACTCTCTTCCCCACACATACATACTCTCCCAAACACACACACTTTCTCTTTTTCTCTGTCTCTCACACACGTCACACACACACACTCTCCCCATTTCACACATAAACACACTCATTCTCCTTCACTCACACAAACTCTCCGCTACACACACACACGTACACACACATCAATCTATGGGTGAATTTGTATTTGCAGATACATTCTATTCAAAAAGCACACAATTTATAGACAGTCAGTCAATGTGGGATTTTATAAATTCCTACTTTAGAAATAAAACCAGTCTCACTCCAAACCAAAACACAAACAGATTCTAAACAAGGCTTCACACCTAACATGCATTGTCTGTCCTAAAATGTCACCTCTTCTTTACATTGATAAAACCTTTAATTCTCTCAGGGCAGTGACTTGAAAGAAATTCGGAATTTACATATACATATTAATAAATTAAAACCTTCTAATTAAAGATTTAACAGTATCTTAGGTTTGTTTAACACATCCACATCAGTGGTGTGACCCTTTGATCTTTTACTTATAAATTCTGTGTCTGATACCACGTCTCTCACAAACATCTAAAGGAGCAAGGCTCCAAAAGCTTGTGCTTTCAAATAAACCTGTTGGACTATAACCTGGTGTTGTGTGACTTCTGACCTTGTCCAACCCAGTCCAACACCGACACCTGCACATTATTGTGAATGGATTACTGAAATAGAAAAGACAGGAATTTGGAGCATATTAAGCAATCGTGTATAATAATACAACTAGCAGTACTTTCAACCTGAAGTCCTATTGTGGGAATCAAAAATGTGTTAAATTTTTTAAAAGATATTTTAAGTTTGAGCTGCCACACCAATGACAGTACAGCCTACCTGTGCTCCTATGTTTTTGTCACATTCCTTCTTGCCACACAGCACAGCTTTTTTTTTTAACTTGGCAACCACCATGGTGAAATTTTTAGTCAATATAAGGGAGCCTGAGCAAGTTATTATCCCATCTTTCTCTTTTAGAAATTAGTCCACATGTTCTTTGTTTCTAGCACTCCCTGTTTCATTTCCTATTCTAAACGTTTGCATTCTTTAAAACCCTTTGAGCCATCTGTTTTTACAGTAGCTGCCAACTGTTTGGTTTTACCACATAATTTGAAAGCAGTTGGGACTACTGCCCATTCAATGGGAATGTGGTTTGGATGTGTTTGCCTATTCCTCTTAGCAATTCCCCTGTGAGATAAATTCCCCTAAGTTGCTTTCAATCTGTGTTCAAACAGTAGATATTTCATGGCTGAGTAAGTCTGTTTCGCTGCTTGATTTACAGTCAGTATAGCGCAAAGGGAAATTTGTGTGTCAGTATCATTTTGTCTCATTATCCGTTCTACAAAATGTGTGGTGACCTTTAAAATGAAACACCAATCTAAGTTACAAATGGCAAACTTCATATTCTGAAAGATAATGGATTCCTCGTAGGGGTAATAACATTCAATAGGTTAATAATCCTGAATATATCTTTAGTTTTATTGACCGAAATATACTTTTCCTTTCTATCACAGATGGATCCATTAATAATGTCATGGGTTGGTACAGCTATATTTTCTCATCTTTTCAACTAGTTCATTGTCTAATAATTCTTTATTGGGTTTGAAAGCAAACACATGGACAGTGGCATGTTAAGTGAAACATTGAGATCAGGGTGCCAACCAAATAACTTTTCTTCTTCTCATTTTTTCCCCAATCTGTTTCCACTTTTACTACTTCTGAAAATTGCTGTTGAGGTTTTAGGCCTGTGCTTCCAGGTAGGAGCTACTTTTTGGGGAAAAGAGCCTCCTCGATCTAAATTAGGGGTTGTCAGGCCAATTGAAGCAATTCAAATGCTGTCCTGAAATGGATTAGCTAACACAGCAATGAAGTCAGAACTTCACATGTAAGTGAAAAATCAATATCCTCGATTTTCTCAGAAGAAAAGTTACTTTTTAAAAAATAACAGAGTTTTGCTCTTACATGCTAATGTTAACAAGATTATAGATTGGGTCAAGGAATTTACTTTTCTGAGTGTCACTTTTATATGCTTATAGAAAATTATGTAGCATTCTGTTGCCAGTTTGATTGACATTCCTGTTTGGGTACACTTCATCCCATTGTAACCTAGCATTTTTCTATCATGATCACCTTACCCAAGTTATTTTCATCTTCTTTGGTAACATATCACAATTAATATTGCTGACAAAGGGCACTTTTTAAAAAAAACGTTTCATCTTGCACTCGTCAGGACAATTCATAAGAACTATCTAAGTCAATAGAGCAGAAATTTTTTTTGTGATTGCTGGGGATATTGCCATGGCTAATGTGCCAGTTAATGATAACTGACTATTATCTGCCAAGCTTTGTTTACGTTTTAACCAAGGCAGGTTGACCATGTTTTTTTTTCCTTTATTCATTCACAGGATGAGGGCATCGCTGGCGAGGCAACATTTATTGCCCATCCCTAATTGCCCAGAGGGCAGTTAAGAGTCAACCACATTGCTGTGGATCTGAAGTCACATGTATGCCAGGCCAGACCAGACAAGGTAAGGATTGCAGTTTTCTTCCCTAAAAGGACATTAGTGAACCAGATGGGTTTTTCCAACAATTGACAATGGATTCACGGTCACCATTAGACCGTTCATTCCAGATATTTTTAGTGAATTCAAATTCCACCATCTGCCGTGGCCGGATTCGAACCCGGGTCCCCAGAACATTATCTGGGTCTCTGGATTAACAGTCCAGCAATAATACCAGTAGGCCATTGCCTGCCCTATAATTGTTTAAGGCATTGCCCTGAAAAATAAGCCAGAGATTGGCTGTCACCTATTTTGTTATATTGAAACAGGCACAGTGCATACATGTTCTTCATGCCTTCAAAGAACAGGTTCCATGTATTAATATATATGGCCTGCAGCATTCACAAGTGTGTCACATTGTGAGCCAATCTGCTAACAAAATGGTTTGTCAATGTTATTCTTCACACATTTGGGATTATGTAGCACATTGTCCACATCTCTTCCAACAGTGAACATTTGTGTAGCAAATTTTGCAAGCATGGACTGCTTTGGTTTAGTCAGTACCTTGCTTGTTGCACTCAACTGCAGGTATATATTGTTTTATACAATTGCCAGTTTTTGGAATATATGAACAACATACCTAACATCACACTGGCACTGAAATTCATATACCACATTACTTATTCGTGTGATAATCAAAACACAAATTTGGCTTCATGACCATACCCTGTTTATGGTGGATAGCATCTTGCAAAAACCTGAAAACTCAAGTTCAGTACTACCAAACAACTATTTGCCACAAAGTATTTATTACTTTGTACGTTGCAAGTGACAATATCTTTTATTGCTCATTTGCAGCAAGAAATACTTAGAAAATTGGGTGTTCACTTTTGGACCGACTATACTCAGCTCCATCAAAATCTACTGATCATATAACTGTTTTGAGCAAGCATCAATTATTTCCCAGAATGCATATGACCTTTTTCTGTCCATATTTTGCTGGGGTACGCTTCTAATGAGCTTACTTTGTGTTCTGTGCACCTGAATCCAAAAAATCTGATCATTTCAATTATTTGTTCCCATGTATATGTATATTAATGTTTTATTTGCTCAGTGGTCATCTTGGGCAGACAGCAGCTGCTAACAATGGTCACCAGTTTGTCTGCCAGTTCCTGCAATCCATTTTCCTTTTCAGTAATGCCATGTTACGTTATGTTAAGTGGTATGTTTTCAGCTGGCTGGACCCAAATCCAAAAGAACTCTCAAATGTCAACCACAGGTCCCTTCCCACCCCCTATCAATTGGCTCTTCATGCCCTTTTACATTGAGGAAAATGTTGATGCCAGATTAAAATAGGAGCAAACCATTAACTGTCCCCAGCTGCAGAAGAAGATTGAGTCAATCTAACCACATAAAAGTTTGGGAGTGTCTTTGTTTGCTTGTGCCTGGCTGTTTAATTTCCAGCTGCAGCCACCCTCAATGAAGTGTATAAAAGAGTGATCGAACTGGGCACAAGTATATTTTAAAAAAAAAACCTGGACTTGAAACGTTAACTCTGCTTTCTTTCCACAGATGCTGACAGGCCTGCCAAGTTTCTCCAGCAATTAGAGTTTTTGTTTCAGATTTCCAACATCTGCAGCTTTTTTTCTTTATTTACCCTGCTGCAATTATTAGTTTAAGAAAGTTTATCAAAACTACACCACTATCTAAAATAGTGTAAAATCTTCCAGTTAAAAACCTCATAGTTTATACCTTTCTATATCATCAATTATTAAATGATTGACTGCTTTCTTCTTTTGATTTGTATCTATAAAATTCAATAAAATTAAGACTACACCTTTCTGTTTCTTTCTACCTTTG
Source organism: Ginglymostoma cirratum (assembly GCA_024137785.1). NCBI lineage: Eukaryota > Metazoa > Chordata > Chondrichthyes > Orectolobiformes > Ginglymostomatidae > Ginglymostoma > Ginglymostoma cirratum. The sequence goes on along the minus strand of JAHRHZ010000013.1, from coordinate 11,531,885 downwards.
TCTTTTTGGTTATTGGTATTTAGAACTGATTTTCCCCCATCTGTTGCTGTGGATGTTATTGATCTTTAAGCAAATTTTGCTTGCACTTCTTTGTGTTTGCCTGGAATTAACATACATAGCTGGGACTTTGTTTGATTTACCCATGTAAAATGCAGCTCTGACTTTTGTTTGGTGACAGAAGATCAATCCCCTTTTCTGCTTCATAGTGCTGTAAACTTTCCAGAGTTTTATTATAATGAGAACATTACATCTCCTTTCCTCTGTCGTTCTGGTTTACATCGCTTTGCGTCCTTCAAATCTTCCTTTTTGTTTCTTATTGAACTCTGCTTGTCTCCTTGTATTACCATTTGATTTCTTCAGGTTGGCCTTGTCAGTTTGAATTTCAGTTGTTGTTGTGATTTCATAACATTTTAGAGACCTTGGCTACAATTTCCAAAATTTAACTCACCTTAAAATCCTTTATGCGTTAATAATGACACCTAAATCATCCTGTTACCTTTTTAAAAATTCACTCAAAGGACGTAGGGTTGTGTTACCCATCTCCAGTTGCCCCGAAGAAGATGGTCATGAGCTGCCTTCTTGAACCGCTGCAGTCCATTTAGTGTAGGCAGACCCATGGTGCCATTAGAGAGGGAGTACCAGCATTTTGACACAGCAAATCACTGATAGAACAGTTCTCTGAAACTGGTAATGTGTGTGAATTGCCTTTATACATATCATTTTACATTCATACTTAAACAGGCTGCATTACTTTGAGATTGAGAGCACATTGATTTCCTTTACAATATTTAATTAAATGTAAATACATTGTACAGACTGTTTGTGTCTGCATTGTAATTAATAAAAGGTTTTCAAATCTTTAAATGATTATATTTATTCTGAGCCTTGGTACTTAAAAATAATTTGTAAACTTCTGATAAATGATATTTGAGGCTGAAGTGACAGAATGAACCTAGTATTTTATCTTGGCTCATGGGAATTTGACAAATGGTGCTTGATCACTAGCTGAATTTGCTCACATGGATTACTGGATTGTCCTTAAACTGCCAATAGCTGCAATTAAAGTTTAACTTTAAAATAATGCAGAAGATTCTACTGATAAAATAGTGATTTTTCAGAGAGCTCTGTTGTATGATTTCAGTCACCACCTAATAATTTGCTGCATATTCTACTTAAGAATCAACTGAAATTTTAAAAAAAAGCCCCATTGTGCAAATAATGAAGTTCATATATAATAGTTATGATCTGTTAGAGAATGATTTCAGATTAGACAAACCATATCCGCTTCTGAGTAATGAGTCAGTCTCCTTCATTCCTTGTGTGCTAGGATTTCACAAGGCTCCTGGATTTCAGTATTGTACACTACGCAGGTAATTTGACTGAATCTTCCATATAGAAATCACAAAGATCTTGTTATTTTCAATTGTCCAATTTGACAGCACTCTTTTGAAGATAGATTCTTTTAAATATGAGACCCTATAGCACAATGTGTTGCTTGTGCTAAAACACGGGAGCTTGTTAAAAGTGCAATTTTGACATTTGATAACCCTAAATAAGATTCCTAATCTCAACTGTATTAGCAAAGGTGAACAAAACGGAGTTGACACGCTGTATAAAGGAAGAGAGTAAAATCGCTGGTGAGCCAATTTGTGTCAGTCTTCTAGTGATCAAAGAGATTTGAAATGATTGTGGATATGTTCTCTTCTGGGTAAATGGGGGAGAGAGGGGAGTAATGCACAGAAATGCACTTTCAGTATCAAAGAAATCTATTCATATTAAAATATGGTACAATTTTTTTTATATACTGAATACTTGTCAGGTTATTTTGAAATTAAAAGTTTCTAATTTTAAAAAAGTAAAAATCAGTTCAATAAAATTATTGTGGATACTGGAAAGCTGAAATAAATGCAGGGACTGCTTGAAATATTCAGCAGGTCAGACAGCATTTATGGAGGGGGAAAAGAGTTCAGTTTTCACTTCAATAGGCTTTGAAAGGTTATTCACCTGAACCATTTTTTTTTTCTTTTGAGCGACATTTCAATCTTGGGGCATTTGTTTATTTGCTATAGGGTGCCTGTTGTTGATTCTGAGTTGCTACTCGAATATCAATCACTTATTCTGTAAGAACTGGTTGTCTCCTTAGACTCAACAAGTTCCTCAAATTTCCTAAGAGGAATTTTCCAGTCCCTTGAGAATGACATTGACAATGTGGAGAAAGTTTGGTAAATACTGTAAGGATGAAACTATTAGGTATCTGATGTTGAAAAATATTCCCTTTTTTCTCTTTAAATGCCAATTTCTGAATGTTCACTAATAAGTAGCAACTGCCTTATTTGCATTTCAATATTTATTTGCACCTCATTAATGGCTGTTGTTGTCTCATGTTTAAGGAGCTCCCAAATTTTCCCACCTTCCCTGACAAGCTAGACCTCACCAATTCCCGACATGAAAATCAGATGGTTACCTGGCAGCAGTAGCTCAAGCTTTCATCCAATGCGTCCATCACCACCATATTCCTGCATGCTTCACGGATACATCCCATTTCAGCCTTTCCCACTTCAGACCAAGTCTCTCACCAAGTCAGCCCATCAGGACTTTGCACTGGAGCTCAGAGACAAGCCTTATGTATTTCTGCCAGTTTGCTTTGGCTGCAGGGAGATGAATTTCTGGAGTGCAACAGGGATTGCCTCTTTACAGCAAAAACAGAATTTACTGGAAAAGCTCAGCAGGTCTGGCAGCATCTGTGTAGAAAATAAAATCAGAGTTAATGTTTTGGGGCCGGTGACCCTTCCTCAGAACTGATGGTAGCTGGGAAAATGTCAGTTTATATGTACAAAAGAGGGAGGGGGTGGAATGGGGAGTAAATAATAGGATAAAGCCTAAAGAGAGAGAAAAGCAGTTGGACAGACAAAGGAGTTGACTCGTACTAGGAGTGTCAGTAGTTGTTAGTGGGGACTATTAGTGACGAACAATAGGTACTGTGTAATGGCAGGCAATGTGATAACAAGGACTGGTGTGTGAGGTGGGAGGCTAGGACATAGGAGAGTTTAGGCCCTAAAATTATTGAACTCGATATTGAGTCCGGAGGACTGCAGGGTCCCCAAGTGGAAAGTGAGGTGTTGTTCTTCCAGCTTGCGTTGAGCTTCACTGGAACACTGCAGCAGGCAGGAGACAGAAGTTGGCCAGGGAACAGGGTGGCGTGTTGAAGTGGCAGGCAACAGGTAGCTCAGGGTCTTTTTTGCAAGCAGAACATAGATGTTCTGCAAAGCGGTCACCCAGTCTATGTTTTGTTTCCCCAATGTGGAGGAGACCACGTTGTGAGCAGCGAATGCAGTTGACTTGATTCTGGGAAGTACAGGTGAAGTGTAGTTTCACCTGGCTCTTCTCTCTCTTTAGGCTGTATCCTATTGTTTACTCCCCATCCCATCCTCACCCCTTATTTTCTGCATAAACTGATGTTTTCCCAGCTACCATCAGTTCTGAGGAAGGGTCACCGGACCCAAAACGTTAACACTGATTTTTTTCTTCACAGATACTGCCAGACCTGCTGAGCTTTTCCAGCAACTTCCGTTTTTGTTCCTGATTTACAGCATCCACAGTTCTTTTGGTTTTTGCTTCTTTAGAACATTATTTTACAGGACCAACCTGGGAACATGCTATTGTACATCTAGTAAGGTGTAATTTGTTTTTTCTCTTTATAATTCACATGATGAGGACACCACTGGCTACGCAGCATTTATTGCCCATCCCCAATTACCCAGAGGACAGTTAAGAGTCAACCACATCAGTGGTCTGAAGTCACATATAGGCCAGATCACGTAAGGAATAACATTAGCGAACCAGATGGGTTTTTCTGACCATCGACAATGGATTCACAGTCATCATTAGATTCTTAATTCCAGATATTTATTGAATTCAAATTCCACCATCTACCATGGCAGGATTCGAACCCAGGTCCCCAGAAAATTATCTGGGTCTCTAGATTAACAGTCCAGTGATAATACCATGAGGCCATTGCCTCCCCAATCCTAATGAGCAATCCTAGATCTTATAGTTAAAAGATTCGCTAAGGGGTTACAATCACATCATAGTAAACTTTCAAATTCAGTTTGAGGGTCAGCAACATGGGTTTCAAATCAGTGGCTTCAACTCAAATAATGGCAATTACAAAGGTATGAAGAAAGAATTTTCTAAAACAGGCTGGGTAAGAGAATTGGAATTTCTTTAGGAACCAGCAGCTAAAAATCTGACAGAGGGAGTAATTGATTATGAAGCAAATTGGTAATAAATATAAAAGCAAACACCAAGAGCTTCTACATTTATATAAAAGAAGAGGATAACTGAAGTGTGGGACACTTGGAGGATGTCACTAGGGAACTGATAACAAGGAAAAGGGAAATGGCAGATAGCTTAAACCAATTTTTTGCATCATTCTTTGTGATGGGACCACTGTGAATATCCCAAAGATAAGCAAGATGCTGATGAGAGGAAAAGTCTTGTAATATCATGAGGAACAAAGTATTTGGCAAACTAATGAAACTAAAGGCAGAAACGTCACTAGGATCTGAGAACCTGAATCTAAGAGTTTTAAAGAAAGCAGCTGCAGAGACAGTGAAGGTATTGTTTGAAATATTCAGAATGTACAGGATTCTGGGAGGGCCCAGCAGACTGGAAGGGGAGGAGACAGAAAGCAAGAAAGATTAGGCCAGTTAGCCTAACATCTGCTATTGGGAAAATATTAGTGTATGTTATTAAGAAAGAAATCGTAGAACATTTAGAAAAGCTTAATACAATCAAAAAGTCAACATGGATTTGCGAACCAGAAATCATGTTTGATAAATTTGCTAGAGTTCTTTGAGGATATAACAAGCAGAATTGATAAAGGTTTGAATTTTCAGAAGGCATTCAATAAGCTGCCACATAAAAGGTGACAGCATTAGATAGGAGCTCACAATACTGGGGCTGATGTATCAGCACGGAGTGAGGGATAACACAGAAGAGAGAATTGGGATCAACAGGTCTTTTTCTGGTTGGAAGGATGAAACTAGTACAGTTCCATAAAGATCAGCCCTACAGCCTCAATTATTTACTAACTATATTAATGACTTGGAGGAGATGCAATCTATCCAAATGTGCTGATAATACAGAATAGATAGGACAGCATGTTATGATTAAAATATAAGGAATATACAAGGGTGTAGAGACAGGTTGAGTGGGTGAGCAATGATGTAGCAGATGGAGTTTAATGTAGATAAGCCAGTCATGCACTTTGGTACGGAGAGTCAAAATTGACCAGAGAGAGACTCCAAATAACTGTGGCACAGTGGGATCTGGATGGTCACGTGCATGAAAGACAAAAAGTTAGGACATGGGTGCAGCAAATAGAATTTTGGCCTTTATTGCTGGGAAGTTGGAGTTTAAAAACAGGGAAGTCTTGTCACGACTGTATAGGGCGTAGGTGAAGCTGTACCGGGAGTGCTTTTTACAGTTTTTGACCCTTTATTTTAAAAAAAAGTATATACTGGCATTTGGTGATATCCAGATCAGATTCCCTAGGCTGATTCCATGATCCAAGGGGTGATATAGGCCTTTATTCATTACATTCATTTAGAAGAAAGATGGGTGGGGAAATCTTAAACAATGGATAATGGTCAAATGAGGGACTTTCATTTAAAACTGAAATGTGAAATAATTTCTTCCAGAGGACAGTGAATGTCTGGAATGTTCTACATGAGAGAATTGGATCACTGAAAAAGGATATAAAGAGAAGGAGGTAGATTTTAGGAATATTAGGGAGGTGACTGCTGTACTGAATTGGCAGTAAAGAGGAGTTGAGGGCTGAGACATGTCAGCCCTGACCTTTTTTTGAATAGGGCAGCAGAATGAGGGGCTGAAGGTCTACTCCTGCCCCTATTTCTTATGTTTTTATATTTCCTGGGGGTTGATTTACATCTTTCCCAACTCTTTCACCTCGTATGCTACTGTGATCTCGCATAGCTTTCATTTGGTAAGTTTCAGGAAATACATTGACGTTATTAATTAATATTGTTATCCATCTAATGGTGCGAGTAATAAAGGCTGATTGACAGTCCCCTCTCCAGAGGATGTTTAATGCATGTGGCCTAACACTTGGCTGGAGTAAACCCCAGAAATCATGTGCTTGTAAATTCACTACCCCACCCATAATCAAAGCTCATGTGCGTCCCCATGTTAACACTCCTCCTATAACTTCAATGAAGCTGTTGTACTAAAGCGATGGACGAATGGCAGACCTGCTTAGGCGACAGTTCAATGGTCCAAAAATAGTCCAACTCGGGAAGGGGCCATACTGGACCTGGTGTTGGGGAATGAGCCCGGCCAGGTGGTTGAAGTTTCAGTAGGGGATTACTTTGGGAATAGAGATCACAATTCCGTAAGTTTTAGAATAACGATGGACAAAGACAAGAGTGGTCCTAAAGGAAGAGTGCTGAACTGGGGGAAGGCCAACTCTAACAAAATTCGGCAGGAGCTGGGGAATGTGGATTGGCAGCAGCTGTTTGAGGGTAAATCCACAATTGATATGTGGGAGGCTTTTAAAGTGAGGTTGATTAGAGTGCAGGACAGACATGAACCTGTGAAAATGAGGGATAGAAAGTGCAAGATTAGGGATAAATGGATGACAGGCGAAATTGTGAGACTAGCATAGAGGAAAAAGGAAGCATACATAGGGTCTAGGCCACTGAAAACAGACGAAGCTTTGGAAGAGTATTGGGAAAGTAGGACCAATCTGAAACGAGGAATTAAGAGGGCTAAAAGGGGTCATGAAATATCTTTAAGCAAACAGGGTTAAGGAAAATCCCAAAACCTTTTATTCATACATAAGGAGGAAGAGGGTAACTAGAGAATGGGTTGGCCCACTCAAGGACAAAGAAGGGAAGTTATGCGAGGAGTCAGAGAAAATGAATAAGGTTCTTAATGAGTACTTTGCATCGGTATTCACTGAGGAGAGGGGCATGACGGATGTTGAGGTTAGGGATAGATGTTTGATTACTCTAGGTCAAGTCAGCATGGAGCGGGGGGGGGGGGGGTGCAGGAGTGTTGGGTATTTTAAAAGGCATTACGGTGGACAAGTCCCCAGTTCCAGATGGGATCTATCCCAGGTTACTCAGGGAAGCAAGAGAGGAAATAGCCTTAACAGATATCTTTGCAGTATCCTTAAGCACGGGTGAGGTCCCGGAGGACTGGAGAATTGCTAATGTTGTCCCCTTGTTTAAGAAGGGTAGCAAGGATAATCCAGATAATTATAGACCAGTGAGCCTGACGTCAGTGGTGGGGAAGCTGCTGGAGAAGATACTGAGGGATAGGATCTATTTACATTTGGAAGAAGATGGGCTTATTAGTGACAGGCTGCATGGTTTTGTGCAGGGAAGGTCATGTCTTACCAACTTGATAGAATTCTGAGGAAGTGACAAAGTTGATAGATGTGGGAAGGGCTAAAGATGTCGTATACATGGACTTCAGTAAGGCGTTTGAGAAGGTTCTCCATGGTAGGCTGATGGAGAAAGTGAAGTCGCATGGGATCCACAGTGTACTAGCTAGATGGACAGACAACTGGCTGGGCAACAGGAGACAGAGAGTTGTAGTGGAAGGGAGTTTCTCAAAATAGAGAACTGTGACCAGTGGTGTTCCACAGGGATCTGTGTTAGGACCACTGTTGTTTGTGGTATACATAAATGATCTGGAGGAAGGTATAGATGGTCTGATTAGCAAGTTTGCAGATGACACTAAGATTGGTGGAGTAGCAGATATTGAAGGGGACTGTCGGAGAATGCAGCAGAATATAGATAGATTGGAGAGTTGGGCGGAGAAATGGCAGATGGAGTTCAATCCAGGCAAATGCGAGGTGATGCATTTTGGAAGATCCAATTCAAGCTCGAACTATACGGTAAATGGAAAAGCCCTGGGGAAAATTGATGCACAGAGAGATGTGGGTTTTCAGGTCCATTGTACCCTGAAGGTGGCAACGCAGGTGGATAGAGTGGTCAAGAAGGCATACGGCGTGCTTTCATTCATTGGACGGGGTATTGAGTACAAGAGTTGGCAGGTCATGTTACAGTTGTATAGGACTTTGGTTCGACCACATTTGGAATACTGCATACAGTTCTGGTCGCCACATTACCAAAAGGATGTGGATGCTTTGGACAGGGTGCAGAGGAGGTTCACCAGGATGTTGCCTGGTATGGAGGGTGCTAGCTATGAAGAGAGGTTGATTAGATTAGGATTATTTACATTAGAAAGACGGAGGTTGAGGGGGGAACCTGATTGAGGTCTACAAAATCATGAGAGGTATAGACAGGGTGGAAAGCAAGAAGCTTCCCCCCCACCCCCCTCCAAGAGTGCGGGACTCAATTACTAGGGGTCACGATTTCAAGGTGAGAGGGGAAAAGTTTAAGGGGGAATATACGTGGAAAGTTCTTTACGCAGAGGGTGGTGGGGGCCTGGAACGCGTTGCCAGCGGAGGTGGTAGAGGCAGGCAAGGTAGTGTCATTTAAGATGTATCTAGACAGATACATGAATGGGCAGGGAGCAGAGGGATACAGATCCTTGGAAAATAGGTGACAGGTTTAGACAGGCTTGGAGGGCCGAGGGGCCTCTTCCTGTGCTGTAATTTTCTTGTTCTTTGACAAGCGGCTTTTGGAGTAATGCCAGACAGGAACTAATTAATTAAAATTGTGCAGAGTTCTGATCAAGCTTTTCCTCAAATTCAACATGACATTCTTAGACCGGATGTTAGATGTGACTCTAGCTTAGAGAAGGAACACTGCGAGGACGGACACACACGCACACACACACACACACACACACACACACACACTCTGATAGCAGATTCCCTTTCCTCGTCAGGCAATTTAAGTTGTTCATTGGAAATAGGAGGCAAGTGTTTTGTCCTACTGGTGAGTCATCAGCCATGTTCAAACTTGTAATCTCACAGTGCACATCTTTGGAATAAAGCCTCCCTGTTGGGTTGCAAAAAAAATGACGAGTTGATATGTTCTTTAGTTCCCACTAGAGCCTAGTAACTGCCCAGTACAGAATAGTGAGCTGTCTTCTTGGACCTCTGCAGTCTTTGGGGGTTGGACCACCCACAGTGCTGTTGGGAAGAAAGTTCCCAGTGTTTGAACCAATGACAGTGAAGGAAGAGATCCAAGTCAGGTTGTTGTGTGGTTTGAAGGGGGACTTGCAACTAGTGGTGGTATTCCCACATATCTGTTGTCTTTGTCTTTTTGATAAAGGTCAAGAGTCCGGAAGGTGCTATTGGAAGAGTCTTGGGGAGGTACTCCAGCACATCTTGTAAATGGTATACACTGTTGTCACTTTATGTTAAAGTATGAAGGGAGTGAATGCTGAAAGCTGTAGATATGAAGGTGAGCTGCTTTGTCTTGGATAGTCTCGAGATTCTCAAGTGTTGTTGGAGCTTCACTTACCCAGGGCAGTGGAGAGCATTCTATCACAACCTTGACTTGCGTCTTGTAGGGAGAAAGCAGTTGTTATTCACTGCAAGATTCCTAGCCTCTGACCTGGTCTTGTAGCACTGTACTTATATGCCTGGTCCAGTTCAGATTCTGGTCAATGGTAATCCTTAGAATGTTGATTGGGGTGAGGGGGGGGGGCAGGAAAAATCAGTGATGATAACACCATTGAATGTCAAGGGCCAGATTCTCCTGTTCTGGATTATCATTGCCTGGTACTTGTGCGGTGCAAATGCTATTTGCTACTTATTAGCCCAAAGCCTGAACATTGTCCAGGTCTTGCTACATTTGGGCATTCACTGTTTCAATGTCTGAAGAGTCATGAATGGTGCTGAACACTGATGACTGCACAATGAATATCCCCACTTCTGACCTCATGATAAAGGGAAGGTTATTTGTGAAGCAACTGAAGATGGTTGACCTAGGCCAGTTACCTTCTGCAGAGATATCCTGAGATTGAAATGACTGACCTCACATTAACCATAAATGTCTTTCTTTGTGCAAGGTATGACTTCAACCATTAGGTTTATTAAGCCTGGTTTTCTATTGACTCCAGTTTTGCTATTTCTCCTTAATGCCACACTCAGTCAATTGCGGCTTTGATATCAGGAGCAGTTACTCTTACCACAACTCTTGCGATCAGCTCTTTGATCCAAATGTAGAAAAAGAAAAAAAGAATGAGATCAGGATCCGAGTCGTCCTAATGGAACCCATGGTGAGCATCAGCGGACAATTTACACTTTTGCAAGTGCCACCTGAAAGCCCTTTCAAAGACCTCTTCCATCACATTGATATTGGACTGTAGACCAGTGGGGCATTGCTTGGCTGCATTAGATTTGCCCTGTTTTTTGCGCATAGGACTTACTTCAACATCATCATCATGTATTCATAGCTTTAGTGAATGTTGGGTTATGGGTCATGGCAAGTTATGGAACTCAAGTCCCCTCAGTACTGTCACCGGAATATTGTAATAGCTCAAAGCCTTTGTGGGGTCCAGAACTTTCAGGTAATTCTTGATGTTGTAGTGTGAATTGAGTGGTTTGCAGACTGGCATCCGTGATGCTGGGGAACTCCAGAGAAGTCCAAAAATGGATCATTCACTCAACACTTCTGGGAGATGGTTGTTGCAAATACTTCAGCCTTGTCTTTTGTATTCATGTGCTGAGCTCCCCATTCATAGAGAATGGGAATAGTTTTGGCAACGCTACCTCTTGTTAGTTGTTCACCACCATCCTTGACTCAATCTGCCAGGACTGCAGAGGTTAAATTTGATCTGCTGGTTGTGAAATCGCTCAGTCTTGTCTTGTTCTAAGCTATTTCCACTCTTTGACATGCAAATAATCTTTTGAAGCTTTCAGGTTGACACCTCATTTTTAGGTATGCCGGGTGCTGCTCCTGGCACACCCTCTTCATTGAATCACTGTCTTGATGATAAGGCATTGTCTCCTGAAAGGTGAAGGATGCAGTGAGCGTGGGCAGTATAGTTGCGAAGAGGGTACACAATAGGGAGAGAAGAGAAGAGAAAACAGTGCTTCCTCACACTTACAGACTGTCTACGTCATTGCATGCAATTCTGATAACGTCATACACAAAGCCACCACGCAAGTGCAAAAAGAATCATGACAAAGGAGGAGTGAGATGGTAGTGAAGATGCAGGAGAGAGGCCCTCCACTTGCCCTCACCAGATTCCCCTCTTACAGGATGTGGTTGAATACAATTCTTCAGCTGTGGATGGTCCATTAGCACCTCATGAATACCTAGTTTTGAGTTGCTAGATCTATTCGAGGTTTATCCCCTTTAACATGTTGGTAGTACCACACAACACAATGAAGGGTACCTGAACGGTATGATCCACACCATAAAGCAAACTAACCAAACTGTCTAATGAGCTGTAAATAGAGATACCAACAAGATTCCATTCTCTGTAGCTTTTACATTAGCGTGAAGCAGAAGCTACATAAATGATACAAGATGCTTCAAATAAAAAGGTACATTCCACTTTCAGTGGTTGTTATAAAGAAATATATAATACTACCACAAACATTTGAATTACTCCCCTTAGGCATGAGGCATTGTGTAGCTATATGGTTCCACAGTATACTGTTCTTTATTTTTGTAGGGTAGGGCAGGATTCCTGTCCAGCAGTTTTCACCTTCAACTTTCACAGGTATGATAATTGTCAACAAGTTCTACACCTCACTGGGATCATGCACTGGAATTCAAGCCCTGCTACTCCCAGAGTCGCCATAAAAGTTAAACATTTTTATCAAAGTAGACAAAGTCCCAATTTGCTTGTTGTATAGACCAAGGTTAACAGAAAATATGGACCAGTTTTTGGTATATAGCAATTAGTTAAAACTCTAACCTTTT